>CM056050.1:181737285-182107285 GCA_029574335.1 Rana kukunoris | reverse complement strand
TGCTATGTTTCCTTTTATCATGTAAACTATTTCATCTGCCCTGTTTTTATTATGAAATAAATTTTACTAATGGTAAACGGGAAGGTTATAACCATTTTATCAGTTTTTATACGAACAGAATAAATAACAAAAACCTCTTAAAATTCCATATACCACATTAAAAGCTACACCTAGAAAGGTTCTATTCAAAAGATATGGTAACTGTGTAACTTCCATCTGCATGTTACAGTACCTTAAGTTGATATATATATATATATATATATATATATATATATATATATAGATAGATAGATAGATAGATAGATAGATAGATAGATAGATAGATAGATAGATAGATGAGCCCCTGTGCATCAACACGTTTCACTATTTTTCTTCGCCAGGATTGAATTGGGGATGATCAAAAAGAACAGGTCTCACTGTCTTATCAGCACAAGATTACCCCCATATGGGAGACTCCAGAATGTACCTCAAGGCTCATTGTATAGAGAAGAAAGAGGAAAGGGTATTCTACCATTGCTAGTGGCCAAATATTGTGTAGCAAAGGAGAAAAAATATACCTTCCTACAGGGTTTGTTGCAGAGTATCGAATATCAAAGATGCATTGTAAGTACCAGGAAGATTAAAGAAAGGGAAGGGAAAGGAAAACAGGGGGGGGGGGGGGTGGTATATCGAAGGCCTTTTAAACTGTGTTTGGTCCATAATATCAGAAACTTGAAAATTCACCCATTTAGACAAATATAAGTCTTGTTAATATAGGTAACAGCCAGACCTATCTCTGTCACAGAAAGGTACTGTATGTAGACCAAGAATCTGTAAGACAGGCATAGATGAAGTAGAATTTAGTATACCCCCCAGGGAAGCATCAACCACAAAAATAAAATATTTATTTGTATGGTTGATGAGTTAAAGTAGCTTGCACAATCAATAGATGGAAAGGATCCATGTAGTTTCAGGAAAAAGACGCCAGATAGGTAAATATATAGAGAAGGAGGATAATGGGATTATAGTGGTGCTCAAATATCAAGGTATCAACATCATACTAGATTTTAATTATTTATTAAAATATCATGAACTTATTATACAAACTACATAATAAAGACAATTCATTTAAAAACATGTATATTTAATGCAAGTATACTGGACTGTCTGGGTCGCTGGTACTCCCAAATTGGAGTATACTGGTGGTTAGGCATGGTGTCACTTCCCTATATATTTCGCCAACTTGGCTTCATCAGGGGATACACGGTGACCACAGATTTGTAAAAAACAGCCAGCAAAAAAATAATAAATATATAGTAACATATAATAGAGTTTTACATGTAGATATGGACATGTGCTGACAAGTTGCCCCAAGCGAGACCCACCTTTATTCAGCCAGAACTGGAGAGAATCAACTTGTGGAATCCCACATGGAGTGTGGCGTAATAATCCAAAATTGCAGAGCTGTGTAAGAGGCAGTGCTCAGCCATAGGGGGTGATAAAAAGACAAAAAAAAACAAAGAGCCTAATGAATGCTATGTCCCAAAAGATCATCAAACCATAAGGATTAAAGTTATTTCAAAAACAAAATTTACTATGTTAAGTAATTAAGGATACTTGTGGGGGCAGCCGGTTAACTAAGTTATACCCCAACATTATCAGCGAGTATGTGATCTGTCAAGTCAGCAGACCTTGAGAAACAAGCCAAAATGTATTTTAAAAAAAGACTGAAAATAAATTAAGAATATTTTATTTTTTTTAAAGGAAAGAGAGAATGAAGTCACATATACGATGATCCATGCTGGGCATCCAAATGATACCACAGAACAAAAATGTTCAATAATATATATATATACTTATTAATAAAAGTTACTATGAAGGATAAGTGTATCAAACATAGGAAGCCCAGCATAGCACATCAAGAATGAAAAGGTATGGAGAAGTAGCAAAGACATTGCATAGACGAAAATTAACCTACAGAAAGAGAGAAGGTATAAGCTTTCGTCTTGTACAGTACCTGTATAAAAGACACAGAAGGTAAGGTCACCCCCGTATACCAATGCGATGGGACTAGCTAATTGCTGGCATTTTAAACCCCCCATCGCCCGGGCGTCTGACGTCACCGGGCGAGCATGGACACAGGAGAGTGCTTGTGCGAATGTGCCAGGGAATTAAATGCCTAGACAGCCTACAATCCCCATACTCCCTAGTGGCAATGCAACGTCGTAATGACGTTGATGAAAGACAGCTGGATAGATGTCCATCGTAGCGCAACGATGTAAAGGGCTAAGATGGAAAAATGTACACTATGGTCTGGGGATCAGATGAGGGCGGGGAGAGAAGGTGAAAAAGCAGATCAAAGTTGGAAATTTGGCTTGAAGATGCACAGAGACACAAATCGGGTTTCAACATGTGAACCCCTTGGGTTTCCATACGGCAGATCACTATACCCCTAGTGGGACACAACTCCAAAATGGGGATGGACAAGGAAGGAAAAAAACGATCCTGTCAGTATATAACAGTCTGGATAAAAATTACATCTTCAATGCATCACAAAGAGCCGAAAAACATCTCAAATGTGTGCAGGGAATGATGAGGCAAAGGATGGCCTCCTAGAAGGGGAACAAGGCAGCACACAGTTCATTGATCAAGACAAAATAATATACATACAGTACATGAACTAAATCAATGACGGTTTTAATTTAATATTACAATATTGCATTACAAAAAATCGCAATACATATATAGTTGAATAACAAAGCATAAACCTGATTACATAATAGTCAAACAAAGCAGCCCAAAAGAAAAGAAAACGGGAAAAGAGGGGATAGAAAAGAATGGGAGGGGGAAAAAAGGAAAGGGAGGGAGGAAGAGGGAGGAAGGAAAATTAAAGAGGGGTATGGGAAACTTGGGAAAATTCCCAAAGGTAAGGGACATGAATTAAACATAACTAGTATACCCCAGAAGAAAAAGTGGGGAATAGGAGGAGAGAAGGCCCACAGGGAAGGACCTTAAAGTGGACAAGTTCCACGTAGATACATTATTAAAAGATTATGTAAATAATAGAACAGTTGAATTCTAAAGCAATAATTAATATAAATGCATGGTAAATAATAGCACTAAAAGTTTGTTTGCTTAGAGAAAAGATTTAAAACTAATATATTCATTAAGGACTGGGTAACGAGTAGCACTCAATTGATGGATCCATTTTGTTTCAAGTTGCAGGAGTGTGCGATCAATGCCGCCGCCTCTTGCATGTATAGGTACATGCTCAAGAGCTGTAAATTTAATCATGCCTGCTTCAAAATCATGTTCGCGACCCACATGACAACTAATGGAAGTAGTCATGAGTCGTTTATAGATTGGACCAACATGATCTTTTATGCGTTTGATAAAAAGGCCTTTTAGTTTTACCTATGTAAAAACTGCCACAGAGGCATTTTGCTAAATAGACAACCCCAATTGTCTGACAGGATACTCTATAATGAATAGAGTGTTTAAGACCGTTGGGGAGAAGAACAGTTGGACCATTTAGAATAAACCGGCAAACGCCACATTTATTGCTTGAAAAAGTGCCTCTTTGTGACTCATGTTTACTGCCAAAGGGATCAGAGTGGCTTTAAACCAACCTATCCCTTAAGATAGGGGGCACGTCAGTAAGTAATGTCAGGATGTTATTTTATATATTTAAAGGCTGAGCTATCTGCTAATAACAAAGACCAAAATTGGTTCAAGATATTTCTAAAATGCGTATGATGTTTTGAATATTGCGTAATTACTCGAATGGGTTGTAAAGTCATTTTTGTTTTAGTGGAAAAGACCAAGTCCCTACGATCCTGTTGAGAAGCCCTATTGTAGGCTTGTTTCAAAATTCTATGGCTATAGCCTCTTTCTTTCAATCGATGATAGAGATTTTTTTGCAGCTTTTTCATAGTCCTCATTATGAGCACAGTTTCTTTTTAATCTCACATATTGACTGTACGGAATATTTTTAATAAGAGATTGGGGGGGGGGGGGCGCTAGATGCATTAAGGATTGTGTTACCAGAGGATGGTTTGCGATATAGAGAGGAGTATAGGAGACCATCCTTATCGATATAGATTTTAAGGTCAAGAAAATGGATACATTGTTGACTGCATTTCATAGTAAGTTTTAAATGATAGGTATTTGCACATTGTTCTTATCTTTACTGAAACAGATTGAAACAGATTGAATGTGGCTAAGGTGCCCCAGGAGAACTCCCCATAACAGTAAAGGTATGCAGTTGTATACAAAGTACAGCTAAATAGTTCCTATACACAGAAGCAATATTTTTGTTAATGGAGAGTAAAATCCACTAATGGTCTTCTGTGTTTCTCAGTGACTCTGGTGACATGATTCCTGTTCTTAAAGTCAAACTGTAAAACAGGGGCGTTGTGTGAAAAAGACCAGGGGCTTCAGCCCGAAGTCCAAGCCCGGCGGCAGCGCGTGCATGCGCGCGAGGGGGTGGGAAATTGACTCCTTGGCGGGGGGGTTAAGCTCACTTGTTGGATGCTGCCTGGGTCACCAGTGCCCATCCATGCTGAGTGACCACTAAACTGACCTACCAGACCCCTACACTGACCCCCCTGACACACATACACTGACCCCCCTGACACATATACACTGACACCACTGATGACACATATACACTGACCCCCCTGATGACACATATACACTGACCCCCCTGATGACACATATACACTGATCCCCCTATTACACATATACACTGATCTCCTATAATGAAACATATACACTGATCCCCTATGATGACACATATACACTGATCCCCCATGATGACACAAATACGCTGATCCCCCATGATGAGACATATACACTGATCCCCTATGATGACACATATACACTGATCCCCCATGATGACACATATACACTGATCCCCCATGATGAGACATATACACTGATCCTCCATGATGAGACATATACACTGATCCCCCATGATGACACACATACACTGATCATCTATGAGGACACATATACACTGATCCCTTATGATGACACGTATACACTGATCCCCCATGATGACACATATACACTGATCCCCCATGATGACACATATACACTGATCCCCCATGATGACACATATACACTGATCCCCCCTGGGCCCTGACACATACAAATACCCCCGGTGACATGTGACCTCTGCAGCTCAGCTGAGCCTTACCTGCATTACACGTAGTGTAGCCTAGACAGCTCATACTGACCACTTCACAGCAGTCAGCACGCATCAGGGAGAGAGTCGAGCCAGGATGACGTGAGAGCCGCTTGCTCCGCTGCCCGTGAGCAGGGATCTTCATGCCCAGTGCAGCCGCAGTGTCATTCCCGCCCCCTCCTGGACCCGGCGGCACCTATGATGGACGTCACATGTCCCGCGTTCTCGGCATTGGACTAGTGGGACGTCCATCTTGGGAGCCGGGTCCTGGAGGTGGGACTATTTGGACTTCAGTAATATCGGCCTCGGCCACGCTGCGTGGCCGATTGTTCCCTGTTGCCCATGGAAACAGCTTGGGGCTAATAATGCTATTAGGGATTATTACTCTGGGCTTTTCGGGGGCACATTCGGGGCTCCAGCCCCACAGCCAGTGCCCCCCGACGCCCCTGCTGTAAAATTACATATGTGATGTAGGCTTCACATACAGGTAAGACTTGCAAATACCTTTTCAAATGCTATTAAATCTTGAAAATACTTGTTTTCCCCCGAAAGCTTAAAAAAATAGAGGCTTTAGGTGGACTTTAAACATATAGGACTTAAAGGCTGTCATATAGGACTTAAAGGTGTGGGGACATCAGGAAGAGTGAAGCTCTGAGGTAAGTGGAAATAAAGCCAATGAGATATTGACACTGGAATCTCTGGGAGATATATAAAAGTCAGAAGATGGCCTAAAAAGCCATATAATTTTCTTGTCGTTTTTTAAGAGATTTAAAAAACATGCACATTTATTGGTCCTAGAAGACAAGTTTGGAGAAAAAAATACATGATTACATTTATTTCCCAGTGCTAGGCACAAATGAAACTGGGACTTGTAGTCTCCCAGCAACTGATTGTGTCAAGCTATCAATGCCTGTTTTATAGTGGAATAACCAGAAGAATGTGTCTGCCTAACAGCATTTGCAGGCTATGATCTCCTCTGTGTGGGTTATCAGAAATCAGCTACATTTTAGTAACATAAATTTACTGCAGCTTGTTTGCTGCACTTGACCCAATAGCAATGCCAGCACATAAGTATAATTTTCCCTTTGGGCTTAATAACCTCTGATCCTGTACACAAGTCCTGGTTTGTGTGTTGTGTATGCCAGGGCTCTCTTTTACTCTACGTCCTGCACTACATTATAGTGTCTTATACTGTAGATTTGAAGGAGACATTGCTAACTTCATGTTCTCCGTTGCATAATTAATCCTCATCTTTCATATAATCCTTATTATATAGTGACAATCTTACTTCCTAATACTATATGATTACATGGAATTCAAATTCCTTTTACCATTACTGGAATGATTTCCTATTTAAGCGCACTTACATTCTCAATTTATTGCCAACTTACTACTTAGATGATGACAGTGACCTCATTTTCTTATATTTCGAAATCATTACCGTTTTCTTATCCTTCGGAAATGGCAGGACGTTGCTATACTTTGCACATAGCTGTTTCACTCCAAGTGTGAAACTTAGTATATGATATAATATTGCATTTAACATATCAAAAATGCTATCAGTTTGTTTTAAAATAATATCAAAATCTCAGCTGTAATGCAACTTTAGAAGTTCACTGTACTATATGTTTTGATAAGAAAATCCCAGGGACAGTATGCAAAAAAAAATATAAAAAAGGGAGAATAGCAAATAAACAGCTTGCAATATTTGCACTCTACTGTATGTTATAGATAAGACGATCAAAAATACAAAAAAAATATAGCCATTGTTTATTGCTTACTTCATTGTAATTAATTAGTTGTAGCTCAGGAAAGTAGTTAATCCATTACATGGCTGATGTATTAGACTACACCTCCCAGGTTTCCAGGCACTCTGCATCACAGACTATGAGTTCACTCAGTTCTCCCCCTGGTGGCTGCAGGATAGTCATGTAGCACAACATTAACATTACAGTAGATTGAGGAAGGCAAATAAAGAGCAGTGTTTCTTATCCATGCTGTTACAGCCCAGTAACAATAACAGTACAGGCATACCCCACTTTTAAGTACACAATGGGACCAGAGCATGTATGTAAAATGAAAATGTACTTAAAGTGAAACAATACCCTTTTTCACTTCTAGGCTGTAGTGTGGGGTCAGGGGCTGTAGTGGGGGTGTCAGAAGCTCTAGTTGAGGTCCCAGGGGCTGTAGTGGGGGTGTCAGGGGCACACTGGAACAGGGCGGGCTATGCTCTTGGAGCTTCAGCTCCTTCTACTGTGGCTGCAAAATGGCTGTACAGTACCTGTAAGGCACTTTATATGCACTCGTGGGTATGTCCTTACTTGCGAGTTTATGTAAAGTGAGTGTACTTAAAGCGGGGTATGCCTGTATATATGTTTTTTTTAATTGTATAATATATATATATATATATATATATATATATATATATATATATATAAAAACAGTATTTTTTTTTATAAATTCTTTATTTATTTTTCATAAGTTTCCCCTCATTGTTTCAAACAGATATAATCATACGTGTTAACGATTTCACATATCCTGTTGATTATATACATTTTATTACCATTCAACTTATTTCAAACTCTTCTTTTCGTTTTTTCCCACCCATTTCCCACCCCCCAAAAAAGGGAACCCCCCTCCTCCAACCATGCCCCCGAACTCCCTCCCCCCGCCGTCTACCACCACTTTTATTCACTCAACAACACTTGTCTCTTCTCTATATGTCATGTGGGGAGCCCATGTCTTCCGGTACCTACTGTCTTGGTCCTTCATTGCCAAAGTAAGATTCTCCATTTGTTGGATTTCTGCAATCCTCATAAACGATTGAGCTCTTGATGGAGGGCTTTCGCTTTACCATAGGACAGGGATACACACTCTTGCTGGCACCAGCAAATGTCTCAGCAGAGATTTTTTATATTTTTCTACTGAAATAGGAATCTCAAACAATAGAAATGCAGCCAGGTTTTCTCCTAACCGCATTCCTATTATTAATTCAATAGTTTCAGCTACTGTTCTCCAAAACGTTTTAATTTTCTCACAGTCCCAGAAAATGTGCAGTATATTTCCTTCTGCCTTCTTACATCTCCAGCAAAGTTCCGATACTTGGGGGTATATCCGATGTAATTTCATTGGTGTTCTGTACCATCTAGTGAATATTTTGTATCCCCCTTCTTGGTATCTATTCGCTACTGATGCCTTTTGATTATATGAATAGGAGGGAGGGTGGGGACAGGGGAATAGTTGCTGAGGCTAAGCCTGAGGCTTTCAGACACAGAGACAAGCACCATTGGTCTTTGCTGTTTTTGAGCTAAGTAAATTGCATTCACGACCCGCTGCGTATTCTCTCTTCCCTCCCTCCCTGGAATAAATCCCACCTGGTCTGGATGTATCAGTCCAGGGATATGTTCTATTATTCTTGTAGGAAGAATCTTTGTGAATATTTTGAGATCCGCATTGAGCAGCAAAATCAGGCGGTAGCTAGCACACTGGGAGGAGTCTTTCCCCTCTTTAGGGATCACTGTTATATGTGCTAAAAGTGTTTCTGTTGGCATATTTTTACCCTTGCACAGTGAGTTATAAGCCGCTATAAATCTCGGAGCCAGTTTCTCAGCAAACATTCTATAATATGTCAGGGTATATCCATCTGGCCCAGGAGCCTTCCCAACCTTCAAATATTCTAATGCCTTTTTATATCCTCTGTAATAATTGGAACATCCAGTTTTCTTATTATATCTTCAGATAATCTAGGCATTTCGTCTCTCTAATGTATCTTATTGCCTCTTCCCATTTCTTCTGAGCTTTTTCTGGAGTAGATTTTCCTTCTAAGCTCTCATAGTATTCCTTGAAAGCCTATGCAATTTTCTGGGGAGTATTTACCATACCATTTTTTTTTGCGATTTAATTTATTTGATCTGGATTCACACTTTTTTTACTTTAAGATCGTTTGCTTTCTGGTCTATTCCCGAATTCGTAGAACATCCTTTTCCCTTGTGTTATTTTAGCTTTAGCTTTATCAATTAACAAGAGGTTGAGTTTTTCTTGCAGACTCTCTAATTCCTGACCTATAGCTTATGTCTGTTATTTATTTCCAAATCCCCAATCTGTTTAAGCATTTTGTCTATCTGTTCATTTAATTTCCTCTCCCTGTGGGCTCCCATCGATATAAGCAAGCCTCTCATTACACATTTGTGTGTTTCCCAAATACCGAAGAGCGATGTTTCTCCTGTCTCATTGATTTAAAAAAAAAAGATAAAATTCCTGTTTCAATTTTTACTCGTATTCCTCTTCATTCAGGAGAGTTTCATTTATCTTCCAATGCCACTCTCTAACTTATTTTCTTCCTATTTCTCCTATACAACTTGTAGATGCATGATCTGAGAGCGTAAAAGGTCCTATAGTTGCCCTTTTTAATGAAGTGATCATGTTTCAAAATATCAACACATAATCAATTCTGGTGTATGTCTTATATTTCGCAGAGAAAAAACGTGTAATCCCTGTCATGTGCATGCACAGCCCTCCAACTGTCCACTACTTGTAGCTCTTTCTTTGCTTTCCTCAGTCTGATATACGATAGATGAGAGGCACCCTTTGATCAGTCCAATAAGGGATCTAGAGCCATATTGAGGTCTCCTACTATCACCAAAACTCCCTCTTTGTGTTGTTGTACCATCTGTAAATATAGCTCTAGGGAGTTTACCCTTTACCAATGTGATCTTTTGATGACCCAAAGTCCCCTTTACTATCAAAAGGCATCCCTCATCATCCGCAATCACACCAGATTCTATCCATGCTATTTGATTGGATATTAAGATAGAGACCCCCCTGCTCTTTTCTGTCTATGAGATACAATGATGTACTATGAGATACAATCAGGAATCTGTGGTTTGTAAGTTTTGGAATCTTATCTCTTTTAAAATGTGTCTCTTGTAGAAAAATTACTTGGGACTTATAGCTTCCTAATTCAGTCAGAAAAGTCTTATCCGTTTTTCTGAAATATTCAGTCCTCTAGCATTATACGACAAAAATGTTGTCTTAGTATTTTTTATAGTCAATAGCTTTGGCGGCAGGGGGAGGGAGAAGCGAGCAAGATCCAAAAAATAATAAAGGGATGGAGAGAAAAATGGGAAAAAAAACACCAACCAACCCACCCCCTACTCTTTCCCACCCCTCCGAGGGAGCACACGCTCTCTGGGTTTATAGATGTCAGGATGCGATTCCAGATCCTACGTATATATATGTTAAAAAAAAACAGACCCCAACGCCTCTGGCCTGTCCTCCACCTGGAGGAGAGGTGTTTACTGTGGGGGTTGTGGTTAAGTAGATCAGAGTCTCCCTCACCCCTCCCCCCATAGGTCTCCCCCTACATCCCCCCACCCCCTTCCCCCACCGACATAGACACATACACGTTCTTTGATGCTGTACTTTTATTTTTTCCTCTAACGCAGCTATTCACATATTTGCTCTTTCCTGCGATTCCTCACTTCTGTGCATTTTCTGATCTATGACCTCTATCTTCTCCCGGACATCTCCTATTTCTTTCCTCAGGGGACCCAGCCATTCCCCCATCAGCCCCTGTATATCTTCTTTTGTGGGGAGCGCCCTGATTAGCTGCCTAAGATCTTGTATTTCCCGCTCCCCCATGTCTATGCCCCTCAAACTAGATCCGAATACCTGAAAGGTGCTGCCAATATTGATGGTCGGATGAGCTGTGTCATGTCTGATATAGCTGGCATAGGAGGACCGGGAGCTGTTAAAATATCCACCCTCCGTATGCCACCAATCTCGCTTGCACTCTCACTGAGTCCCCTGGAAGATTGAGTTGTCGGGAGGAGCTGCTCCAGCTGATCTGCAATCAGACGTGTATTGTGAGAGGCATTGACCCCGTTTGCACTGCTTGCAGCTATTACTTTTGCTGTACCGGCCGTTACTTCTACCTCCATGCTTTCAGGACTTTGTAATCTCTGTGAGCCCTGCAAGCATGTGGCGTATTGATGGAAGGGGACCTGCACCACTCTTGCTCCGGTCCTCCAACTCCGTCCCGGCATGGAGCGCTCACTATTCCCGTTCAGTCTGCATCCTATCAGTGCATGAAGGGATCACTCAGCTTTTCACCTGGCGTCTCAGACCACACCCCCCTCCCAAGTAACAAGTATAGTGTGAATAACCAATCTGTGTGAACTTTTCAAATAGTATACTTATACACTGGGGCAGAGGTTCTGTCAGCTCTGCAGGGGCAGGCTCAGAGGTGGTTGACGCCACACCAGCTTAAGCCAGGAATGGTGGTTTTTGACAATGGCACCAACCCCTCCGCCTTGCGACAAGGACAACTGACCTATGTGCCCTGTTTTGCTCATGTCCTTAACTTGGTGGTGCAGTGGTTCTTGGGCAGGTAGCCGGGCTTACACCATGTCCTGAAGCAGGCCAGGAAACTCTGTGTGCATTTCCGACGGTCATATAATGCCAGTGCTTGGCTGGCAGACCTCCAAAAGGAATACAACCTGCCCAAGAACCGCCTAATCTATGACATGACCACCAGGTGGAACTCTACGTTGGCCATGCTGCCGCAGCTGCACATGCAGCAGAGGGCCATCAATGAGTATCTGTGCCAATATGGCAGCAGGACAGGGTCAGGGGAGCTTGTTTTTTTCACCCACGTCAGTGGGCCATGATCAGGGATGCATGCACTGTCCTGTCTCCATTTGGGGAGGCCACAAGGATTGTGAGCAGTGACAGTGCATGCATCAGTGACACTGTCCCTCTTATCCACCTGTTGGAGCACACGCTGGATGGAATAGTGGACAGGGCCCTGCTTGCCCGCCTATCACACAGGAAGGGAACGAGGAGGAGGAGGAGGAGGAGTAGGATTGTGTCAGCATGAAGGTGGAGCTGAGCACTCAGCATCAGCAGCAGTCTTCAAGGGATCAATTACAGTCCTAAGAAACCCATGGACTTGTACATGGCTGGGACAAGGTGGCTGCGGATCCTGTCATCCTCAGTGACTCAGAGGACTCCGCACCGAATGCCTCAGCAAAACTACGCTGTATGGCCTCCCTGATCCTGCAAAGCCTGTGGAAGGATTCTTGTATCTGTGCTCTCAAGGAAAGGGATCATTACTGGCTGGCAACCATCCTTGATCCATGTTACAAGAGTAAGGTTGCGGACCTTATCTTGCCGGCGCAGAGGGAGCATAAGATGAAACATCTTTGGGAGACCTTGCAGAAAGGTCTGCGCAACGCGTTCCCAGAGACTGGGAGGTTACAAAATCCTGATCCTGAACAACGTGTTGCTGAGGCTTCGGTCAGTCACAGAAGGAGTGGTGGAGAAAGTGGCCATCTGAGCGATGCATTTAGACACTTTTTTAGTCCGCAGCCCCAAGGTATGATCTGTTCCAGCAACCATTGCCAGCGTCTGTTTTACATGGTTCGGGAATACCTAGGGGCAAGATCAGACTTGGACACCTTTCCCACTGAAAATCCTCTGGCTTACTGGGTTTTAAAGATGGAATCACTGGCCAGAGCTTGCACAGTATGCAATTGAGCTACTGGCCTGTCCTGCATCCAGAGTTCTTTTGGAACGCACAATCAGTGCTGCTGGATGCTTTGTAACCGATCACAGGGTGCGCCTCTCCACCGACTTGGTCGATCGACTGACCTTCATAAAAATGAATCAGGCTTGGATCACCACCAGCTACCAAGCACCTGATGCTGATGTAACTGAATATATATATTTTTTAAATGTCAGATCCCTTCAAGACTGCCTATGCTGATGCTTAGTGACTATCCTGTTATGCTGAGTGGCTATCCTTTTTCTCCTCAATGATCATGCTGATAGCTTGTAAGAACATTTTTGGCTCTGGGCACCGCCACCAGTGGCTAAGGCCCAATTTTTCTGCCCCTGTTTAGCAGGGACGTGTAATTACAATTTTTGATGCAATACTTTGCAGCAGGGCTTATTATTGTGCTCCAACTAGAGTATCTGTGAGGGGTTGCAGTGTTGTGGCACCAACACCAGTGCCTAAGGCCTACTTTTTCTGCCCCTGTTTAACAGGGGCGTGTAATTACAATTTCTGATGCAAACGGAAGGAGACAACAGGAAGTGAGAGAAAATCTACCCATAGGAATGGAAATTCTCTTCTGTAAGAGGTGTCTCCTGTCCACTGATGCTTTATCACCAATCCTTGTTTCACAAAAAATATAAAAAAATCAAAAAATCATTTGTCATTGGGACAGAAAGTGAGGTGCAATCTTCTGAACAGATGCGCACAGACAGCAAAACACATGTTACAGGGGTGATAACCCTTCTCTATGTTTTCCGAAAAGCTTAAAAATAGATTTTTTGGCTGGAGCTACACTTTAAAAAAGTTTTGTTTGCACACATTTTTTTAATGATTTTCATCCATTTGGCAGGAACCAGACATTACATTAAAGCCGCAAGCAGTTTTAAATTTTTTCTTATAGTAATGTCACTTGGTGCAGGGACAGTTCTTAACACATGCCACTTCACAGTCATACTATAGACACCCAGCAGGTATGATATTTAAAGGAATTTTTTTTTTAAATTCACTTTAAGCATCATTAAACTCACTGCTCCCGTAAAAACGTATTTTTTTAAACTTTTTTTGCATTGATACATGTTACCTGGGTCAAGACCCAGGTCCCCAAACCCGTTTTAGGACAATAACTTCCAAATAGCCTTTAAAATTAGCACTTTTGAATTCGAACGTTTGAGTCCCATAGACTTCAAGTTTGCGCGAACGTTCGGTCCATTCAAAGGTTCTGGTGCGAACCAAACGGGGGGTGTTCGGATCATCCCTAGTCAGTACTATCGCATATCCTCCTAGTGACTCGAGCCCTTATACTCTGCACTTATAAAAATGCTCCCACAGTGAACATCACTGATGTAACTAGAATAGTCCAACAACACTATACCTTTGAACGCATAATAGCAATTAACTCTCTCCACTGTGCAAAATTTGATAGAACCTGGGATATATGGACAGACAAATATAAGAGGCCCTAGACATTTGATAATTATACCTTGCTTTAATCAATTGAACATAGTGTGTACGAACATGTGTGCTTATTATTGCTTTTGTTTTATTTTTGTCATGTCTTACTTTCTGTACTGTTGACAAAATTCAATAAAAATCTTAATGTTAAAAAAAAAAAGAAATGGATGTGATGACAGGCAACCACTAGATAGGAGACCTGCAGCCAGAATTGTAAACCCAGACCCGCCAGAATCTGATAAGAAGAAGTTGTTCTTTGTTGTTATGATTTGCAACCTTAATCATACAATTATTGCTGCAGCTCACAGTCAGATGAAAAATAATAATGTACATACAATCTGATATTCTGTAAGTTTACTGTTGCTTTTCAACTTATCTTGGGGTATTGTATAACAAAAAAAAACACAATTTTCCTAGTTATATATAGTATTTTTCAAGTAAGTAAGTAAATATGATATTGGGCCAGATTCTCAAAAGAGATACGCCGGTGTTTCGTAGGAAACACCGTCGTATCTCAGTTTTTTTTCCTGAGTATCTATGCGTGTGATTCCTAGAATCACTTACGCATAGATACAGTGAAGATCCGACAGATATAAAACACTTACACCATTGGATCGTAGATGTAAGGACATCGCTGGCCGCTAGGTGGCCTTTACGATGATTTCTCATTTGCCTATGCAAATGAGCCTAATCCGTCGATTCCCGAACATTTTTACGCCGCACCGTCGTCGTTTACGTTGTTTCCGTAAGCGTAAACCTACCACTGCTATATGAGGGGTAGGTTTAGGAAGTTCCGTCGTTGCCATGTTAAGTATGGCGTCGGGTCAGCGTCGTTCGCGAATAGGGATTTACGTAAACGACGCTCATGTCGGCTTCATTCTTTTTTTTCGACGTGAGCTGGAGCATGTGCACTGGGCTATTTTTGAGGCTGGCGCATGCGCAGTTCGATCGATGCGGGGACGCGCTTAATTTAAATACAAGCTGCCCCCTTTGATTTACGCGGGGATACACAGAGCCATTTACACTACGCCGCCGCAACTTACGGAGCAAGTGCTTTGGGAATACGGCACTTGCTCTGTTAAATTGTGGAGCCGTAGTGTAAATGGCTTATGCTACGCCAGCGGAAAATGTACGAGAATCTGGCCCACAGTGTATGTCTTTCAGGTCAACAAGAAAAAATATTGTTTCAGTATTTAATATTTTTTTTTTAAAGAGTGGACCAAGGTGTCAGAGGTTCTAACACATAATTGATGCTTTTACTGCACTGTTGTAGTTTGTACCCTGCCTACCAACATCTGTAAAGAGTACACACAATGGGACAACTGTAAACACCACTGTGATCCACCCAAAGCCTTCCTTTTTACAAGTAGACACACCTTTCCTAAAGACTTAATTCTAAAATGTCTTGCTCTATTGGGTGCTCAAAGACCAGACTTTTAATAAATACAGGAGTAGCTTGACTGTTTTCAAACAGCTCATCTGTGGTCCTATTACTTTGAACAGGATACTTTGTAACAATCTGAGCAAACCTAATTTCAGAAAACTCTCTAAAATTCAAGCCACATTTGCAATTAAAAGTTTGCCACTGAAAAGTGTGGCTGAAAAATGCTTTCTACTACAGTTTAAGTCACTGATAAACTGTTTAATTTAATGAGGAGGAAGACAGTAGTGGTATGCATTTATTAGCTTGGATTTGTATTGAACAAGTGACAATCGATTCATCTGTGGACCACAATGCAGCATAACAGTTCAGAGCATGGTGATATATGAAGGAAACATAGGATAATTAAATAATTCATGGTGGTAAAGCTCCATTCAGTGAGCTCTTAAAACTTCTGTTTGCTTTCTCCTGCTGCATCTGTAGAAGAGTTGGCTTTTTTAGTCGTTAATGGAGGAGTTAATCTTACCACTTCTCACCAAGAAACCCATTATGCATCAATTCACTTGTCATAGACTTGTTTCCTCGACTTGTCCTATAATTTTCCTCATTTCTTCACATTAAAACTTCATTCTGGACAATCTGCAGCAGTTTGACCTTCAAAATTCTATTACAGTGCATGCTAGACATTTGCTAGTAATCACAACTGTGAATTCCTAATAGTGATAACTGAGCTTTGATCAAAAAATAAATAAAAAAATAATACAGACGACCAACACAGAGGATAGAATTATTACTTCTTTTAGATATGGTTCAAAAGAGAGCCTTTTAGTGAAAAACTGCCAGTAATTACCCATCATAGAAATGAATGGGGCCATGACTAAAGGACTCTCACTACCACATAACTGTTTTTTTTTACTTTAAAATCACATTTCATTTTTAATGCAAAAAAAAAAAAATGGAATAGGAAACAATTTTTACCTTTATGGTTTATGTCTACAGTACTTGCAAATGTAAAGTTGATTCTCTGCGTTTACAGTTGTGGTAATTACAAGAGGTGAGGGACATGTCATTCTAACAGAATATTAAAGGCTTGCCTTCCATCACATTTTTAATACATTAAAAAGTGGCTTTCTTTTATATACAAGCACAAGCCAGCTTGACAGACAGTGCTGACATTGTCACTGGTAACAGCACACATAGCGGACAGCAACAAACCTCTCTGTCGCCTTCCTTTCATTAATTAGATGTTCAGAAGGACCTAATGCACCAGTCAAATAAACTTATCAGCAAAAGTCTCATCCTTTACTGTTCAACTTGACAGCTGCTCTACAGATGTGTTCCAATATATACAGTTTAACTATTTAATATTCAGCAACAATGTAATGTTTACCACTTATTATGGTTAGAACAATTTTCAGGTTTCAACAGGTGAAAATGTTTGTTTAACAATAGTTATTTTTGACAATTTATATTTTTTTTATCCATTTAGATAATTGGTATATCTATATAAATACAACAGATTGGGGGGTTATTTACAAAAAGGAAAATCCACTTTGAACTACAAGTGCACTTGGAAGTGCAGTCACTGTAAATCTGAGGGGGACATCATTTTAGATTGCATGTGATTGGATAATAAAGTCAGCAGAACTTCCCCTCATTTCAGATCTTCCCCTCAGATCTAAAGCGACTGCACTTTTAGTGCACTTAAAAGTGCACTTGTAGTGCAAAGTGGATTTGCCTTTCGTAAATAACCCCCATTGTGTTTCTTTTCTGACATATCAAAATGTTTTCTCCTAACAACATACTGTATTATTGCCAAAATAATCTTTAAAACAACTGATAAAAATATTTCCCTAAGAAAGTCTTGTTCTGACCTGTCCACAACCCAGTGATATATTGGCTGTTTCGCCTCTTTAGTGATAGTCAGCAGTTTGAATATTCTTTGCAACAGCAAAGGAGGCTGCACAGCTGATATCTCAGTGAATAGAGGACTGGTCAGTATAAGGGCTCTTTCACACGTCCGTTTAGTTCGTCCGTTTTTTGGACGTCCGTTAACGGACCTCAATGCTTCCCTATGGGTTAGCGTCCGTTAGCGGATGAGTATCCGCTAACGTCCGTTAACATCCGTCTGCGGTAAGCTCCGTTTTTTTTGACGGAAGAAAACCCTATTTTTCTTCCGTCAAAAAAACGGAACGGACGAAAAACGGACGTTAGCGGATGATCCGTTTACCATCCGATCTGCTAACGTCAGTTTTTCATCAAAATATGTAAAAAAAAAAAGTTAAAAAAAAAATAAAAACGGATGAAAAAACAGATGAAAAAAACTGATGAAAAACGGACGTAAAACGGAACGGAAACGGATGTAAACGGACGGAAAACGGACGAAAATCGGATGAAAAAACGGATCAACTGAAGGGGGAAAAAAATGATCTAAAAAACTGAACGGACGTGTGAAAGAGCCCTAAGACTGGGAGATGGGTCTGGAGGTGGGGAGGGGAGTTCTACATGTGTGTGAATATATTCGCCAGCACACTGAGGATAGTTTAAAAAAAACGTCCAACAAAATTTGCCTGACGAAGAGGTCCTGTACAACTTCGAAACTTTGGTGTTTTTGTGATTGTTTCTCTGCAATGAAAAATTTTTGGACGTTTTTTTAAAAGATCCTCTGTGTGCTGGCGAATATATTCACATGGTTACTTTTCCAGTTCCCTGCTGGTGATCGCTTCAGCACCCTTTTTTCTTACTGGCTGTTCTACAGGAAGGTGTGCAATTGGAATATTTTGAGATTATACATGTGTGTAACTGCACTTAAAGTGTAAACAATTACAATTTAAAGGGGTTGTAATCCCTCATGGTTTTTCACCCTAATGCATGAGTGCTCCGAGGGAGACCGCTTCTCCAACAGGGTACTCAAGAAGAGAAGGACCCCAGAAGTAGAGAATGCTTACTTTGCTAAGTAAATGTTTTTTTTTTTTTTTAGCTGTAGAAATTGGGGTACTTTATATTTCAATGTATTTTTTATTAAAGGAAAAAAAAAAACAAGTTCCAAAGTAGACAGACACATTGGCTGAACAAAGTAAAAAAAAGTTTCTGACCATCAACATAGCAATACAAAGATATAGAAAATATGGCCATAACACACAATTTCCAGTTATCACAACCACAAAGCATAGAGTATATAACAGGCCCCAAAAATAAGCATCTATATTGCATAAGAAAGAAAAAAAAAATTCTTGAGAAGAGAAAAAAAAAATGTTAAAAAAAAAGGGGGGGGGGGTAGTAATAAAAAGAGAGAAGAAAGAGGGGGGGAGGGTCATCCTGGAGTCCCCTAGGGGGTTGAAATATAATCAATCCATGGATCCCATATTTTGTTAAATTTCTCTGTATTATTACAAAGCACATGGGAGAGTTTATCGTTAATCATAATCCAGTTGAGTTTACTCCTGACTTGGTCAAGAGGAATTGCTGACTGCTTCCAGTGCCTAGCAATTGTGATTCGTGCCGCCAACAATATGTAGGTAATCAATTTTACAGATCTCTTAGGCGTGTCATCAGGTAATTTGTGAAAGAGAGCGGCTTCAGGAGATCTGCGAATATTTACACCCGTCACCGAATTAATAAGATTGAATATTCTAATCCAGAATCGAAGTACAATGGGGCATTGCCACCAAATGTGGTGCATCGTTCCCAGCTGTCCACAACGTCGAAAGCAGTTTGGTGAAGCGGAAGGATGCATCTTAGCTACCCTAGTTGGCACCAGATACCAACGCAGGAGCGTTTTATAATTGGCCTCAATAAGGGTAGTATTGATGGAAATTTTGGATAACCGATGAGCAATATCTTGCCACTCAATTAAATCAAAGGTAAGGTTCAAATCCCTTTCCCAGTGAGCCATATAGGCAAGTTTTGAATCAATTTCAGTGATAGATATATACAACGCAGATATCCGACCTCTCTGTAAGCCTCTACCCTGACAGGATAATTCAAATGTCGTAAGCGCAAAGGGTCTCAACATTAAATTAACTTTAGATCTAACAAATGATGCGATTTGGTTGTACCGAAACAATTCGCTAGGAGGCATAAGAAACTCATCCTTAAAGTGTTGGATAGGATACATCTGATCTCCATTAAGGAAATCACCAATTCTCAAGAGCCCCTTGTTAAGCCACCATTGAAACAGCTGTGGAGTCAAACCAGGCGGAAACTCATGGTTGCCCAAAATGGGAGCTAATGGTGTATGAGGGGATGATAAAGAACTACGGTGGCGTGTCCTATCCCATATTGCTAAGGAATGTGACAGAGTAGGGCATAAAATAGGCGGACGTAAACGACCAGGAAGCCACATTAAGGATCCAATGGTAAATGGCTGGCAGGAAAGTGCTTCAATAGACACCCATAGGGGGGCCGAGCCTCTAGCCGTAGTGTAGGCTAATTGGGCGATTTGGGCAGCCTGAAAATATGCTTGTAAATTGGGAAGACCAAGCCCCCCCATAGGTTTAGGTGTAAAAAGTGTTCGCTTTTGTATCCGAGGCCTCCTGCTACCCCACACGAAGCGCAGGACCTCGGCTTGTAGGCGTTGCATGTCTCCCCTCGGGACTGCCACTGGCAGGGTTCTAAAATAATAAAGGAGACTAGGTAAGAACGTCATTTTTATGGAATTGATCCTGCCAAACCATGAAAGTGAATAATCTGCCCAGCAGCGAAGGTCCTCCCTAAGTTTTCTAAATAATGGGGGGTAATTGGCCCTGTATATAGTATCAATGAATGAAGTCAACTGAACCCCTAAATATTGAAGGGAACGAGGAGCCCACTTAAAACTATATGCCTTTTGAAGAGTTTGCACTACGGTAGAGGGTAATGATACATTAAGTGCTACTGTTTTTTGAGTATTCAGGGACAGGCCGGTAAGTTGTGAAAAAATATTTAGTAAGGACAGCAAATTAGGCAGTGTTACTTGGGGGTTAGTGATATACATAAGAACATCGTCGGCAAACAATGCACATTTATGTTCCTGCTGGCCACAACAAACACCATGAATGTCAGAATGGGAACGGATCGCCACAGCTAGGGGTTCTATTGCTAGTGCAAATAATTAAGGAGAGAGTGGGCAACCCTGCCTTGTACCTCGCCGAACAGGAAATAATGACGATTTGTGACCTCTAATGGAAATTTGGGCTACAGGAGAGCTATATAAAGTTTTTAATAGGGAAAGGAATACAGGGCCAAATCCCAGGGTTTCTAGGGTAACAAAAAGATAGTTCCAATTTAAACTATCAAAGGCCTTATTAAGGTCTAATGAAAGGAGTAGAAGTTCCCGGTTGAGCGGAGCATCCCAGTTGGAACGCGCTGCCGATATCAGGGCTATGGATCTACGAATTTGGTCTAGGGTCTGACGGCCCGCTATAAATCCCGATTGGTCCTTATGAATGTACTGTGCTAAAAGGGTATTAAGGCGGGAGGCCAAAAGTTTTGTAAGAATCTTCAAATCACAATTTATCAATGAAATCAGGCGATAATTGCGAACATCAGTAGGATCCCTATTGGGTTTAGGAATAACACTGATATATGCTTTGTTTTCATCCAAAGGGACCACACCTCCATCCCGCAGGGAATTAAAATATAAAGCCATATGAGGAGCTAGCTGTTCAGAAAATTGTTTATAATAAAGATTAGGAAGCCCATCAGGGCCAGGAGATTTATGGAGCGACAGCATTTTAATAGTATTACAAATCTTATCACTCGTAAAAGGTTGGTCCATAAGATCTCTATGATCATCTGCAATGGGCAAGAGGGGAAGATTCCCCAAGAATTCCCTGATGGACGGAGGATCAGCATCCCGAGGATTACCATATAAATCAGCATAAAAATCATGAAACTCCCGAAGGACCTTTTGGGGGTCCTGCGAGAGATGTCCCCCCGACAATCTAATTTTAGGGAGCGCTAAGTGAGAGTGTCTAGGGGTAAGCTTATGTGCCAATAAGGAACCTGGACGATCTCACCAAGTAAAAAATTTGTGGTTCATCCAGCGTAATTGTTTCTCGGCCCTAGTAGTGAGACAAATATTGAGTTCCAAACGGGATTGCTCCAATTTAGTAAATAGAGTAGGGGATGGAGAACGCTTATGCTGTGCAGTCAAAGCCTCAAATTCCTTAGTTTTGGCAGAGATCAATTCGGTGCAAGCTTTTTTAAGTCTAGAGGATAATTGAATAAAGGCTCCTCGAACAGAAGCCTTATGTGCAGCCCAATTAATTGCAGGGGACGTGTCATCTGAGACATTAATGTCGAAATATGTTTTTAAATGGTTCGAAATCTCAAAACAGTGACATTCGTCCCCAAGGAGAGATTCATTCAATCGCCAATGTGGGGTAGCAGTCCTGCTGATGAGATCCGAAATCTGGACCACAACCGGATCATGGTCCGACCAAGAGGTAGAAAATATTTTAGCAGATTTCAATTTAGGTAGCAGTCCCGAGAGGAGAAACACGTGGTCTATGCGAGAGTAACGCCCATGTGCCCTGGAATAATGAGAATAATCTCTAGAGGTAGGATTAGCCTCCCTCAAAGCATCCACCAAATCATAATGGTAGAGCAGCTGTGCAAATTTGTGACTCTGTTTGGGAGGGGGTCGAAGCCCAGCGGAGTGAGATTTGTCTTTAATAAGATCTAAAGCTAAATTAGAATCACCCACTAAAATTACCTCTCCTTCAAACTCAGGGGCCATGGACCTAAGAAGGGAATGCAAAAAAGCAGTTTGGTTCGTGTTGGGAGCGTAATAAATCAAAAAAGTAACTAATGTCTCCCCTAGGTGACCCTTAACTAGGAGATAACGCCCATCCTTGTCCCTAAGAACTTTGGTTTCAGTGAACAACATGCATCTAGAAAAACATAGGGCCACGCCTCTCTTTTTCTCTGATGCATTAGCATAGTAGCAAAGAGGGTAATCACTATGAAGATATCGAGGAGTGAACAGGGAGGTAAAGTGCGTCTCTTGGAGAGCAACTATATCCGCCCCCAAAGATCGATAATGTGTGAAGGCCTTAATCCGTTTGGCTGGCGATCCAAAACCCTGAACATTATGGGAAAGCAACCGAATATTCTGGGAGGTAGACTTTAAACTAGACATAGGAAGCAGCCAGACAATTATCAACAGAAAAACTCACCCACCAAGTCGCGACCCGCAGGATCCAGGAATGCCAAGAGAAACTCCAGGTAACCCTCAGAAAAGGACAATGACAGAAAAGGTTAAAACAAAAATAGAGAAAAAAAAGAAAAGAATCAGAAAAACAATCGGGCCAGGAAACTCCCAACACCGAATACCACGGCAAAAAAAAGTAGAAAGCCATGGATAGCAACCAATAAACAAATGAAGTGTCTCAAAGCCGAAGCTCAGAGCACGGAGGAGTCTTCACCAAAAACTAGTAGTGGAAAGAGTCCTTCGAATAAGGAGAGTGCATAGACACCCCCCGGCAGTAAAGATACACATAGATACAAACATGTACATTGTTTGGTCCCACAGCTCTGCCCATAAAAACACATAAGACCATAAAATAAAACAGCATAGAAATATAACATAATAGCATGTGTATTAACGTGAGAATGTCCGACATCAACAAAACAAACAAAAAAACAAAACAAAAAATAAAATAAAATAAAAATAATAGTAAAAAAAAAAGGGGGGGGGAGGGGAGTGGACAGGAAACGGCTAATGTCCCATATCAGGACCACTGTGAAGCCGCAGCTCCAAACAAAACAAGAAGGGAAAAAAAAAAGAAAAAAAAACAAAAAAAAGGGGGGGGGAGAGTGGACAGGCAACGGCTAATGTCCCGTATCAGGACCACTGAGAAGCCGCAGCTTAAAACAAAAAAAGAAAAAAAAAAAACATCAGACATTATGCAACAAGTCCTCAAGTTGTACAAGAGGAAGCAGCTGACGTCTTCGTCATCTTCGTCGGCTTCATCGACCAAAGAGGAGAAAGCAGTGGAGGGGGATCACTGGATCCGGTCTTGTTCCGAGATGAAGGACTACGGGAAATAAAGCCCAGCTGCAGCAGAATCGATTCACCCTCAGTAAATGAGGAGAAGGAGTAAGTCTTGTTGTTAAAGGTGAATTGAAGTTTAAAGGGGTAGTTCCACCTGTAACGAATGTTCCGTTGTATCAGTGGCAGAAGCAAAGGTTTAAACGAACGCCTCTTCTGGATCGTAGCCTGGGAAATGTCTGCAAATATTTGGAGCTTAATACCATCAATTTCCAGATCAGGATTTTCTCTAGCATGGCGCATCACTGCTTCTTTAATCCGGAAAAAATGTGGCTTCACGATAACATCCCTGGGGGGGCCCTCAGGTTTCAGAGGGACTAGAGCCCTATGTATACGATCTACTTCCATATGAAGTCCATCAATACCAGGCACTGCGGCTTGCATTAGTGAATGAGCGACAGATGTTATATCTTTTATAGACTCAGGGATGCCCCTGATACGAAAATTATAGCGCCTGGCGCGATTTTCGAGATCGTCGATCTTAGAGTAGGCTTCCTCAAGGCGATCATGCAAGTCAGTGATCATGTTAGAGTTCTGGGATACCCTATGAACTGTGTCATCTACTTTAGATTCAATGCTTTCCAGCCGGCAGCCCAGTTCCTGGAAATCTTGTTTTATGTCCAGGGCTAATTTGCTGGTAGCTTTAGACAGTTCCCTTTGCAGCAAATCCGCAAAGCGGGCTAAAAGTATTGGGTCCCCTGAGTATTGTGGCTGAGCTGACGTGACAGCTGGGGAATCAGTGATGCTGTCCTGATCCAAATCCTGGCTGCTAGGCTGGCTGCATAATATGTCTGCCATCTCCCTATCTAGCTGAGAGGAAGCATGGGAGTCCTGGCTAGGTGATAGGGCTGTCCCCTGTGAGGGAGATTGTGCAGGGCTAATAGGTGAGCCATGTACACTGGCAGGCTCACCTGTAGCTGGGGAGGACACGGAGCCTGGTTTGGAGCCACCATTAGCCTGAGGAACCGTCTTCTGCGAGGGAGGCTTCACATCTCTGCATGTCCCTCGTGTGCTGCAGCCGGACGCCATCTTGGATTTCTTGCTCGTCGTCCAGAACGAGTAACAAGGGCCACCCTGGGACTTGTTCCGGCGCTGGAAAGACATCCAGCAGATTCCCGATCCTCACCCCAGCAGGATCAGGTGGTCGGATGCCGCGGATGAGGTGCGGGACCGCTAATAATAGCACAAACTGCCGGGGGTGTGCGGAGCAGCTCAGAGGCACATCTGCTCCGGCCGGCCGCGCATGCGCTCTCTGAAATTGTGGTACTTTAAAATCTCAATCATGTGCATGGTAATTCAAACTAAATTGAATTATTTACATGAAAACAGTTTCACCTTATTCAGTAAGCTAAGTGTACAGTATACTCCCTTTGCAAAGTGAAAGTTCTGTACGTTTTTTTGTAACACCCCCTTGTGACTGCACGTTTCAGCTAAAAACATAAACAACCCTCCAAAAAGTGTAGATCATCTTTGCCTCCTATCATATGCATTACTATTTTTATTGAATTTTCTCTACCATATATTATTATAAGGTTAAAAACATTTTATAAAACAGACAAAGAAAACAAAAAATGTATGCCTTAAAAAACTACAGTAAAAACACATTATAAGAAATATTATTTTTGAAAACTTAGGGAAAATAGACAGAAGCTGCATAAAGGGAAAAAAAAAGAAATCTCATTGTCGAGCAAGTAATTTAGTAAGACAACTGGAGATGTGTGCACTGATGATTAATGCAGAACCTGGGATTTGCTTATGGATTTAATGTACAAATGTTCGTGATTTTGCCTAGATTTTGTGCATGTCCGTGGATGTTAATGGGGAAGCATGCCAAGAAGTCCCACATGTGAGCAAGCTGTGGAGTAGTGTGGTCATGAATAATTCAAAGAAGTCTGGTAGATGTGATGACTTAAGAGACATGCTTCAAGAAAGATGAGAGAGGAAAAAAAAATCATTTATCAGAAATTTCAGGCTTGAAATAATGTTTGATTGGACAAGAGTTTTTTTTTTTTTTTTAACAATGTTGGAAGTAAAATATATGCATGTGTGAAGGGTTAGAGCAAACTATCAGACATACACATACATTATTTAATCAAAGGGGCTTCTCTCATCTTTTCTTTGTCACGTTTAAGATCATTTGCAGCAGTGCTTCTATTAATGTAAAGATTACAAAGAAGTGATGAGAAGTGCATTGACTCTGAGGCATGTAATTTACATTAGGTAAACATACCATTTGTCCCTGACTGACAGAGATTTAGAAAGTATAATAAAGGGATCATGTCAATCATACACATATATTCCTGCCATCACAATCTAATCAGGCACTTTCAGTTGGATAATTAATTATAAACATTTCCACAGTGTTCTCTTATGTTCACTAGTTGATAGATACTGTATACATTGCTTTAAAATAGAAAATAACATTTTTTTTAAAGGGTCACTAAAGGAAAAAAAATGTTTTGCTGAAATGACTGTTTACAGGGTATAGAGACGTAATAGTTAACTGATTCCTTTTAAAAAATGATTAAAAATAGATAAAAATCAATCATATAATGTGCCTGCAGTTTAGTTTAGTTTTTAAACTGGTTTCATGTTTCTGTGAAGTAAAGCGACACACAGAACACAAACAAACAAATACAGGGCAGTGTTTGTTTTTAAAATGAATCTTATTCTGAGGAGTTTTAGACACATAGGCCCAGATTCACAGAGCGATTACGCCTGCGCAACAGGAGATGCGCGTGCGTAAGTCTAAATGTGCGCGTGCGTTTCGTTGCGCGGCATCCCCAGAACGAGATACGCAAAAAATCGACTTTTTTTTGTCCCGCGTAATTTCGTTAGACTGGCGCATCCTTCCGCGCAAAAGTGCGCTAGACACACCATTGATTTGCTAGTCAAATATGCTAATGAGGGACTTACGGGGATCCACAAAACAACGTTGGGGCAGCGCAGGCGACGCAGTGTGCGCAACAGCAAAATGTCCTGTCTAAAATTAGAGCATATAAAAGCTGGTCTAAAAAGAGAAAAAAAGTCTACTTGTCAGATAAAGCAACACTGTTAGTGAGGAGTTCAGCAGTCACACGTGTTGCACAACAATCTGTATGCCAACATGCCAGGGGCATCGTCGCGCATAGCTATACTACTGACTTTAGATGAACAAAGAAGGATGAGGGCACTGAGGAGGGCACTGAGGAGGGCACTAAGGAGGGCACGGGAGATGTTTTATTTTAATTTTTTATTTGCTTATATAAAATTTACAATTTAATCTAATCTAATACAATATTATTATCTGATACAAGCCCCTCACTCTTCACTTGATATATCACACACGCATAGACATCTTTGGCATGAGTAATTCTGAGGTGTCTCGCATCTTCAGATTCACCCCTCATGTCATCCTGGAATGACCACAACCTTGCAGGAGGACATCAGCAGCCCAACACATGGCACCACCCATGACACCCATGACAGCTACATATCCAATCAGAGCCCCATCCCCACAGATTTCGAATAGAGCATGTATGGGGACAGCTGGCTGGTTGGTGAGTGACATGGGAGTCAGGCATGACTATCCCCTCCCGTGATGCACACCTCACAAGTGGCACATGCATGACTAACATCCTCCTGTCTTTTCCCTTCAAGGTGACTCTGCATATGCACTGGTACCCCATCTCATGCCAGCTCACATTATGCATCTTTGCACGTTAAACACACACATTAATCATGGCACAATGAGAATGCATGCATGCACACCACTGTGGTCCCTAGCACATACAGGCGCCCAGAGGCGATTCAGTTCGCATGTGCCGCGCTATATAAGTTTTCATTCATTCATTCATTCATTCATTCATTCATTCATTCATACACACCACATCCACATCAAATTGGATTGGCACCAGTCCACCATGCTGGACTTGTGAGCAGCAACGCCAAGCCAAGGCTCCAATTATGTCACTGTACATTCATACACTATTCACACGGACCTGGGGATCACTTCTCCCTGGTCCTGGGGAACCCTTCTCCACCAAAATAGAGGGTGACACCCCTTTTCCGGCAGGAATGTCACCCCTACATTCACACAGCATTCACAACACAAAAAAAAATAACCAAAAAAAATGACCTGCCAAAGCAAAAAATTTCCAGCAAAAAAAAAAATGACAAAAAAAAAAAAAACTATTTAAAAAAAAAAAAAATCTATTTAAAAAAAAAAAAAATCTATTTAAAAAAAAAAAATGGGGAAAAACAAATTAGTGCCCTCGGCTTCTCAGGGGAGACTCATCGGGAGGGGTAAAACCAGGGAAGGAGGAGCAGCCCCTGATCTCTGCCCACCTGGCGGCCTGCCCTCCAAGGCCACGGCTATTCTGTCCAGGGCAGCACCAAGTGTTGCCGTGTTGGCCTGGATAGCCAGGGTAAGGGCCCTCACATCCTGCCCAACGCCTGCTGATGTCGTCTGCAGTTCGTTAAGGCAGGTTGTGAAAGCCCGGGAGTGGGAGTCCAGGTTCCCCAGCGTATCCTTGATGGAGGACAGGCTCTCCTCCATCCGCACCAATGTCTGGCTGACCTGTCCCAGATGGCGGGTCTGGAGGAACTGGTCCCTTCTCAGGGTGGCGGGCAGGAGATCGGCCAACCCCCTGGTGGTCTGGGATGACATCCTGCCTCCAGCTGATGCTTGTGGCCGGGGAGAAGGGGAGGCCCTTGTGAGGGGAGCCATGTTGGGGGAGGAGGGGGGGGGGGGCTCCCCCTTAGGGAGGCCTGCCTGCTGCCAGGCAGAGGGGAAGAGTCCTCAAAACCCAAACGTCCAGTGCCTGACATGGACTCCTCCTCCTCATGATTCTCCTCCTCCTCATGATTCTCCTCCTCCTCATGATTGTCCTGCTCCTCTTGAACCTCCTCCGCGGACTCCGGCCTTGTTGGGGGGGCCTCATTAGGCTGCTGTCCTGGGGTTGGTGCAGTCAGGCCAGATGGCCCTGCACCCTCCTGCACATATGTGGATGACACAAAACATTCACAGGTTGGAGGATCCACACACTTGCCACATATTCCCTTTCACCCCCTCCCCCACACATGCTACACACCTGATATTAAAAAACAAAAAAACTTACCTGGCACTACGGGCTCCGGACTTGAGTCAAAGCCGGGCAGGCCCTCAACTTCATGCCGATGAAAGGTCAGGGCCACCGCACGCTCCTCCGCTGTCAGGCTAATACGGCATGGTGGGCCCCCTCCTGTGCCCCTGGCATGGGCATGCATTCTGGCCAGCTTCTTTTTGACCAGACGCCGGAGGTCATTGATTTTTTTGTCAATCCCAGACCTGGTCAGTGTCTCCCCCTGCCCCGCAGAATTCACCTGGTCAGTGATCCTATCCAAAATCTCCCTCCTCCTGGCCGGGTGGTGTTGGCACTCTGTGGGCCGTGGAGGAAACGCCCATACTCGCTAATGGCCCGGGCAAGAATCTGTTTTTCCACAAGTGTAAAATTCAGCTTGCGTTTTCTCTCACTCATCCTTCCAAAAAAAAAACAGTCCCAGTCAACAAAATTCACGCACACAAACAAGCACAACCAATCAAAAAAAAACACACACACAGAGAGAAAACTACTGAGCAAGAAACAGTCACCAAAAAACAAAACAAAAATACAGCAGGAAAAGAAACAAACACAAATATATCAATCAAACAAACAGTCTCTCAAACACTTATCAAAAACCACTTTCAAAAATCTACTAACAAACACTTGATCACACAGAACACTAATCTGACAACTACAAAACACACCGCAACGAACAACAGGACAAAAGCACTTTGTTAAATGGGAAGGGACAAAGGGATGTACTTTTGCAAAGGAAGTGCGTTTGTGTGTGTCTATTTATGCTGTTTGCGTAGTTCACAACGTTGCCCTAGTCCATTTCCAATTTCACTGATTGCGCTGCTCCCGAGTTGTGAGCATGCGCACAGCGGAGCTGACATGGTCTCCTTCAAGCGCGCATGCGCGAGCCGGCCGGCCCTTCATTTGCATGGGGTCACGGCTCATTTCAATGTAACACGCCCACGTCCTTCCCAATTTGTATTACTCCTCCTTACGCCTCTGAAAAAACGTTACGTATGCGCAATTTCCGGCGCAAAAGCTACGAGAATACGGTGATTACGCTGCAAAATTGCGCAAGTCTAACGTAAAGGCGGTGCGCTACGCCGGTCCAATAATGCGCAGATGTACCTGAATCTGGGCCATAGTTATCATGGACCACAGTGAAAAGCTGCCATGAGTTTTGCCCTAAGGAGCCAGACAAGCAGGAAGTGTGGAGATTAGAGAAGTATTACAGCAACTTCAAAGCAAAAATGAATAATGAGGACATGAAACCAGGACTGAAGTAAGGTAAAGGAAGCTATTTAGCAAATACAAATAATTCCTTTAGTGATCCTTTAATGCAAATCTCATTCTAAAGAATTACTTTTACAGCAGAATGTTCCTTCAAAGTAAAGGTTGATTTTTATTTTTTTATTTTTTCTGAAGAGGAAGTTATTGGAATAAAATACATATCCAACAGTTTTACCTACCCTGATCATATTGACAAATCAGTATGTAAACATTTAGTATGTGTATATCCACCCTACTTTTATGTCAAGCTGATTGGCAGCACAAATAGGAGAAGTACTCTCCCAGAAGTCCTTTTTTAATTCTTCAATGAAGAGATACACAGATCCCATAATGAAAGATAAATGAACCAATCAATGTCTACTGCTTTTAATTTGTACAGAATGGACCTGCAGCTGTGCTACAAAACATTCATCAAACTCATCAAATTCAGCACATTTTGCTTTTATGCAAAGTAAAGTTTACTTTTGGAGGGAAGATTCTGACTCAGGTTACTTTTTCGATTTCTCAATATTCTTCACCCTTTCTATATTTGGAAATGTGCCTTCAATTGGGCGAAGAGTTAATATAATAAAGTGGGGTGGAAATTGTATTGTCGCCTAATGGGGCATTCCTATCACAAACATTTTTTTTCTTGTTTTGTCAACATCAGCCTTTATTAAGAATGCTCTTTTTAATAGACCTCTGTTGCGGGGAAATTGTGAAACTGCAGCTATTAGAAGGCACAGTGGCATGAGTAGTGCATTATTCTGACATTATAGAGGATTTAGTAACTGCTAGTTGCCTAATATGATTCTTCATCAAACTTCCTTTGTTAACCTTGCATGAGTACTATATGCTATGGCACTCAATGGGCTCAAACAAGTGTATGGCTGAGTTTGCAATACACATTTTACAATTATTCAGCTAGCTTTTTTATTTTAAGTAAATGGGATCTGGGTGGTTGTAAACATCTGATCACTTCTACGTGCTGGATCCTCCCCATCCTGCCTTCCCCTTCCTATTGATTGTCACCCAGGCTCAACTGCCTACTTGTTCAGCCTAGGACTGCTGCATGAGGATTTAAGATGGAGTTTAGGAGGAGACTGGTAAATTCCATTTTACCAAAATTAACCTATATGGTCATAGCTTTGAGTATTTCCTGATTCAACACTTCAGTAAACTAGAACAATTAGCCAATTAATATAAATATGCTTGACTCCATGTCCCTTATCTGTATGAGCTGGGGCATCATCAGTATAAAAGACCCCTAAATTCTCAATAAAGAGAATCTAAGACCAAAGTGCTAAAAAGGGGACACATTATCCCTCTTGTGCGAACAATAGAGAAATGTATATGTATATATATATATATATATATATATATATATATATATATATATCTTAAAATAATAATACAAAAATTAAAAGTTCCTGCACACACACATTTGTGCTTTCAGGACATGTGTATGTAAGAAACAATGCTTATTGGTTAAAATTTATTTGGTATATTTTAGATAGCTTTTAATGCACTGTCTTACTAAAGTTTTAAGAAAATACTGTATATTTTGGTACTTATTAATTTAACTTTCATGTTTTTACTTTTAGGCCGCGTACACACGATCGAATTTGTCCGCTCAAACTGGTCCGACCGACCAGTTCAGCGGACAAATCCGATCGTGTGTATGGGCTAGCGGACATGTCTGACCGGCGGACAAATTTTAAAACATGCTTTAAAATTTGTCCGCCGGGAACATGTCCGTCGGATAAGTCAGCTGGTCAGTACACTCACCAGCGGACATATCCTCCCGCACAAGCGTCGTATGGATGCGACGCATGCGTGGAAGTTGTTTACTTCCTGGTGCAGTGACGTGGCGGCGTCAACGTCACCACCATGTTACCGCGCTGTCTGCCGGCGGGGATTTTGATCCGATGGTGTGTACACACCATCGGACCAAAATCCGGAGGAGACATGTCTGCTGGAAATGGTCCGTCGGACCGTTTCAGCGGACATGTCCCTCCGTGTGTACGCAGCCTTAGTTGTAAATTTGGAGATTATAATATATTTGTAGGGTAGGAGTAGAAATCTGTGTCATGGTGGTAGAGGATGAACTTAAAGTCTATTTAGAACCCAATCCTTTTTCGGTTTCCAGCAGAGTGGTGAGGAGTTAGGACCTCTTTCCAGTCATAACACACTTATTTACTGTCTATTTATTCCGATGACCTTTATAACTGTTGCTAAAAGTAAAATATCCTTTAGAATGTCAGCAAAACAGAAGTAGACAGAAAATCTTCCAGCAGGGCTAGTTGTTGTGGTGACAGCTGTTACTTTGGAGAAATGTCCTCTTGTGTCTGTCTACAGGACAGGGAGTGAAGAAGAACCTCCCCAATGGAAAACAGATGGTAAAAAAAACTGACAGAGACTTTAATCATTCTCTACTGTATACAACATTGAAACAGGTTTTGAATTTAGAAATACTTTAATGTTTTGAGTTGCTTAAAGTGGGGGATTTGAGGAAGCTGCCATTATTTTCTCTTATTATCAAGGTGACCTTTGGGTTATTTTACCAATGGAGTAGAGATTGATTTGTTAAGTAAGTGACTGAAGTAAAGCTCTGTTCACTTTAAATACCCAATCTTCTAAAAAAAAAAAAACACTACTTCATTCAGAAAGTTAGTGAATATCCTATGCTGGCACCACTGTATATAGCATGCCAACTGAATAACAATGTTACAGTTTTGTATGTTAAATGTCACATACATGGTAGATCTGTCACACATTTTAAAACATAATAAAGAAATATTATGCAAGTATGCAAGTAGAGGTTGTTAGTTGACATCACAAATATCCCTGGAGACATGTCCGATGAAAACGGTCGGTCGGACCTGTCTCATCGGACATGTCTCCTCTTGTGTACAGGGCCTAAGAGAAGACAACAAGACAGTTTAACACATCCTACACTCAAACCTAGCTATATACTGTACACACTTTCTGTCGGGAGGGAGTTAGCATCCTTCCGACAGAAATATCAACACTCAATTTAACAGACACATTTATCCTGCTGGTTCTGTCAGGAGTGGGTCATAACCTGCTGACATAAACAATAGTGGGGGGGAGTAAACATATAAACAGGGTAAATGGTTCATCCTAGGAGTTCCTGATGGGAGGGGCCCCTCCCAATAAGACCCTTTAAAAGAGTTCAGATAAAGATCAGACCTCACCCTTCAGTGTCTTTGCAACAAGGCAAACCATCCATCAGTTGGGCACATCCAGGGTGGCAGGCTGATCTGATTCTGCATACAATCAGGAAGAAGAACAAAAGAACACATTCGCCTACTCCCCAGCAGTTCATATGTGTGATCTCTATGCCTACTGCAACTTCTTCTGGCCTCCATCTTCCTCCTGAATAGAAGCCAAATGGCTGTTGGCAGGCCATCCTGCCTTTGCAATCAGCACCCGATCCTTGTAAATAGTTCTTCCTAGCCACCATTAACACTAAATGTCTTTAAAATGGGCCCAGATCTCACCCTCTGCCATCTGCAAGGGCTTGGGAATGTGCAGGAAGTCCCAGATCAGGTCATTCTCCCACTCTCCCTGGAAGTTCTCGACAATGTCCTTGATATGGGGAGGGACATACAGATAATCCAATCCCCACTTCAAAGCTACCCTCCTCCGTGGACTCGGGAAAACCTGGGCAACTCCTTTGGGCTTCCTTTCCCACGGGAGGAAACTGCATCTTAGGACCTCACAACCCACTTCCAGGACTTTGGATCCTCCTGTCTCTCATTCTGCTTCTGAGCTTTCACTAGGGGATGGCTACTCATCCAGTCTCTCCAAGGACCCAAATTCGGCCTATAGTCTGGGGGAACCCTATTTAATGACCTGGCCCTCACTTCCCCCGTCCAGCTCACCTGAAGGTCCCTCTGGACTAGAATGGCAAGGGGCTTAGAGTTGGCTGGCACCTCAGGGACTTTATCTGGTTCCTGCTGGGCAGAATTCAAAGTTGCCAAGTCCCTGGCCAGGCTGCAGGTCACGACAGTTTCTTCTCTTCCGATGTCTGCTCTGTTCGCGGGGAGTAACCAGGGTGTGACTCCACTCCGCCTTTAGGAAGTGATTTCAGGCCCACTCAGGCCTTCCAGGGCTTCCATGGGTGCAGACGACAAGTCCTGATTGTAGGTCCATGGTATAATATTGTGGCCCCTGATGGGTGGGCTCTAGCCAGGTTAATGGTTTATCACAATGGGCACACCAGGCCCAGGCAGTGACCACCGCAATCGTGATCTGGCATTCTGGGCATAGCAGGCACAACTGCTCTATCCCTTGTTCACCGAGGGCGAATCCCCCACAAGGGTCAAGCTGAACACTGGTATCCACCAGTGCCCACTCCTGCTGTTCAGGCAGCAACGTTAGAGTGGGTAGCAGATGACCACCCTCCGTCATCTTCCTCCGCCTCGTGATGTCTGTTGCTTTTAGGGAAATCTGGGTCTCCTCCAGGGCATGGCACCGCCCCCTTGCTTCCACACATTCTGGCGTCTGTGAAACTGATAGGCAGGCTCCTCTCTGGGCACGCTGCTGTAGCCACTTGTTAGATGAAGTGAAGTTTGTAGCACTTGTCCTGGCATTGTTGCATTGCACCGACTGTGCCCGAGCAACTGGAAGCAGATGACCGCTGACTTCTCCGGTGGTTGCCGGTAGCAACAATAAAGTTTGTAGCCAATGTCTCACTGAAGGGAACAATCCCAGTACAGTCCTGTCTTCCGGCACCCGCAGGGTTACCCCGATCACCCAGGGCAACAGTAGACACTTCCAGGAACACTTTACTGAACAATGCAGGAGTTTGGAGCAAAAGTTCAAGATGCAGAATCTTAGTAGATCGCTGGGCATATTTGTAATCCAGTGAAAGATGTCCAGCAATAGTAGATCGCTGGACATTTTTGTAATGCATGGGCGCAATCGCCCGGCGTGATTGCCATGGGTGACAGCATATGGTGAAAAGTCATTGAATTGCAGGATTAGTATAGGTGTCCACCCAGCGCTGGTTAGGGCAACTGGGTAGGCAGGCAGGAGCAATTATCAATGTCTCTCATTGGTTGCTATGGGCAACAACACTTATTTTTGCAGTACTGAATACCAGACAGAGAACATAAGCCCTTCCCCTGGGTTTAATTCTTCAATAATGGTGGAACAAAGCACAGTTCCCAACTCGCTTAACTTCGTTTGCTTGGGGAAATGGCCAGCATTTTTTTACCCATGAACAGGTGGTCCCAAAACAAGCCACCAAATGTAGCAGTACCCCCTTAGGGGCAGCTGTGTGATGTGGCCCAGCTGCTTCCCTGCTGGGCCCGGCATTCACTTTCCAGACACTCCAAGACAATGAACAGTCCATGGCTTTGTTTTTTGTTTTATTGAGGGAATTTAACTTGAATGGGGTATGGGAAATAGGGAATGCCCAGTAGAATAATAGCGAAATTGTTAGGGACAACTGTGTACTGTATACTCTTTGTACACTTCTCCAGACTCTTCCTGCACAACTCTTACTTGCAGACTATTGCTCTCTCTCTCTCTCTCTCTCTCTCTCTCTAGGAGCAGCTAGCACATGGTTAGGTCTGACACTGGCTCAACCAGGCCTAAGAAATTTCCCTTTGCAGGCAGAGACAGTGGGCCCCTATAGTGTAGCTGAAAATATGGAAAGTCTCCTTAGTGATAGCTGCCCTGACAGATGGACTACTGCTCCCAGTTAGCCCTCTTCAAGCCCTGCCAGCTCTCCTGGCTCCAGCTGCCTGACTCCACTGAAGAAGGGGGTAGGTAGAACCCGCGCTACGGACCTGATATTTTTAAGTGTGCCAGTGGTGTTAATATAGATGTATATGTTATTAAGTGGCTGCCCCTACATGTAATTCCACCGAAGTGGAAAGTGGAAAGTGAATGGGGATGAGATAGTAGGTGATGGCGCCTCTCAATTAATGAATTACAATGTGTAAATAAAATTAAAAAATTAAAATACATAAAGTGCTTATCCAATATATCCTTATAGTGAGGTCCACATAGGACTTGGTATTGGTGTGTGAATCAAACCATGTATTGAACCAAAAAAACTTGTAAACAAAGTGACCATAGTAGTGGTTCAGAAAAAATAATAATTAATTAATAATAAAAATAATAAATATGATAAATAAATAATAAATAAATGAACAGTTAAAGTGCTCTGTGCCGTGAAAATCAACTGCTACTATTTTTTACAGTCCATGCAAAAAAAGGTGCTTTGTGCTTCATATAGTATATTGCAGATGACAGTGTTCACTCTGTGATCCCTCTTTTCATGCTCTATTGGGTCCCTCATTCACCAGATCCAGGTACCCAATTAAGGGTAGGAAGCCTTCACAGTATTAGCCCTGTGTTGCTCTCTGGCAAGTATCCACTTGTTTGGACCCCTTCAGTCTGACATATAGCTCAGAAGAGAGAGAATGCCCACATAGTGTAGTATTGTTGATAAAAATGTATTTTACATAAAAGGTCAGGTACTCACATTAAAAAGATTAAAATCAAGCATATGTGATATCTCACGAGTGTTTTGCGTCTGGATGCTGTGCTGCTCGACCGGTTTTGTCTAATGACATCATCTGGAGCATCCAGTGTCAGAGGAGAGGAGACCGATTTGTGTCCCTTGTACATAGGGACACAGCATCGGTTACCTTCCCTTAGTCACCCCCCTCCCCCCACACAGTTAGAACACATGCTCCAGATGATGTCATTAGACGAAACCGGTCGAGCAGCACAGCATCCAGACGCAAAACACTCGTGAGATATCACATATGCTTGATTTTAATCTTTTTAATGTGAGTACCTGACCTTTTATGTAAAATAAATTTTTATCAACAATACTACACTATGTGGGCGTTCTCTCTCTTCTGAGCTATATGTCAGACTGAAGGGGTCCAAACAAGTGGATACTTGCCAGAGAGCAACACAGGGCTAATACTGTGAAGGCTTCCTACCCTTAATTGGGTACCTGGATCTGGTGAGTGAGGGACCCATTAGAGCATGAAAAGAGGGATCACAGAGTGAACACTGTCATCTGCAATATACTATATGAAGCACAAAGCACCTTTTTTTGCATGGACTGTAAAAAATAGTAGCAGTTGATTTTCACGGCACAGAGCACTTTAACTGTTCATTTATTTATTATTTATTTATCATATTTATTATTTTTATTATTAATTAATTATTATTTTTTCTGTACCACTACTATGGTCACTTTGTTTACAAGTTTTTTGGTTCAATACATGGTTTGATTCACACACCAATACCAAGTCCTATGTGGACCTCACTATAAGGATATATTGGATAAGCACTTTATGTATTTTTATTTTTTAATTTTATTTACACATTGTAATTCATTAATTGAGAGGCGCCATCACCTACTATCTCATCCCCTTTGCCTGACTCCACTGCCCGCAAAATCACAGTCCTCACTACTGGCTCTGCACCCATTCCAGACTGCTCACTCTCAGTCCTCTCAGGCATGCATACCCAGGTCTCCTGACTGTGGATATCACTCACCAGTCTTCCTGGCTGCAACGGGGGTTCCCCCCTGAAGAATTGTTTAGCAGTACTAGAACCTGTTGTCCTCTCTGACTCCTCATGTGCCTCCTGTTCAGATCCTTCATAAGATCTTGAAAGGCTTCATCCTGCACCAGTCCCAGGCCCAAGGTTACCCCCCCCCCAAGACTGGGGAGCTCCCTTAAAGGCCCCAACAGCCTAGTACTCCATCCTCAGTTCTTCCATCTTGACAACAATTCCCCTCAGCTGGGCTGACCCTGGGTATTTCAAGGAGGCCTGCTCAATGCCAATTCTAGTTGGAGATTGGTCAGGGCTCCCTGAGACACCCCAGACAGCTCCACCTCTCTTCCCTTCTTCTTCTTTTAGAATCACCTAGAAGAAAGAAGGCGTTAACAGTGAAGTGATGCTGTCTGTGAGTCATAGCTGCCTTAATTGGTTAGGGAAATGTAAATTACTAGCAATTAAAGCTATATTTTATTTCTTTGGAGATGTCACTTTTGTTATAGTACAGTATTAGTTTTATCTGCACATCTGACATATGTGTACACTGTACAGATACTGTATGGCACTTTACAGACTGGTTCAGTTAACAAGTAGTTAAAAAAAATGTGCATTGTTTAATGTTTAACTAGCTGCTCCCAGCCAAAGGAATACAAAAATGCATTGGAAAATGTCCTCCAGAGCAGTATCCAGCCCCACAATGCCATCTGGTACACTTTCAGAGAGGATGCTCTGCAAATGTCCTGCAACCCTGGGCAGTACTGAAAACTAGCGGTTAAGGCAGGCAGCATCATGCTACTTTCTCCCTGCCTGCTTTAAATCCTTGGACCTTGCAGAGGCATGCAGTTGCAGGGAACTTGCAGAGTGCTCCCATTCACTTGAATGGGTCACATTTGGCAGGCACCAAAAGCAACAGGGGGTTTAATTCCTTCTGTGGCATGTGTATACCTTTAGCTACTGCCTCAGCAGCTAATAAGGGTAGGGATTGAGGAAGGCAAATCTCAGAAAAAACATGTGGTTTTACCACGACCCCCCCCCAACTTTATGAAAGTAAGGGCTTATTCACAAGTTCAGCCGACACTACTGCTCCTCTGAAAAGTGACCCAAGTGTGTTTGACAGGTGATGAGGAGGTGATATGTTGCCTCCTTACCCCCTGATTTAAAGGTGTTATTGCCGTGACATGGTTATATGGTAATTAGAGGTTTAAATCAGGTGTGAGGAGGCAACACTGGGCGACACCTTGCCCAATAATCTTTGACTTCTCCCATGTTGTTTAGGTAGATCTCCACCTTTTTAAGGTTGCCTATCCCTGGTCTACCTAAATGGTTAGGGTATCCAACCATATAGGGAACTGCTTGTGTGAGTGAATGGGGAAGTCAGCTGGCTAGCTCATGCAGAGTAGTGCTGTAAGCAGCCACATGCTAATTAAATGTTGTCCAGTTCACCAGGGACTGGCATAATTTTGAACAGGGTGTGGCCATCCCCACTCAATAGAAGTTGATTATATGATCAAATTCTGTTGAAGGAATGTGTTGGAAACATTTTCTCTATCTTTGGCTGTAGCCTATGATCCACTGTCAGAATACAATATCTGGCTGGGGGGTTCCTCCATTCACCCTTTTTTGTCCACTGGCTAAATGAAAAAAAAAATAAGACTTTATGGACTGTGTAATGGAAAAACATGTAGACATTTCTAGTGCCTAAGGGGGGATTAAAAGCAAAAAAAAACTGCCATTTACTTGCAGAAGTAAGTAGGATTTAAAATGGGTAAATAATGTGATATCAGTTTGACTTTATGAATGGTATTAGTAAGGAAGAATGAGTGAAAACCCATTTGAACTTGTTTGCTGAGTGTCCTGTTAGGCGGTTTGTTTAATAATTAACACAGTCACTTAAGCCTTTGGGGGCCATTGAATGAACAATTCATTGCTAACTAACAAACGTTGCTCTAACTGCAATTGTATACTTGTAGACCCTGTGGATTAATGCAATAAAACAATGCAAGTTGCAAAGTGATGATGATTGTAGTTTGCCTAAACTGTCTTGTGATGGTTTGATTTAAAGCTCAATAATAGGAAATCTTATTAAGGCCTCCTGAAGGTGTATTTTTTATTTAAAGTAGCTGTGGCTGCAATACTCACCTTCTACCTTGAGCAGTCCTCCACAATATTTCTTCTCCACAATATCAATGTAAGGTGCCATGGATCTCCATAGCATACTGAGGCAGAGCCATGTTGACTCGCATCAGACCACTTTCTGTATCATCATGGACTGCTCACCATTGGGAGAAGAGCAAAGTGGAAGAATTCCCTGAATCTCACATGAATGGCTACAAATAATCTTTGAACAGTAAGTAAATAAAAAAGGCTTACAATACTCCTGGGAAGCTTCACAACAGGGAGAGGATGCTTTTAGGACGTGGCTTTAACAAGGTTTTAGGTAAAGTAAAATGGTGTAATGTTGTTTACTTTGCTTTATACATAGCACTTTCCCTTTTGCACTTTTTATTTAATAAGGTTTTAATGCAACTTAATAAACCCTAGCTATGGTGTTTTTAACAACTTCAGACCCGCGCTATTGACAAAATACGTCAACAGCGCGGACCTGAGGTGCCAAGTTGACGTCTTTGGACGTCATTTATAGTGCATTACCTGCGCACGCCACTGAGTGGCGCGCCACGGCTAATTACTGTCCTGCCGCATCGCTGATGAGCAGATGCATGTACCTGGCGGCTGCGATGTCCGTCGGGTACATGCGATCGGCGGGAACACAGCAGGTGACAGCAGGGATGTGGAGCTCTGTGTGTAAACACAGAGCTCCACGTGGTGTCAGAGGAGAGGAGACTGATTTGTGTCCCTTGTACATAGGGACACAGCATCGGTTACCTTCCCTTAGTCACCCCCCTCCCCCCACACAATTAGAACACACCCAGGATACACATTTAACCCCTTCCTCACCCCCTAGTGTTAACCCCTTCCCTGCCAGTCACATTTATACAGTAATTAGTGCATTTTTATAGCACTGATCGCTGTATAAATGTGAATGGTCCCAAATTTGTGTCAAAAGTGTCCGATATGTCTGCCGCAATATCGCAGTACCAATAAAAATCGCAGATCGCCGCCATTACTAGTAAAAAAAATAATAATAAAAAAAATCATAATTCTGTTCCCCATTTTGTAGGCGCTATAACTTTTGCGCAAACCAGTTGCTTATTGCGATTTTGTTTTTACAAAAATAAGTCGAAAAATACGTATCGGCCTTAACTGAGGAAAAAAAAAGTTTAAAAAAAAAAAAATGGGAAATTTATTATAGCAAGTAAAAAATATATATATATATATATTTTTAAATTGTCGCTCTTTTTTTGTTTATAGCGCAAAAAATAAAAACTGCAGAGATGATCAAATACCACCAAAATAAAGCTCTATTTGTGGGGAAAAAAGGACGTCAATTTTGTTTGGGAGCCACTTTGCACGGTCGCGCAAATGTCAGTTAACCACTTAAGGACCGCCTACTGCACATTTACGTCGGCAGAATGGCACGGCAGGGCACATCAACGTATATATACGTTGGTTTTAGTACCCAGCCGTGGGTCGCGGGCGCGCGCCCGCGGGCGCGCGCCCGCGACCCGGTCCGAAGCTCCAGGACCGGGACCGCGGGATTCGCGGACCCGATCGCCGCTGCAGTGCGGCGATCCGTCCCTGGAGCGGAAGAACGGGGAGAGCCGTGTGTAGACACGGCTTCCCCGTGCTTCTCTGTGGCCGGAGCATCGATCGCGTCATCCCTGTAATAGGGGGACGCGATCGATGACGTCACACCTACAGCCACACCCCCCTACAGTTGTAAACACACACATTAGTGCACACATTCCCTACAGCGCCACCTGTGGTTAACTCCCAAACTGCAACTGTCATTTCCACAGTAAACAATGCAATTTAAATGCATTTTTTGCTGTGAAAATGACAATTGTCCCAAAAATGTGTCAAAATTGTCCGAAGTGTCCGCCATATTGTCGCAGTCACGAAAAAAATCGCTGATCGCCGCTATTAGTAGTAAAAAAAAAATAATTAATAAAAATGCAATAAAACTATCCCTTATTTTGTAAACGCTATAAATTTTGCGAAAACCAACCGATAAACGCTTATTGTGATTTTTTTTACCAAAAATATGTAGAAGAATACGTATCGGCCTAAACTGAGGAAAAAAAAATGTTTTTTTATATATTTTTGGGGGATATTTATTATAGCAAAAAGTAAAAAATATTGCATTTTTTTTTAAATTGTCGCTCTATTTTTGTTTATAGCGCAAAAAATAAAAACCGCAGAGGTGATCAAATACCACCAAAAGAAAGCTCTATTTGTGGGAAAAAAAGGACGCAAATTTTGTTTGGGAGCCACGTCGCACGACCGCGCAATTGTCTGTTAAAGCGACGCAGTGCCGAATCGCAAAAACCCCTTGGGTCATTTGCCAGCGTATTGGTCCGGGTCTTAAGTGGTTAAAGCGACGCAGTGCCGGAAGCTGAAATTTTGCCTGGGCACGAAGGGGGTTTATGTGCCCAGTAAGCAAGTGGTTAATGTTGTTATTATTTGTCTTATATGTTCTTGTAGTTTGAAGAGATGGATCATTTATTTTTTTTTATTTTTTTTTAAATAAAATTAGTAATGATTGTAGTTGTTCTGTTTTTATACAGACTTGGATGGGTAAACAGTTCTCTTTCTTATTAATGGCTCCCTTTTCTTTTTTAATTGTCTTGCCTTCTTTCAGTATTAATATGGGCCATTATACCTGGTAATGGCTCTACATATCAGTTTTACAAGGCAATGCATTTTGGCAAATAAACTTCCTTTTTTTTGTACTTTATCAAACATGATAGTGACAAGCCCCCCCACAGTCTCCAAGGTTTATGTTATAATGAAAATGCCCAGCATGACTGGTATGATCCTGCACCAGCACAAGATGTTACATGTGCTTGCATGAAGTGCATCTTGTGCTATGGATTGTTCTGTTTATTAACGTCTTTTCATTCACTTCATAAATTCTCTTTGAACTGTGATCTGCAAGTATGCATGATTAACAAATCTGTTTTCCTATTTAATAAAAATAATTGAGTAGGCAAAGGAATACATTTATTGTGAAAGCTATATGAGGTCGGATCCAGGACCAGCACAACTCAAAGAAAACTTTTACAAATGTGCAATTAATAATTAAGAGCATTTTTTTTTTACAATTCAGTTTTGTATAAAAAAATCTACGCATCTTCAGCACAATCAACATTGTTATCTTTTGCTCTTTCAATAGATTTCATATGAAATCTATACCTAAATACCTAACAAATTAAATCTTTTTAATTTGACATGTCATATTTGTGGTTACTGTTGAGGATATTATTTCATATACTTAAAAAATAAAAAAAATATATATATCTTTCTTCAAAGGCAAGTAACAAAAACAAAGATCAGCCGACCTATCGTGCATTTTCCCCCCAAATCAAGATACATGTGGTTGAAACGTATTATCCTTTAGAGCATTTTTTGTATGCCAACTTTGCTATGCTTTTATGTAGATTAATTGGATTTTATCTGCTGTTGTAGTGTTGATATAACTTGAAATGTGCTTTACAGCCAACCAGATAAAATTATGTTGTAAAACAGCTTTTGAATAACTTTTAAAACACATTAGTTGATGTAGGGAAATGCAGACATTTCCTCATTCAGACAATGTATTAGGTGATTCCCAGTGATCTATATGAGATCATTCTGCCTGTACTGTAATGTTCAGCAGGTTGGAGCTCATGTTATACAATATCAATTCAGTGTCCCTCATATACCAACATGTCTGACAGAATTGTCTCAGTGTGCATAGTGTGACATGGTGGATTGTTCAGCTCAGTGATAGATGCGTTTGTGTGTAGATAATCCACATCAGACAGGCATTAATAGTTAAAGGCCTGGTAGCCTACGTTTATTAAATGAAAAAAATAAAAAATAAAAGTCCACTTAGGTGTTTAAATGTCATTCAGACACAACTGAAAATACTAGCCCACCTGGCTACTCTTCAGCAACACTAGATAGATACTGGTCCCTCAGACCACCAGCTCTTCCAGGCCCACAGTCTTGGATGCACACATCTTTGGGCTCCTTAAATGTACACAGCTTCAAGCCCTTCATTGCACACAGCTTCTAGCTCCTTGGACGCAGACAGCTTTAGGCCCTTCATTACACACAGCTTCTAGCTCCTTGGACGCAGACAGCTTTAGGCCCTTCAACATACACAGCCTTGGGTTCCTTGTAAGCATGCAAAGTCTTTCTTCACACAGAGATTCTGCTCCAACTCCACCTTCTGCTCTCACCAGCCCCTCGTTATACGGGCTGTGTGAACCTGGGTACACACCCTGCTGGCTGTCCACAAGACCCAGACACAGGGTTGGAAATCCCATCCCACCCAAAACTCTTAGGCCGTGTACACACGGCAGAGAACCTCGACGGGCAGAACACATCGTTCCGCCTGTCGAGGTTCCCTGCCGGCCGTCGAAATCGCCGACCCGCCCATCGGGAATGGCAACCAGCCATTCTTCCAGGCGGGCCGTCGAGCAAATAGAGAGCGTGCTCTCTATTTCTGCTCGACGGGCTTCCCGACGGGGAGCTCGCCGAGAGCGTACACACGGCCGAGGTCCTCGCTGGAATGCAGCTTCCAGCGAGGTTCTCGCTGGTTTCCAGCGAGAACCTCGGTCGTGTGTACACGGCCTAAGGGAACTCCAAACTACAGTCTCATCAGGGGATAGCAAAATCCAGAGAAAACTACCAAAGCAGTTTTCTCCATTTAAATTCTACACTCTGTAGTCTTGCAGTCCGCAGATATGCAAAATACATCCAATTTCATAGGGACAGAGCCTCACTCTGCCACAATAGTCACCAACAAATCACATCCTTCTTTTCACTCCCCCATCACATACTAGCACATAATGTGACACTTACCTGCAAACAAAGCCTGTGTCGTCCCCACTGCAGGCCGCATTCATCTTCGCCCATCTTCCTTCCGCGGCCGCGGACTCTGGCTCTGTGACTGGCCACAGACGGGTGACATCACTTCCACTCATGTGCATGTGAGCAGCCAGTTATGGCACACTCACCAGAAGAAACAGCACAGGCAGACGTTCCTTCAGAGCGCATGCGTCAATGACACCGTCGGCGCAGTAAACAGTAAGGCCGCATACACACGACCAAATAAATCCGTGTACACACGATTATACCAAAATCCCCACCGGCAGACAGTGGGGCGTGACGCTTATGCCGCCACATCACCGTCACCAGGAAGTAAAACACTTCCGCGCATGCGTCGATTCCATTAGACGCATGCACGGGCAGATATGTCTGCTGGTTAGTGTATGCTTGTAGCATGCTTTAAAATCTGTCTGCTGGAAAAACCTGTCTGTCTGCCCGTACACACGATCAAATTTGTCTGCTGAAACGGTCCGTCGGACCGTTTCCAGCAGATAGATTTGATCGCGTGTACGCGGCCTTAGTATCTCCTGAACAGCTCACGATTACGAGATATTTACAGTACCTTATTCTAGGCTTACCTATGGGTACAATGTCCCCATGGATGTTTACAACCTCTTTAACCACTTAAGACCTGGACACATACGCTGCTAAATGACCCAAGGTGTTTTTACAATTCGGCGCTGCGTCGCTTTAACAGACAATTGCGCGGTCGTGCGACGTGGCTCCCAAACAAAATTTGCGTCCTTTTCTTCCCACAAATAGAGCTTTCTTTTGGTGGTATTTGATCGCCTCTGCGATTTTTATTTTATGCGCTATAAACTAAAATAGAGCGACAATTTTTAAAAAAATCACTATTTTTTTACTTTTTGTTATAAAAAAATCAAATAAACTAAATTTTAGTAAAACATTTAGGCCAAAATTAATTCAGCCACATGTCTTTAGTAAAAAAAAAAAAATCGCAATAAAAAAAATAGCTACCTAGCGGGAACAGCGACACTAATACAGCGATCAGAAAAATGATCGCTTAGTGATGCTGGCAATAGGGAGTGAAAGGGTTAACTAGGGCAGTGATCAGGGGGTTAAAACTTTATTAGGGGGGGTGGGGGGGCTATCCTGGACCTAACACTAACTGATTTTACACTGCCTGTCACACTGACACTAAATGCAGTGATTAGATCACTGCATTCAGTGACACTGTGACAGGGGGGTGGGGGGTGCGGCGATCACAAGGAGATAATGTGCCTATGTGAGTGTGTGTCAGTGTTGTGTTGGTGCACACTTACTGTGGATGTCTTCTCTCATCAGCAGCGGTGGGAAACACCGCTGCGATGAGAGGTGACATCATTTCCTCCTTCCTGTGTAAACACAGGAGGAGGAACTGAAACAAAGGGGGAGCGCTCCCATTGGCTGGGAGCGATCGCGGGGGGGGCAGAAAACACGGACATCCGCCCGCTTGTCGGCGATCGCTCCCAGAGCCAGGGGGACCCCCGCACGCCGCGGAGGGGGTCCCGATGGGACCCCCGAACCGCACGAAGGCGGGGACGTAAATTTACGCCCTTGTGCCTGTACGAGCCATGTTGTGGCCGTAAATGTGTGTGCGGGGGTCCTTAAGTGGTTAATGTCACAATAATAACAAGAAAAACAGAAATGAAGGCGTGCACACCTAGTTCATTACCAGAGATAATTTAATAATAAGACATTTTTGTATAAAAATGTGGGTACTCCCAAAATGCAACTGACAAAAGGCCATAAGCACAGTATGGACATTCTCAGAACACAGGGTACAGCTAACATGTTTCGTGGGCACACCCCCTTCCTCAGAGCTAGGCTACTTATGTGCACCTTCTATTTCTGTTTTTCTTGTATTTCCTTTCGGATTACTCCATCTGAGGATGGAACCTAGTTTTGGGATACCATATATACCTTTCACACCACCGTTGTATCTGACATCTGTTACTCCTCACCTTGAAAGAGCTATTAGTGCTGGAAGTGACTGTGTTTTTTGTATCTCACAATGACAACAGTTTAGTCAGACAGTAAGTGATGGAAAATCAGCAACACCAACACAGACATAAATATATAAATAAATATATATATATATATATATATATATATATATATATATATATAAAAATGAAAGATGTTTTTCCAGTTTTGGGAAACCTTTGTGGGGAAATCTTTGAGGGGAAATCTCTCTAATAGAGCCCAAATCAACAGTAAAACAACAGATTATTTTTTTTTAAATCTATACCTACTCTATCCAAAACAAAATAATGTATTGTGTGGACACTTTTAGTGAGGTATGATGAAGTTGGAAAATATATTAATTTCAGTGGAGAATGAGTGCAGCAGGATAGGGTTGGCAAAGATTATTCAGAGCTGGCAATTATTTCATAAATTTAACATAGTTCTTTTTATAATGTTCTTATATTTTTTATAGTTCATTTTTGCTTGGTTATGTGTTAGGCGATGTTGTTGAGCATTGTAAACTTCAATTAAGAATTATTAAACCGTGAAAACTGTATTAAATTAATACTCTTTTTCAAAATAACAGGGCTTGTTCACATTGCGGCAGTCCTTTCTGCCCCTCTGTAAAGCGATTCTCATTGGATCACATTTCAGAGGTGTTTAGCAGGTGTTGAGGAGGCAATATGTTGCTTCCTTACCATCTGATGCAACCCTGTAAAAGCCACACCTCCATGAAGCAATTTCATGCAGTTGCAGAGCAGTTCCACTGCAGCCCCATAAACTTTTATTTTTTGGAAGCATGATATATCTGTGTCCAGGTGGACAGTCAGGGGGCAATAAAACTGTGGCCCAACTGCCAGGTTTTACTGGCATCTGGCCACTTGTAAAAACGAGACAGGGTAGGAGCAAAATATGAAATACAGTAAATATTAAAAACGAATGATATAGAGTATTACTTACAGTTCCCAAAAGCAGAATAAATCTACATATTTAAAATATTCCTTAAAATATTATAAAAAAAAATAGTTTCAGGCTTAATTCACATGGCCCGGTGGGGCTGTATAAAGCCCAAAATCAGTGTTTCTCTGCAGAGAAACATTTGTGTGGTCAGGAGGCCTGTATAGATCAATGTGATCATGAGTTGCTACATGCTATTAGGAATAGATGTGTGGCCCTGGGAGAAAACTACATAAGGGGGACATCTGAGGCTGTAAAGCAGGCTGTTGGGTGATATAATACAGTATTTCTTATCTTTATAAGCCTGAGTGATGATTTTGACATATTGAGATGTATGCCTTGTATATATTGGATGTGCCAGAGTTATTTACTGTGCTTTACTGTATACATGATTTAAATAGATAACACATATCCATATTTTCATGTTGGTCCCTATATTACATTCAGGCATGTTGATGGAAAGTATAGCACATCTTCAGAGTAAGATGCATGCATTTATTATTGATTTATGAGCAGAATCATTGCAGAAATGCATTGCGAGAAAATTCTCAGACTCTGTCTGGCAAAGAAATAACTAAGGGTGTTTCATGAATTTTACTTTTGGCTTACTAACTATGTACATATTATTATTTTTTTTAATCCACATTAATGAAAAGTGTTTTTTATAGAAACATATTTACTGCCCCTAGAATGCAACTCAAGCATAATGACAGTGTAATTGCTGTATTGTAATTGACATGCTGTATTGCCATGTTGCATAGGCAAATTTGGGTGGCAAAACCTTTTATTACTAAAGAGATGCCCAAGAGAAAAGCCAAATGCTGGTGTTTAACCGCTTCAATACCAGACACTTTTACTCCCTTCCTGCCTTGAATGACAATTGCATAGTCATGCAACACTGTACCCATATGAAATTTGCTACATTTCTTTGGTGAAACTAAGACAAATCAGTGTATAATATTTAGTCTGTAGGGGACTTGTAGAGTCCACAAACTACGGGGTATATATATATATATATATATATATATATATATATATATAGTATATGACAATAGATCAACTCTGATATACTGACATTTTATTTCTTGAGGCCTGTAAATGGCAGTATAGTACAAACAACCCCAAATTACCCCCTTTTTCACAGTATTTAGTAAGAGGTAAGATGAGATTTGAAGTTTTTTTTTAAATTTTTGGGGGAAAAGTAGGTAATTAAAAAAAATATGTTTTTTTACATACTGCCACCAGTGCAGTGTCATCCTATAACTGGTGTGGCTGTGATCAGGGACACTTACTGGCAACAGTATGTAAAAAAAAAAAAAAAATAGTTATATGTATTTTTTTTCCTATTTTTTTTTTCATTTATTATTTATTTTTTACATGCAGTGACCAGAGCAATACCGTATCACCAGAATAAAACTGTACTACTCTGAGGAGGTGATCAGGATTTTTATTTATTTTTTACACACCATTATTGCTTATAACTTATTATTTTTTTTTTTTTTTGTGAATCAGAACAATTGTTTACTATTGTGATTAGCTGTGATTGGCCACTAATGAGCTGTTATTGGCCCTGTCTGTACCATGTGATCCAATCACAGATCCAATCACAATAGTACACAATAAAAGGCATGAAACAAAGCTATTATTTGTATACAATTGTCATGCGATCACTGTAATTGGCCACAGCAATCACATGGTACCAGCAGTGGGCCGGTACGGTGATCTGACAGAGGCCGGTGACAAATGGGTGCTGGAACGCTGCCCAATCCTGGGAGGACATCATATGACATCCTCCCAGATAATAGAGCTCCTGCCCTGCCATCTTATTACAATTGGCTAGGCAGGAAGGGGTTAAAATGAAATAGTCCCTTAGAAAGTGCTTAAGATAAGTTATATGCGTGCGAGCATGTAAAAAATATAGTAAGTGTTATCCCAATTTGGTTGCAGAAGTGAAAATGCGCTTTAAGTTCTTGCAGAATACATAATAAGCATTGTGCCATCACTGAGGACTATGAATAAGCTAGGATCGTGTGACTTATATCCTCTGGGGCCCTTGACATTTCTTTTCCACAGGGGAATATGAAAATTAAACATTTTAGTTAATAAGTTAAAGAATAAACTTAATTAGTAATGATGAAATCCCTCACCTCTACTCTGAGAATAAGTCTTAAAGACTCAACTGTAACACATTGTTCTAAATAAAATGACCTATTTTCATATTGCTTTTTCATACCAGAAATAGCAGAATCCTTTGTTAAAACAAAGACAAAAAAAGTCATAATGTAATGCCGCGTACACACGGTCGTTTTTTGCGATGAAAAAAACCGTTGTTTTTTAAAACGTCATTTAAATTGATCGTGTGTGGGCAAAACAACGTTTTTTGTCTTAAAAAAAACGACCAAAAAAAAATTCCAACATGCTTGAATTTTTTGTGTCGTTTTTCAAAACATCGTTTTTTGTTTCACAAAAAGTCACCGTGTGTAGCAAAAACGTCATTTAAAACGACGTTTTTCAACCCGCGCATGCCTAGAAGCTAGTTATGAAGCGAGCTTCAATGGAAAAGAGTGGTGAACGTAACCTCGCTTTTGTGAAAAAAACGATGGTGTGTATGCAACATCGTCTTTGAAAAGTGACGTTTCAAAAACGTTGTTTTTTACTTCACAGAAAACTTCGTTTTTTTTCATCACAAAAAATGATCGTGTGTACGCGGCATAAGACTACAGGGTATAACCAAAGAGGTTCCAGGGGGTGCAACACTTTCCCCGTCCACAGGGTCAAATGCCTCAATCATTAATTCTACTTGATTTTTTTTTTCTAATTTTTTTTAATAGTATTCTATTATTCTAAAAATGGTATCCTATTATCTGCAAGATTCCCCATTAGGATAACTATTTTCCTCAATTATAAAAAAAAATAAAAAATCTTTAAATGGTTCTATTTTCAGTTACAAAAACACATATATGGTTCAGTTTGTCACTAGTATTACCACAGCAGAGTGTTTCCCATGTAACATTTGTATTACCTGTTGGTCCTGCCAGTAGAGCGGATATTTTCCCCTTCCCTTAACAGGGTGACAATGCTATTCATTTTGCTGTTAAATTGTGCCATAATATTGTTTTCCTGTAGAGAGGATATCCCTACCCACATTTGCGGTTTTAAATGGACTTTAAAGCGGAGTTCCACCCTGGAAAAAAATGTATTCTAAAAATCTAAAAAATAAATAAAAAAAATGAAATGGAAAAAATAAATACATTTTACTTACCCTGAATAGCTGTTGCTATGCGGAAGTCCGGAATCTGCTCCTTATCTTCCGCGGTGGATTCTATTCCTCCTCCTACACTCGGTGTCTTCTTCTAAATGGTGCGCGCTGCATTCTGGGAACTGTGTGTATCCCAGAAAGCAGCCGGACCATTCACAAAGCGCCGCGCTGCTTGCACATGCGCAGTAGGAAACGGGCAGTGAAGCCGCACGACTTTACTGCCTGTTTCCCTTACTGCGGATGGTGGGGCCTGGAGCTGCGAGGATCGAGGATCGGCATCAGGGGGGCCATCAGCGCGAGCAAGTAGGACAGGTAAGTGTCCTTATTCAAAGTCAGCAGCTACACTGTTAGTAGCTGCTGACTTTAAAAAAAAAAAGATTTGCGGGTGGAATCCCGCTTTAAGCTAGAAACAAACAAATAAAATAATAAAACTAATGCTGGCCATACATGTGTTGAAATTTGTACGGTTCAGCAGGGACTGAATTTTGATCCACGTATGGGTAGGCTGGCTGTATACAAGGCAATTTATTGATCCACTTGCTTACAGCCAGACTGTCAGGATTCTCCCAAATGATCAGTGCCGCAGGTTATAGCTGGCAACACTGATCATTGTATTCTGATAACGGGGAAAGCCTTGCTCTGTCAAAATACAATACCGCAGTGGGAAGAATTCCCCCATCCACCTGGTTTAACCAGTTGAACAAAAAAAAAATAAAAGATGATGTATGTACTGTTTTTCTCTAGCACCTGTTGCTGCAAGTGGAAAATAAACAGATCAACAAGAAATACAATTGTTACAGGGGATGCAGGAGAACAAGAACTGATGTTTAACGACTTGCCCACTGGGCACATATACCCCCATTCCTAACCAGGCCAATTTTCAGCTTTCAGCACTCTCACACTTTGAATGACAATTGAATACAACACTGTACCCATGTATAACTTTTGTCCTTTTTTTTACACAAATAGAGTTTTCCTTTGGTGGTATTTAACCACTTAAGGACCCCTTCACGCCGATATACGTCGGCAGAATGGCACAGCTGGGCACAATCACATGCCTGTACGTGTCTTTTTAAGCCCTTTAAGACCCGTCCTAAGCTCCGGAGCTAAAGAACGAGGGGAGGTGTGTGTAAACACACCTTCCCTGTTCTTCACTGTGGCAGTGTCATCGATCGTCTGTTCCCTGATATAGTGAAAGACAATCAATGATGTCACACATCCAGCCCCGCCCCCTCCAGTTTGAAACACATATGAGGTCACACTTAACCCCTACAGTGGTTAACTCCTAAACTGAAATTGTCATTTTCACAGTAAACAGTGCATTTTTATAGCACTTTTTGCTGTGAAAATGACAATGGTCCCAAAAATGTGTCAAAATTGTCCGATGTGTCCGCCATAATGTCGCAGTCACAAAAAAAAATCACTGATCGCCGATATTAGTAGTAAAACAAAAATGATTAATAAAAATGCAATAAAACTATCCCCTATTTTGTAAACGCTATAAATTTTGCGCAAACCAATCGATAAACGCTTTTTGCAATTTTTTTTACCAAAAATATGTAGAAGAATATGTATCGGCCTAAACTGAGGGAAACATTTGTTTTTATATATTTTTGGGGGATATTTGTTATAGCAAAAAGTAAAAAATATTGCATTTTTTTTTTCAAAATTGTCGCATCAGGACAATGCAAACGTCCACAAAATAACCCTATTTTGGAACGCAAACACCCCAATGTATATTCGATGAGGCATTATAAGTCTTTTAACCACTTAAAGACCCCCGCACGCACATATACGGCCACAACATGGCTCGTACAGGCACAAGGGCGTAAATTTACGTCCCCGCCTGAGTGCGGTTCGGGGGTCCCATCGGGACCCCCTCCGCGGCGTGCGGGGGTCTCCCTACCTCTGGGAGCGATCCGGGATCTGCGGGCGGATGTCCGTGTTTTCCGCCCCCCCCGCGATCGCTCCCAGCCAATGGGAGCGCGCTCCCAGCCTGTCACTTCCTCCTCCTGTGTTTACACAGGAAGGAGGAAATGATGTATTCTCTCATCGCAGCGCTGTTTCCCAGCGCTGCTGATGAGAGAAGACATGACAAGTAAGTGTGCACCAACACAACACTGACACACACTCACATAGGCATATTAACCCCTTGTGATCGCCCCCCCCACCCCCCTGTCACAGTGTTACTGAATGCAGTGATTTAATCACTGCATTTAGTGTCAGTGTGACAGGCACTGTAAAAAACAGTTAGTGTTAGGTTCAGGATAGCCCCCCCACCCCCCCTAATAAAGTTTTAACCCCCTGATCACCGCCCTAGTTAACCCTTTCACTCCCTATTGCCAGCGTCACTAAGCGATCATTTTTCTGATCGCTGTATTAGTGTCGCTGTTCCCGCTAGGTAGCTATTTTTTTTTATTGCGATTTTTTTTTTTTTTTTACTAAAGACATGTGGCTAAATAAATTTTGGCCTAAATGTTTGACTAAAATTTAGTTTATTTGATTTTTTTTTAACAAAAAGTAAGAAATAGTGTTTTTTTTTCAAAAATGTCGCTCTATTTTTGTATATAGCGCAAAAAATAAAAATCGCAGAGGTGATCAAATACCACCAAAAGAAAGCTCTATTTGTGGGAAGAAAAGGACGCAAATTTTGTTTGGGAGCCACGTCGCACGACCGCGCAATTGTCTGTTAAAGCGACGCAGTGCCGAATCGCAAAAACACCTTGGGTCATTTACCAGCGTATTGGTCCGGGTCTTAAGTGGTTAAACATTTTAGTTTTTGGAAAATGTGGAAAAAAAATTAAAACACATTTCTTTTTTACACAAAGTTGTCCATTGATAAGATATTTCTAACACAAACAGAATGTGCATAGCAAAAAATACACCCCAAAATACATTCAGCTACTCCTCCTGAGTATAGTGATGTGATGTTTTTTTACAGCCTAGTCACATACAGAGGCCCAACATGCGGGAGCACCATCAGTTGTTCTAGGGACATAAATTACACATCTAATTTCCTGACAACCTATTAGGCCTTGTACACACGATCGGACATATCCGATGAAAACGGTCCGCGGACCGTTTCCATCGGATATGTCCGATCTGGAGTTTGGTCCGATGGCGTGTACACACCATCGGATCAAATTCCCCGCCGGCGGACGGCGCGGTGACGTGGCGGTGACGTTGACGCCGCCACGTCACCGCTACGTCACCGCACCAGGAAGTAAAACACTTCCGCGCATGCGCCGAATCCATTCGGCGGCGGCGGCTGCGGCGGTGCGGGACGACATGTCTGCTGGTAAGTGTACTAACCAGCAGACATGTCGGGCGGACACATTCCCACCCGATAGATTTCAAAGCATGCTTTGAAATTTGTCGGGTGGACAAATCTGTCCGCTAGCCCATACACACGATCGGAGATGTCTGCTGAAACGGTCCATCGGACCGTTTTCAGTGGACATATCCCCTCGTGTGTACGCGGCCTTACACTTTTGAAGGCCCTGGAGCACCAGGACAATAGAAATGCCCAGTTTTTGGAAAATATGGAAAGAAAATGAAAACACATTTTTTAATACATATGTTTACACATTTTTATGGCACTGGCGGGCACTGATGAGGATCCACTCCGCAGGGGGTGTGTATTGAGAGCCTGCCTGCTTACCATAATCTCATTAGGTATCTGTAGACTGTTTCAATGTACAAATGTTCAAGTTCCCATTGGTTGTTACTTGTCCCTCACCCCCTCTTAGACAAGGCTAAGGGGAGTGTCCCTAACTGTGTGTAAAACTGTATGTTTTGGAATTTAATAAACAGTTTAAGCTCTGGATGTTTAACCCTCAACACCTGTGTGGATTGTCTCGTGATTGAGGGGTTAAGGGCTGGTTATGGCGAATCTGCAGGCTGCGGGTGCGTTTGGAGGACAGGAGACACAGGTCTGGCGGATGTGCCCACCTGGGGTATCTGAGATCCGTCACAGGTGGCACTGATGAGTATTCACTGATGGGCACTGATGTGAACTATTGGGCACAGATGAGCACTAATAGGGCACTGCAGTGGCAATGATAAGCACTGTAGTGGTGCTGATGATCACTTTAGTGGCACTGATGAGCACTCACTGATGGCACTGTAGGGCAATGATGGGCACTGTAGGGCACTAATGAGCATTGATAAACACTCACTGATGGCACTGATGTGCACTGTATGACACTGATGTGCACTGATAAGCACTCACTGATTGGCACTGTACAGCACTGACTGTATGGCACTAATAAACACTGTAGTGTTACTGATGAGCACTGTAGTGGCACTGTGAGGCACTAATGAGCACTGCAGTGACACTGTTAGGCACTAATGAGCACTGTGGTGGCACTGTATGGCACTGATGAGCACTGTAGGGGCACTGTAGGGGCACTGTAGTGGCACTGATGGCACTGTAGCGGAACTGATGACACTGTAGGGGGAGTGATGGCAATGCAGGGGCTTTGATGGCACTGTGATGGCACTGTAGGGGCACTAATGGCACTGTAGTGGCACTGTGATTGTACTGTAGGGGCACCAATGGCACTGTAGTTGCACTAATGTCACTATAGGGGCACTGTGATGGCACTATAGGGGCACTGTGATGGTACTGTATGGGCACTGATGGCACTGTGGGGGTACTGTGATGGCATTGCAGATTCTTCTCTCCTGTTCTCTGATAGTTTAAAGCCTGCTACACATGGGCCACAAAATCGGTCGGTCCAGCCAACTTTAAGTCTATGTTCAACAAGAGACCGGTCACAATGGTCCTGCTGCAAGGCAAGCATTCAATCAGCGCATGCAGCTATTGTTGATCAGTGTATTCTGAACAGGGCTGGCTAGTACCCCTGTCAAAATACATCATGCTGATGTGGGGAGCTGTCTTTTTTTATTATATCCAACACACTATTTGAAAATTAACAAAAAAAAAAAAATGCCAAGTATCAGTCCATCTCTGGAGCATAAGGGAGTACCGTCTGCTGGGGAGCAGAGGATTGGGTAAGTAGAATTGCTTTTACTATTCCTGGACTAAACAAACAGTTGCAGTATGGGCTCAAAACTTCCAATAGAGATGTTTCTGGTTGCATTGGAGTTTAGCTTTAGCTTTTAAATCGTGAGGCTTCTTCATTAACATAATAATAATAATAGGATCCAATCAGCAATTAGCTTTCATTGTTCAGCAAAAGACTTATTATTATGGTTTACTGTAATTCCCACATTACAATTGTTCTCTCAGTGTCCTTATTAAGTACATTTGATTGCTGGCTGCACAAGTCACATGTGCAATAGTTTGCATTCAATCACATGGAATCCAATCACATGGAAATTGACAGCCTCCCTGAAGCAGATGCACTGCACAGCCCATAGTCCCTTCCCTGCTAAGGATTTATCTCATCTGTCCTTCACCAGGCCTTTCTGCATATATTTAACATCTGTCGATTACCTACTGAGTGAAAGAAATCCTCTTCACGTGTTATCTGACATACCTGTGAAAGTCAGGAAAGATTTGCATTTGAAAATATAGCTTGTTTAAACAGTGAGCAACAGTGGATTAGGAAATGATATTTTATTTTTGTAATCATCTTTACACGGATATCGTTGAGGGAATAAAATCATTTTGTACAGAGCCATGGGCAATTAGACCTCTTGTCAGTCAAATTAATAGAATAAATCATTATTTGTACCATAGAAGGTATTATGTGCTTTCTCCACATTACTAATAACAGGACCAACACTTATTATTTAATTACCTTTTACTGTTGGATAATATTATTATATATACTGACAAGTGACACCTTTATTTTTAAGAAGTTGCAGCGCCTGCAGAAATCTATTACACACGCGTCACATCACACACATGTCCAAAAAAGAAATGAACAACGACCTCTCCTCTCACTCCCAAATCCAATCACTGTCCAAATCTTGCAGACTTCACCATAAATTTCCAAAATATTGGCCTTCTTAAACAAATGAAATTACAATGCTACTCCTTCACTCCCTTGTTATCTCTATTGCAACTCCATTGGTCTACGTATACCCAGGCTATTACCCCTTCAGTCTATTAAAAATGCTGCTGCCAGACTCATCTACCTTCCCAACCACTTAGGCCCGGATTCACGACGGACTTACGCCGACGTATCTAAAGATACGCCGTCGTAAGTTCAAATGTGCGCCGTCGCATCTCTGCGCTGATTCACAAAGCTAGATACAAAGAAAAGCAAGGCTTCAGCCGCCCGACGTAACTTGCCTACGCCGGCGTATCGTGGGCGCATAGTTACGCTGGACGCATTCGGCGTACCCATGTTAAATATGCAAATGAGTAAGATACGCTGATTCACGAACGTAGATGCGCCAGGCGGAAAAGATACGCAGTTTGCGTAAGGCTTACATCCGGTGTAAATTTATTACCCATATAGGTGGCACAACCCATTCAAAGGTATGGACCAGGGAACAGCCGTTGTATGTTACGTAGTTTACGTAGTACTACGTGAATAGGGCTGTGCGTTAGGTTACATTCACGTCGTAGGCAGTATATCGACGTATCTTAGGCAGCTATTTCGACGTGACTGTGAGCATGCGCACTGGAATGCGTCCAAGAGATGATGCATGCGCAGTTCGTTTTTTGAAGCTTAGCCCATCATTTGCATGGGGGTCACGCTTCATTTTAATATAGCACACCCACTTCCACCTACTTTGACTTATGTCGGCTTACGCCGACAACTATACACTACGCCGGCGCAACGTTGAGAGTATTTGCTTTGTGAATACCATGCTTGCCTCTCAACGTTGCGCCGGCGTAGCGTAAAGAAGATACACTACACCAGAAGAAAGATGCACCGAGGTACGTGAATCCGGGCCTTAGTGTCCACCACCTCACTTTGCCAATCCCTCCACAGGCTTCCTATTGCCAAATGAATACAACGCAAAATATTAACAGTATTATACAAAGGCATTCACAACTCAGCCCCATCTACATCAGTAATCTTGTATCACCCAAACTGTCCTCTATGCTCCCCAAAAGGCTTCATACTCTCTAGTTCCCTTGTCTTCTTTTCCCAAGCTTACACCTAGGACGTCTCCAGAGCTTTCCCATCCTGTAGAACTTTCCACCCTAATCTGTCCAACTATCTTTTACTCTGACCACCTTTAACCACTTAAGCCCCAGACCATTTGGCTGGCCAAAGACCAGGCCATTTTTTGCGATTCGCCACTGCGTCGCTTTAACTGACAATTGCATGGTCGTGCGACGTGGCTCCCAAACAAAATTGACATCCTTCTTTTCCCACAGATAGATCTTTATTTTGGTGGTATTTGATCACTTCTGCGGTTTGTATTTTTTGCGCTATAAACAAAAATAGAGCGACAATTTTGAATAAAATGCAATATCTTGTACTTTTTGCTATAATAAATATCTAAAAAATGTTTAGGTTTCAGTTTAGGCCGATACGTATTCTTCTACATATTTTTACTAGTAATGGCGGCGATCAGCGATTTTTAGCGTGACTGCGACATTATGGCAGACATATCAGACACTTTTGACACCATTTTGGGACCATTGTCATTTTTACAGCGATCATTGCTATAAAAATGCACTGATAACTGTAAAAATATCACTGGCAGTGAATGGGTTAACCTGTAGGGGGCGCTGAAGGAGTTAAGTGTGTCCTAGGGAGTGATTCTAACTGTTATGGGGCTGATCGCTGTTCCCGATGGCAGGGAACAGACGATCAGTGACATGTCACCAGGAAGAACGGGGAGATGTTTTGTTTACACTGACATCTCTCCATTTTTCAGCTCTGTGACCCGATCGCGGTACACCGACATACGTCGAGTCTGCGGATCCCGCGGGCATGGTCATCTTGCGTGACCACACGGCGGCAAATTAAAGGGAACATACCCGTACTCCCATTTGCCCAGCCTGGCAATAAGCTTGTGTCCCATCCCCCCCCCCCCCCCGTCAATGCACTTTTTCACCTGCACACCAGGAATCTTGAATAATGAATCTTAAATTATCATCCAAAGTTTTTTGGATAGATCACATCACAAAGGTCTTGCCAACGAAGGGGTCCTGCATAGCTCCGAAACATTGCACTTGCCTTTGTGATGTGATCTATCTGTAAAAATGAAAATGGTCCCAAAAGAGTGTCAAAAGTGTCCAATGTGTCCACCATAATGTCGCAGTCATGATAAAAATCGCTGATCACCACCATTACTAGAAAAAAAATATATTAATAAAAATGCAATAAAACTATCCCCTATTTGGTAGATGCTATAAATTTTGCGCAAACCAATCAATGAACGCTTATTGTGATTTTTTTTTTACCAAAAATATGTAGTAGAATACGTATCGGCCTAAACTGAGGGAAAAAAATGTATATCTTTTTTGGGGATATTTATTATAGCAAAAAGTAAAAAATATAGCATTTTTTTTTCAAAATTGTCGCTCTATTTTTGTTTATAGCGCAAAAAATAAAAAATTGCCAAGGTGATCAAATACCACCAAAAGAAAGCTCTATTTGTGGAAAAAATGGATGCAAATTTTGTTTGGGAGCCACGTTGCACGATCGCGCAATTGTCAGTTAAAGCAACGCAGTTCCAAATCACAAAAAGTGGCCTGGTCTTTAAGCTGCATAATGGTTTGGGGCTTAAGTGGTTAAGGATCTTTTGAGGATGAACTACTTCATATTGCATGCAGCTAGAGAGGTCAGTGAAAGGCTTGTTTAACTGCTTGCCGACCAGCCGCCGTCATTTTACTGCGGCAGGTCGGCTCTCCTGGGCGAGAGCCCGTAGCTCTACGTCGGCCGTTTTTTGCGGCCACTAGGGGGAGCATGCGTGCCGCCGGCGGCCTGCGCGCGCGCCCCCGCTCGCCCCTGAGTCCCGCGCCCGTGCCCGGCGGGTACGATCGCCGCTGGGCACCTGCGATTGCTCGTTACAGAGCGGGGACCAGGAGATATGTGTGTAAACACAAAGCTCCCGGTCCTGTCAGCGGGGGAAACGCCGATCTTCTGTTCATACAATGTATGAACAGAAGATCAGTGATTTCCCTCAGTAAGTCCACCCCTCCATACAGTTAGAACACACCCAGGAACATACTTAACCCCTTCCCCGCCCCCTAGTGTTAACCCCTTCACTGCCAATGGCATTTTTATAGTAATCCAATGCATTTTTATAGCACTGATCGCTATAAAAATGCCAATGGTCCCAAAAATGTGTCAAAAGTGTCCGATGTGTCCGCCATAATGTCGCAGAACTGAAAAAAAAACGCTAATCGCCGCCATTACTAGTAAAAAAAAAAAATTAATAAAAATGCCATAAAACTACCCCCTATTTTGTAAACGCTATAACTTTTGCGCAAACCAATCAATAAACGCTAATTTTACGAAAAATATGTAGAAGTATACGTATCGGCCTAAACTGAGGAAAAAAACATTTTTTTATATATTTTTGGGGGATATTTATTATAGCAAAATGTAAAAAATATTGCATTTTTTTCAAAATAGTTGCTCTATTTTTGTTTATAGCGCAAAAAAATAAAAACCGCAGAGATGATCAAATACCACCAAAAAAAAAGCTCTTTTTTGTGGGAAAAAAAGGACGCCAATTTTGTTAAAGCAACGCAGTGCCGAATCACAAAAAGTGCTCTGGTCATTGGGCAGCAATATGGTCCGGGGGTTAAGTGGTTAAAGCTCCTTTGCTGCCTGCTAAGAATATGAAAAATACTTTAATATCCAAAGTCTAGGCACAGGTGCACTTTAACTGCACTTACCCTCTCTTTAGGTTCATACTTACCTATTTCCCAGAGCCATGGCCTCCTTTGGGTGTTGCAGCCTGATTTGATGAAACTCTTTTCAGTGGTAGTTGCTCCAGTGAGTTGAATAGAATTGGGAATCCACAGTCATATGGCCTCAGTAAGGTCAAGAAGACAAACAGCAGCTCTGGAATTAGGGTAAGTAGGCAAATGGGGAAAGGGGTTAGCACAGTTTAGTTTAAAATCAATAAACATGTTACATTTAACTGTACATTCTTTGTGCAAACAACTTTAGATTTACAAAAAGTATGTAATATAAGGATCTACTTAACCTATCCAATCAATTTTTATCCAGTCAGACAGATCCTTGTGTTCCATATTTGTTCGTAGATCTAAATGATATTGTGAAATCAGATAACGTGTTGTGAGCTTAAAGAGGTTGTAAAGGTACATGTTTTTTCACCTTAATGCATTCTATGCAATAAAGTGAAAAAACATCCGACAATTAGAGTCCCTCCAGCCCTTCGTTTACTTACCTGAGCCCTCGAAAATCCTGCATCGTGAGTGTACTGGCTTCTCGGCCGGGGCTTCTTGGTTCTTCTCGGCTCATTCATTGGATGATTGATAGCAGCGCAACCATTGGCTCCCGCTGCTGGCAATCAAATCAATGATGCAGCACACCAACTGTATCAGGGGAGCGTGCCCACAAGCTAACCCCCTTGGGAGAGTGCTTCCCAGAAGGAGGTTAGTTCTTGCGGGGAGGAGCTGAGACAGCTGCAGAGGGACCACAGAAGACAAAGACCAGGGCCACTCTGGGCAAAACGAGCTGCACAGTGGAGGTAAGAATGATAGGTTTGTTATTTAAAAAAAAAGGAACCTTTACAACCCCCTTAAATGAAGTAGATTTAGTGAACATTGATTTAATTAATTTAAAGGACCAACCACATAAATTTAGAGCTGTGTCTACTGGGCAGAAAGAAGAAGAGACCCCTTGTTCACAAATGGTGATGTAACAGAAAGGAGCTAGCCACAGTGTGCACAATCTGCAGTCATGTGCAAAACATGATCAAGGGAGTCACACTGTTTTTTTTTGTTACAAGATGAGATTGGTGTACGCTCACTTTCCCATTAACGTAGTTATTCAGGAGACTGGATCACTGGTGGAGATCAGGAACTTCTTGGGTGAAAAATACATCCGCAGAGTACACGTCACATGAGATAAGGTGTCATCTGTGCCATTACTCAAGCTCAGAAAGATGAGCTGATCCTTGTCGGCAATGACATTGAGCTTGCTTCAAACTCTGCTGCATTGATCCAACAAGCCACCACAGTAAACAATAAGGATATCCGGAAATTCTTGGACGGTATCTATGTCTCAGAAAAAGCAAGAGTCCAGCAGCTCGAAGAGTAAAAGAATAAATTCAAGAAATCTGGATCCCGTGCTACATCTAATAAAGCCCATTTATCTAAAAAAAAAAAAAAAAAAAGGGAAGAGCTGCATGGTTGAGCTGCCAGAAGGAAGCCTTTACTGTGCCAATGCCACAAAAAAGCCAACAAGGCATGTCAAGGTGTTGTTTGGCATATTGTAGCCTGGCTTTTTTGTGGAACTTGTGCAGTAAAGTCTTCTTTCTGGCAACTTGACCATGCATCTGTTTTTTGTTCAAGTATCATTGTGTTGTACTCCTTAAAGACACCCACACCATCTTCTTCCAGAGCAGCCTGTATTTCTTCTGAGGTTACCTGTGGGGTTTTCTTTGTATCCCAAACAGTTCCTGTGGCATTTTTTTTTTTAACCACTTAAGGACCGCCTACTGCACATTTACGTCGGCAGATTGGCACGGCTGGGCACATCAACGTAAATATACGTTGGTTTCTAGTACCCAGCCGTGGATCGGTCCGAAGCTCCGGGACCGGGTCCGCGGGACTCGCGGACCCGATCGCCGCTGGAGTGCGGCGATTGGTCCCCGGAGCTGAAGAACCGGGAGAGCTGTGTGTAAACACGGCTTCCCCGTGCTTCACTGTGGCCGCAGCATCGATCGCGTCATCCCTGTTATAGGGGGACGTGATCGATGATGTCACACCTACAGCCACACCCCCCTACAGTTGTAAACACACACAGGTAACACTCAAATCCTACAGCGCCCCCTTGTGGTTAACTCCCAAACTGCAACTGTCATTTTCACAGTAAACAATGCAATTTAAATGCATTTTTTGCTGTGAAAATGACAATTGTCCCAAAAATGTGTCAAAATTGTCCGAAGTGTCCGCCATAATGTCGCAGTCACGAAAAAAATCGCTGATCGCCGCTATTAGTAGTAAAAAAAAAAAAAATTAATACAAATGGAATAAAACTATTCCTTATTTTGTAAACGCTATACATTTTGTGAAAACCAACCGATAAACGTTTATTGCGATTTTTTTACCAAAAATAGGTAGAATAATATGTATCGGCCTAAACTGAGGAAAACAAATGTTTATATATATTTTGGGGGGATATTTATTATAGCAAAAAGTAAAAAATATAGCATTTTTTTCAAAATTGTGGCTCTATTTTTGTTTATAGCGCAAAAAATAAAAACAGCAGAGGTGATCAAATACCACCAAAAGAAAGCTCTATTTGTGGGGAAAAAAGGACGCCAATTTTGTTTGGGAGCCACGTTGCACGACCGCGCAATTGTCAGTTAAAACGACGCAGTGCCGGATCGCAAAAAGGGGCAAGGTCCCTTAGCAGCATTTTGGTCCGGGTCTTAAGTGGTTAAATAATAACCAAATTTCTCCATTTCTGCAAAGGTATGCAAACTTTAGAACACAACTGTATGCATACATATATATATATATATCTATCTATCTATCTATCTATCTATCTATCTATCTATCTATCTATCTATCTATCTATCTATCTATCTATCTATCTATCTGTCTGTCTATCTATCTCTATATATAGATATCCTCAAATCTTTTAACTCTTAAAATGTCTCATCCCAGTGTTTTTTTTTTGTTGTTGCTGTTTTTATTTACTATTAATGGATAATAGAGGATAATGGTAATTGGTTTCTATTGTTCCTGAAATGATTCTCATCTTGTTCAGTATTGTTGGTGCAATGCCCAGAGTTACGTTCTGAAGAATGTACATGGCCCGGTGCATGAACTAACATTGGTATGCCAAAATTGCAAATTAGAAAATAAAAGCACTGGCTTACAAGGTGGATGAAAGTGCCTAATAGAATTCATAGTTCTTTTAATTCTGTATGTTAAAAATACTGGCAGTGTATCCCTGCAGGGCTTGGAAAAATGACGAGTGAAATTGTATTGCTTCAGTTTCAAAAGGTCTCTGTTAAATTTACCAACAAGGGATGTGCTATCACAGAGCAGCAGACGTAGATCAGTAAAATGCAACAAAGTCTTTTGCTACTGGAGTTTTAATGAGGTCAGACACCCAGTCCTGTAAAACAATTAATTTCTTCAGCACCTTGCTGCATGTGTTTCAGCAAAGATGAATGTTCCTTTCTCCCCTCTGATTTCCCGGTTCTTCATATTCATGTAAGAACAAATTGTCACAGTGTAGGATTGCATGTCCATTTATCCCTGTTTTGTTCTAATGGGGCCACTCTATGTTTTTCCCTGTGGAACCGATAGCCAAATAGCAATGTAGCAATGTGTGAATAAAAGCACGTAAATTACCTGCAGTTATAATGTAGATTTCCTGTATATAGAAGAATTATCAGAGCAATTAAGTAAAGCAAATTTTGAAAGCAACTTATGTACGATACATGGAAAACAGCTGAAACAATAATAATAATAATAATAATAATAATAATAATAATAATAATAAAATAAAATAATTAACCACTTGTCAACCGCCGGCTGTCAAATGACGGCGGGCGGAAGACTGCATTGTTCTGACAGGACGTCATATGACGTCCTGTCTTTTAAAGCTGCTAGGGGGCACCTAGGTCCCGATGTGCGTGCCTGGCGGCAACGATCACCGGGCACACGCGATTGCCCAGTAACTGAGCAGGGACGTGGAGCTCTGTGTGTAAACACAGAGCTCCACGTCCTTTAGGGAGAGACGAGACCGATCTGTGTCCCTTGTACATAGGGACACAATCAGTCATCTCCCCCAGTCACCCCCCTCCCCCTACACTTAGAACACAAACTAGGCTACACATTTAACCCCTTCCCCGCTCCCTAGTGGTTAACCCCTTCCCTGCCAGTCACATTTCTACAGTTATCAGTGCATATTTATAGCACTGTTCACTGTATGAATGTGATTGGTCCCAAAAATGTCACAAAAGTGTCCGATGTGTCCGCTATAATGTCGCAATCCCAATAAAAAAAACGCAGATCGCCGCCATTACTAGTAAAAAAATAAATAATAAAAATGCCATAAAACTATCCCCTATTTTGTAAACGCTATCAATTTTGTGCAAACCAATCAATAAATGCTTATTGCATTTTTTTTTTAACAAAAATAAGTAGAAGAACACGCATCGGCCTAAACTGAGGAAAAAACTTTTTTTTTTAATATATTTTGGGGAATATTTATTATAGCAAAAAGTAAAAAATATTGATTTTTTTTTCAAAATTGTCGCTCTATTTTTGATTATAGCGCAAAAAATAAATACTGCAGAGGTTATCAAATACCACCAAAAGAAAGCTCTATTTGTGGGAAAAAAAGGACGCCAATTTTGTTTGGGAGCCACATGGCATGACCGCGCAATTGTCATTTAAAGCGACGCAGTGTCGGAAGCTGAAATTTCGCCAGGGAAGGAAGGGGGTAAAACCTTCTGGGGCTGAAGTGGTTAAAGAACTAATATGTAATATGAACTAATTGCATATATGCAATGTTAGTGTAAGGCCTCATACACACGAGGCAATCTATCTGTTCAAATCGGTCGGACCGACCGATTTGAACAGATCTGTCTGCTGGGATTTTGGTTTGCTCGCGTGTACACACGAGCAAACCAAAATCCCCGCCAGCAGACAGCTCGCTGACGTGTCGGTGACGTGGCGGTGACGTTGACGCTGCCACGTCACCGCACCAGGAAGTAAAACACTTCCGCGCATGCGTCGAAATCATTTGGCGCGTGTGCGAGAAGACATGTCTGCTGGTTAGCATACTAACCAGCAGACATGTCGGGCGGACGGGTTCCCAGCCGACAGATTTCAAAGAATGCTTTGAAATCTGTCGGCTGGCCAAATCCGTCGGCTCGCCCGTACACATGGTCGAATCTGTTTGCTGGGACGGTCTAGCAGACCGTTACCAGCAGACAGATTTGATCGTGTGTACGAGGCATTACAGGTGAAATTAATTTATACCATTTATATATATATATATATATATATATATATATATATATATATATATATATATATATATATATATATTCTGTTTTTGTCTAAAGAATACAAATTTCAAAAGATGAAGTTTTCATATATTGTACATTTTATATGGAAAAACTAGTCAATGGGTGTAGCTCCAGGCCACTTTCTCATGTTAACCAGGTTAGCCTTAAAGAGGAAGTAGGAAGAGGAAGTGACTTCTGGGTATCACGGCTCCAGCGCTGTGATTGGTTGGAGCCATGATGACGTCACTCCTGCGCATGCTGGCCACTAACGGCATGTCCCATTCATTAACGGCACAATCAGTGAGCCTGCGCCATTGTCTACGATGCGCATGCGCCAAAGACACATTGGTGCAGTTTTTTCTGCAAATATCTCCTAAACCGTGTAGGTTTAGGTGTTATTTGTTGCACCTACAGGTAAGCCTTAATCTAGGCTTACCTGTAGGTATAAGTGGTCTGTAAGGCCGCGTACACACGAGGAGACATGTCCGCTGAAACTGGTCCGCAGACCAGTTTCCGCGGCATGTCCGATCGTGTGTACGGCTTAGCGGACAGGTTTCCAGTGGACAAAAGTTTCTAAGCATGCTTAGAAACTTGTTCGCTGGAAACCTGTCCGTCGGACATGTCTGCTGGTTAGTATGGCTAACCAGCGGACCGAAATCCTGCGCATGCGTCAAATTGATTCGACGCATGCGTGGAATCATTGAACTTTCTGGTTTGAGGACGTCGGTGACTTCTACGTCAACGCGTTCTCTGTACGCGGGGATTTTGGTCTGATGGTGTGTACACACATCAGACCAAAAGATCCCCGGAGACATGTCCGATGAAAACAGTTCGAGGACTGTTTTCATCAGGCATGTCTCCTCGTGTGTACAGGGCCTAAGGGTTTACAAGCACTTTAACTGCTTTTCTAAAGAAAAAAGTCTGGTGCTTTAAATCTAAATAGCTGACTCTTATGCCGCGTACACACGATAATTTTTCGGGTTGTAAAAAACAATGTTTTTCAGGCTCTATAAAAAAACAACTTCATCATTAAAACGGCCTTGCCTACACATGATCATTAAAAAAATGCTCTAGCAAAGCGCGGTGACGCGGTGACAACACGTACGACAGCACTATAAAGGGGAAGTTCCATTTGGATGACGTCACCCTTTGGGCTGCTTTAGCTGTGCTAGTAAAAGACGATTCACGCTTTTCTGTCTGTTACAGCGTGATGAATGTACTTACTCCATTACGAATGCTAATTTTACCAGAACGAGGGCTCCCGTTTCATAACTTGCTTCTGAGCATGCACAGGTTTTTCTCATCGTTAAAGCCCACGGATTATCATTTTTTACAACCCATGTTCGAAAAAAAACAACGAAAAATGCTCTGAAGCCCACACACGATCGTTTAAATTACATTTTTTTTAAACTTTTTACAACCCGAAAAATTATCGTGTGTACGCGGCCTTAGAGTACACAGACGCTGAATGAGATTAAATAATATGTTATCTCCTTCATCCTTCTCTTCTCATGCTTTTTTCATACGACCATGTTTAATTAGACAATGATAGTCCCAAAACAATCATCTGTACAGTCTTTCAGGAAACTGTGTCTGATCCAGGACCTTTACATAAGGAATTTCTCCCATGTGACCCACCAAAACATGTCTAAAATATGTTTGGGTGGACTAGAAACATTTTGGGTAGATCTTCCCCTTAACTGGTTCATTCGAATACATACAAATACATGTAAAAACATACAAATGCATGTATTATGCAATAAAAGTTCACATTTGTTGAATTAAAAAATGGCATAAGATATACAACCCACAACTTACCATATTTATTGGCGTATACCGCGCACTTTTTTCCCCTTAAAATCAGGGGAAAATCGTGGGTGCGTGATATACGCCGATCCATGCTTCCCGCGTTGTGCTTGAATGCCGCCGACGACATATACCGAGCACAGTACACTGGGGTACACTTGGCCAGGCTTGGCTCCACTCACGGTCACTCCCTGTGCCGTTTCCTAACCTTTATGCGAGAGGAGCCGAGCGTGGAAAAGCGTGCCCAAGTGTACTGCGCTCGGTATATGTCGGCGGCGGAGTTCAAACACAGCGCGGGAAGCGGGGATCGGCTCAAAAACAGTGCCGGAGAAGCGGGGAGGACACCACCAAAGACCGCAGACGGACGCCGGGCCTGACAAGGCCGCCGATGGATGCCGGGCAAGACACTGACGAGGGGCATTGAAACTGTAAGTATTTTCTTTTTTTTTCTGAAATTTCCCTTCTAGGTTGGGGTGCGCGCTATATGCTGGTGCGCGCTATAGGAAGATAAATATGGTAATTCCTCAAATTCAGTCAACCCTGTTCACAATAGAAGGATGCGTTATTATCCACTTTATGGACATGATATCTTGCTCACTCCTGTTGACACTTAAAGCTGTACTAAATATTAAGGTCAATTGCCATTTTGTTTATGTTCATGTATATGTGTGTGCATGCATATATATATATGTGTGTGTGTACATACATGTATATATTTTCTTACATTCTTAGTTTCTGTTGTTATGCCTTTTATACTTCGAGCTTCGTGCCCACTTCCCGCTCACAGTTAGTACCCAGAGGGTTGTGCAGGGAATGGACTCTGAGACATTAGGACGCTACTGAATAATACTTTACCTTATAATCTATTAACATGTTATGAAGATCAGATCTCAGTATTGTTACAACTGTTTGAAGAATAATTACTATGGATATTCAGATGTATGTCTTCCTTGAAACTCAATAAACTTTAAAAAAAAATTAAAAAAAATAAATGCCTTAAGGTGCAAAGAGAGACCTGAATTGACATGTCTGCCTCAGAGTAAAAAAAAGTAATAATAGGAGCATAACATTAAAGTGGAGTTCCACCCAAAAGTGGAACTTCCACTTAATCCACTTAATCCCCCATACATGTCACATTTGGCATGTCATTTTTTTTGGGGGGGGGGAGTGGGGGCTTCAGGTGGAGTGGGACTTCCTGTACTACTTCCTCCTTCTGCCCAGGGACCGCTTAGGTGATAAGTTATATCACCTACAGCAGCTGTCACGTACCTGGTACAGAGCAGAGCCTGACGTGCGGGAGTGGCCACTCTTGCTCTCCTGACTCCGGAACCCCTGGTAGTGTGGACAGGAAGCGCTGGAGTTCAGGGTCGCACTAGCGCCTGGCGGGGATGCTGTGCAGGAACTGCGGAGGTCTCCTGTAGTCTCAGGAAGGTGTCAGAGGAGCTGGAACAGCAGGTCCGTAGACAGCGGGAGCTGGATACAGGTGACCCGGATCAGCAGGTAGACTGGGTTCAGGCGCTTGGTGCAGCTGGCTGGAACAGGCGGCAGGAGGGAGGTGTTCTGTAGTGCTGGGCGCTGATCGCTGGAGTAGTTAGCCAGAGGAAGGTGTGTTGTAGTTCTGGTGCTGACAGATAACAGGAGCTAGTGCGGATGACTGGAGCCATTGGCAGGAGGGAGGTGTACTGTAGTACGGATGCAGGTAGGGTCAGGCAGGCCGGGTCGGATTCAGTCAGACGGATCAGGTTCGTGGATAGAGCAATAGCGGAGTCGTAGTCCAGGCCGGGTCAGCAGCAGGCGGGCAACAATCAGTTAAAGGGTAAGGCAGAGGCAGCGTCAGACAGGCCGGAGGTCAGGGCAGGCGGAGATCAGAAGGGTCAGAGACGAGCCGGGATCACGGGAACAGACGTCAACAGGTAACAGGTCTCAGATGGGCAACAGGAACGCTAACGATCGGGCAGCAAGAGGCTGTAGGATGAGCCCCCTTAAATAGCCTGGATTGGCGCCAAAATGGCGTCAGCACGTGCCCGCGCGGCGCTCCCGCGATTGCGCGCGCCGATTTGCCGCGAATTCGCGCTCCCGGCGCCCCCGTGCACGCCGTAGTGCCGCTAGCGCCACCTGGTGGTCGACCACGTTCATGACAGCAGCCCTTCCCTGTAGGCGATCGCCTGGGACAGGTCCCAGGCGATCGTCTGACCAATCACAGTGCACAGCACCGCTCACGCATGCGCAGTGAGTTCCCGGCCGTGAATCCAAAAGCTGTCACGGACAGGTTCCCACACTAAGAATGAAGACGCTGGCCGGAGAGTGGGGGGTGGAGGGGAACGAAGCTTTGGTCGGCGCGTCGCTGGACCGTGGAGCAGGTGAGTGTCTGTTCATTAAAGGCCAGCAGCTACACTTTTTGTAGCTGCTGACTTTTAATAAACATCAGAAAATCCTGTAACTCCCCTTTAATAATCTAGTGCTCCATGTTATACTAGGCATTAGGCATGCTTTACTACTGTTAAGCAGTCAAAGTGGCCAAGGAGCAGAGGGTTGAGGAAGACCTTGGTCAATGAATAAACCAGAGAATCTGTCATTATCAGTGGTATCACTACTGCCTCTAAAGGACAGATCCTTTGGCTTCTATATGTAAATTAAAAGGTGAGGGGTCCTTGGGTGATGTGATTGAAGTCACTTGGGATCCCTGACCCAGCATTTACATACCATCATTGCCAGAGATTGCCAGAAATTTGTCATTTGTGACCGGAGTAGCAGCAGGGCAGCATCATTGTGGGAGTGGATGATCATGGAGCCAAGTCAACAATGCTGTACTTCGATCATTGTGCTTGACATGAGTCTACATCACTGGACAACATGATAGACATTGGGTTAACATCAAGGGACACATCCTCTTCTGGGGACCTACGGCGGCTCCTCCTCGCATTAGATAACCCCGTCTGGGAAGCTCTCTCCCAAGAGGGTTACCTTGTGGGCGCGCTCCTGTGTCGTACACTCAGCATCTATGCCCCACCCCTGGCGCTCACGTCATTGGATTTGATTGACAGCAGCGGAAGCCAACTGCTTCACTGCTATGAATCTATACAATCAACGCCATGACTCCATGGAGGAGAGGACACCGGGGACGCGCCAAGCAGGTGAACTGGCTCAGGTAAGTAAAATGGGGGGGCTGGAGGGCCCGTGATTGCCAGGTGTTTTTTCGCCTTAATGCATAGGGTGCATTAAGGTGAAAAAACACAAACCTTTATAACCCCTTTAAGTAATAGAAATTCTCCTTTTTTTTGTCTCACACACTCCCAGACACTGGAGCGAAAAGAGGGAGGTTTTTAGCACCAGAAGTTATTCTATTGATCCAGAAAGCAGTGGGCTGGACTAGCTTTGGCCAGCTGCTTACTGAAAAGCTAAAAGTACAGGCTTGTAAATCAGCAGTGAAAATTCTGATGTCCACGACCCTGCAACATATTCTTACATCATTTAGTGCAATCAGGCATAGCCTACATGAGGCTGACAGCACTGCTCCAAATTCAAGAGCAGTGCAGCAGTGTTGTCACACATTAAATGAATTTAATTGTAGTGATCAGATTTTCTATTTTTAAGGCAAACTGTGCCTTAATAAATGTTGTGGCCCATCCCATCATCCAATCATGTGCAAGCATTTTTTTTCTTGCACCTAATTGGGTAGTTTTTTACAAAGTGAACCACATTACACTTACTTCAAAATGGACGTCTTAATCACACGAACTTTGTGATTGGCTGTCCCAATAATCACATGATCAGGAGCCCATCCCGCTAGCTCCCACTAATAATTGGTGTCCATAATCTATCCATTACAGCTCAGTCACTGTGTTAGAAGCATGTAGTGAGCGTGCTATCAGCAAAGAAAACTCAGTCACCATGGATGCATTTATGCAATGTTATGGCCCACCCACCGTGCTGCCACACATATTCTTAAAATGGTAGATACAAGTGCAATTAACCACAATAGGCAAAACGATATTGGTTTACTGAAGTCAGAAGATAATGGATACTGAAGCCAGTGATAATGGACAACTGTTGCATATAAGTTGCATTGTATAACATTCAGACATTACTTTCTTGCAACTTCTGAGTGTTAACATTGAAGTCTATGTCCCTAAAGTTGCATGAAAGTTGGACCAAAGTAGTGCATGAACTACTTAGAAATTGCTGTAACTTTAAGTTGTGCATAAATTATTAATTCTCATTGGAAAACATGAGGAACCACTTGTCATGCAAGTTTGATGTCCAAAGTTGCATGACAAGTGGCACAAGTGTAAATGGAGCTTTATGCTTGGTTGTTGGGGGTGAGTTGTTCACCTTGCTGTGTTAACCACTTCCCTACAGAGTCATAGTAAAATGACGTTGGCGGGAACCTTTCGTCCTTTAGACTGGACGTTATATGACGTCCTTGCATTCCTGGCCGCTAGGGGGCACGCGCGTCATTGGCCTCATTGCTCGGGACCCGGTGAGCGGCCGCGATGTCCGCCGAGCACCTGCAATTGTCCGTAATCACGGCAGGACCATGGATCTGTGTGTGTAAACACACAGATCCATGTCCTTTCAGCGGTGAGGAGACAGATGTGTGTTCCCAGAACAGAGGAACACACATCGATCTCCGTCCCTTGTGAGTCCCCCTACAGTTTAACCCCTTCAGCACCCCCTAGTGTTAGCCCCTTCCCTGCCAGTCACATTTACACAGTAATCAGTGCAGTTTTATAGCACTAATCGCTGTGTAAATGTGAATGGTCCCAAAAATGTGTCAAAAGTGTCCGATATGTCCGCCGCAATGTCACGGTCACAATAAAAATCGCAGATCACCACCATTACTAGTTAAAAAATAAAAATGCAATAATTCTATTCCCTATTTTGTAGATGCCAAAACTTTTGCACAAACCGATCGAATACGCTTATTGCGATATTTTTTTTACCAAAAATATGTAGAAGAATACGTATCGGTCTATACTGAGGAAAAAAAAAGTTTTTTGTTTTTTTTTAAATTATGATATTTATTAAATCAAAAAGTAAAAGATATTGTGTTTTTTTTCTTTCAAAATTGTCGCTCTTCTTTTGTTTATAACGCAAAAAATAAAAACCACAGAGGTGATCAAATACCACCAAAAGAAAGCTCTATTTGTGGGAAAAAAAGGATGTCAATTTTGTTTGAAAGCCATGTCGCATGACCGCGCAATTGTCATTCAAAGTGCGACAGCGCTGAAAACTAAAAATTGGTCTGGGCAGGAAGGGGGTGAAAATGCCCTGTATGGAAGTGGTTAAGTAAACCCAGTAATAATGCCTATTTTGTTTCCATTTTACAATTCTGCAAAACACCTTCCAAATGGTTTTGTTTTTGGTATAGTAAATTTAAATGAAAGTTTATAATTCATGGAAAACATCAATTTGAATCAGATACAGCTCCTTTACAATGTGTGGTATCAGGGGAGGAGAATTTTAACGTGATCTCTTAATCTTCATAGTGGTAGGGAAATAAAAACATTGAAGTGTACTGAAATGACTTTTATTTTGTAGGCACAGAGCCCATACTATTTCATTTCATTACCAGTAGAAACTGAACAGCCTAAGATCTGCAAGTACTTCAGGCAATGCTAAAAGATGATAAGCATTTCATCATGGTGCTAAACACATTACATTTCTTGCTATAAATTGTATCAGCAGCCTTTCCTTGGTGAGGAAAAACAGTTTTTGTTACAGTTTCTATTGTACACAGAAGTACTTCACCACATAGGGGCATGATTCATGAAAATATATCCTGCAAAGTATCACATACTTTAAAATGATTAAGGGCATTTAGGAGAGGAATGACATTTTAACACCTTAATAACAAGAAGTGTGATACATCTTAGTGTCCCAAGTAACTTATTTACACAGTTAATAGCTTTCAAACTCTATATAATGACAGGGTGTCCCAAAACTTTGGATCCATTGGTCGAAAATATTTATTATTCTAACTGACAACCTAAAACTTCACAACACTTGTGTATACTTATTTTAGCAGATCTAAATTAATTTAACAGGCAAAAAAATGATTTTCTTCTTTAGCGCAGTGATTGTTTTTAAGCTGATTCAGATAAACTACTAACTTCAGATGACCTAAGAAGCCATTTAAATGGACCTCACCTTCCGCTCACAGCAGTAGCAAGGTGTGGGGGAACATCATCTTGTTGAAGACATATTTTTTGTTGTTTCAACAAAGCAAAGTCTAATCTAATCTAATTGAGAGACAATAAAAGATTGTAACAAACAGAGTTATGTTTCTCCTGTTACATATCTAGAAATAATACAGCTTGATTAACCACTTCAGGCCCAGACCAATTCTGACACTTTGGCCCAGATTCACAGAGCGATTACGCCTGCGCAACAGGAGATGCGCCTGTGTAAGCCTAAATGTGCGCGTGCGTTTCGATGCACGGCATCCCCGAAACGAGATACGCAAAAAATCTACTTTTTTTTGTCCAGCGTAATTTCGTTAGACAGGTGCATCCGTCCGCGCAAAACTGCGCGAGACAGACCATTGATTTGCTAGTCAAATATGCTAATGAGGGACTTACGGGGATCCACAAAACAACGTTGGTGCAGCGCAGGCTACGCAGTGTGCGCAACAGCAAAATGTCCTGTCTAAAATTAGACCATATAAAAGCTGGTCTAAAAAGAGAAAAAAAGTCTAGTCTAGATAAAGCAACACCGTTAGTGAGGAGCTCAGCAGTCACACGTGTTGCACAACAATCTGTATGCCAACATGCCAGGGGCATCGTCGCGCATAGCTATACTACTGACGTTAGATGAGCAAAGAAGGAGGAGGGCACGGAGGATGGCACGGGAGAGGATATACCGCACACGCATAGACCTCTATGGCATGAGTGATTCTGAGGTGTATCGCATCTTCAGATTCACCCCTCATGCCATCCTGGAATTAACCACAACCCTGCAGGAGGACATCACCAGCCCAACACAACGCTCACATGCAGTGCAGCCACTGGTCAAGGTACTGGCAACACTCCATGTCCTTGCCAGTGGCTCTTTTCAGCGTACAAGTGGAGTGGTGGCTGGGATGTCACAATCCTCCATGAGCAGATGTGTGCACCAGGTTGTCCCTGCAATCCTCAGACGCATGGCCAACCAAATCATCAAACCCACCACTGAGGATCTGCGGCTGAAGGCAATGACAGATTTCTACAGGATTGCCAGATTCCCACGCACCATCGGGGCCATTGATTGCACACATGTGGCACTCCAGCCCCACATGAGACAGAGAACATGTATCGCAATCGGAAGCATTGGCATTCCATCAACGTACAGGTGATAGTCGATGCCCAAGGCCTCATATGGCACGTCCGTGCCAAACACCCCGGATCCAGCCATGACAGCTACATATACAATCAAAGCCACATCCGAATGGAATTCAATCAGAACGTGTATGGGGCCACCTGGCTGGTTGGTGAGTGACATGGGTGGCAGGCATGACTGTACCCCCCATGATGCACATCACAAGGGGCACATGCATGACTAACATCCTCCTGTCTTTTCCCTAACAGGTGACTCTGCATATCCACTGGGACCCCATCTCATGACTCCTATCCGGAACCCCCAAACCCCAGGAGAGGAAAGATACAATCAAGCCCACGCCCAAACACGTGCAGTGGTGGAGCGCACCTTTGGCCTCCTGAAGTCACGTTTCCCATGCCTGGATAAGTCTGGGGGGACCCTCTTGTATTCCCCAAACTTCATGTGCCATATCATCGGTGCATGTTGCATGCTGCACAACTTCACAGTGAGAAAGGGCCTCCAGATTGACCTACGTGATGACCTGACCCCTGAACTAGACAATCCCCCCCCCTAACCGAGGGTCCCCCGTCTTCTGAGGGAAGAGCAGCCAGGAGACAGCTCACATTGGGCATCTTTGCACATTAAACACACACATTAATCATGGCACAATAAGAATGCATGCATGCACACCACTGTGGTCCCTAGCACACAGACCCCACATCCTCATCAAATTGGATTGGCACCAGTCCACCATGCAGGACTTGTGAGCAGCAACGCCACGCCAAGGCTCCAATTATGTCACTGTACATTCATACACCATTCACACGGACCTGGGGATCACTTCTCCCTGGTCCTGGGGAACCCTACTCCACCAAAATTGAGGGTGACACCCATTTTCCGGCAGGAATGTCACCCCCACATTCAAACAGCATTCACAACCCAAAAAAATAAAAATGACCAGCAAAATCAAAAAATTTCCCAAAAAAAAGGGGGGAAAAAAAATAGTGCCCTTGACGTGAGCCACGCCTGGGGTGCCCCCGGCCACGGCCCCGGCTCCTCAGGGGAGACTCATGGGGGAGGGGGAAAACCGGGGAAGAAGGAGCAGCCCCTGATCTCTGCCCACCTGGCGGCCTGCCCTCCAAGGCCACGGCTATTCTGTCCAGGGCACCACCTAGTGTTGCCGTGTTGGCCTGGATAGCCTGGGTAAGGGCCCTCACATCCTGCCCAACGCCTGCTGATGTAGTCTGCAGGTCGTTAAGGCAGGTTGTGAAAGCTCGGGAGTGGGAGTCCAGGTTCCCCAGCGTATCCTTGATGGAGGACAGACTCTCCTCCATCCGCACCAATGTCTGGCTGACCTGTCCCAGATGGCGGGTCTGGAGGAACTGGTCCCTTCTCAGAGTGGCGGGCAGGAGATCGGCCACCCCCCTGGTCTTCTGGGACGACTTCCTGCCTCCAGCTGATGCTTGTTGCCGGGGAGAAGAGGAGGGCCTTGGGAGGGGAGCCATGTTGGGGGAGGAGGGGGGGCTCCCCCTTAGGGAGGGCTGCCTGCTGCCAGCCAGAGGGGAAGAGTCCTCAAAAACCAAAAGTCCAGTGCCTGACATGGACTCCTCCTCCTCATGAAACTCCTCCTCCTCAACCTCCTCCTCTTCAACCTCCTCCGCGAACTCCGGCCTTGTCGGGGGGGCCTCATTAGGCTGCTGTCCTGGGGATGGTGCGGTCAGGCCAGATGGCCCTGCACCCTCCTGCACATCTGTGGATGATACAAAACATTCACAGGTTGGAGGATCCGCACACTTGCCACATATTCCCTTTCCCCCCTCCCCCACACATGCTACACACCTGATATTAAAAAAAACTTACCTGGCACCACAGGCTCCAGACTTGAGTCAAAGCCGGGCAGGCCCTCAACTTCATGCCGATATAAGGTCAGGGCCACCGCACGCTCCTCCGCTGTCAGCCTAATACGACATGGTGGGCCCCCTCCTGTGCCCCTGGCATGAGCAAGCATTTTGGCCAGCTTCTGTTTGACCAGACGCCGGAGGTCATTAATCTTTTTGTCAATCCCAGACCGGGTCCGTGTCTCCCCCTCCCCCGCTGAATTGACCTGCTCAGTGATGAGGTCCAAAATCTCCCTCCTCCTGTCCGGGGTGGTGTTGGCACTGTCCGGGCCGTGGAGGAAACGCCCATAATCGCTAATGGCCCGGGCAATAATTCTTTTTCCCCCAAAGTAAAATTTAGTTTTCGCTTTCTCTCTGTCATACTGAAAAAAAACACTCCCAGTCAACAAAAATCAGTCACAAAACAAGCACAACCAATCAAGCAAGAACACACACAAAGAGAAAACTAACACCCAAAAAATCACACAAGCACTCAGCAAAAAACAGTCACAAAAACAAACAGCAAAATTTAAGCAAGAAAACAAACGAACAGAAATATATCAAACAAACAGTCTCTCAAACACTTATCAAAAAACACTTTCAAAGATCTACTAACAAACACTTGATCACACAGTACACTAATCTGACAAATACAAAACACAACGCAACGAACAATGGGACAAAAGCACTTGGTTAAATGGGAAGGGACAAAGGGATGTACTTTTGCAATGGAAGTGCGTTTGTGTCTGTCTATTTATGCTGTCTGCGTAGTCTTTAGTCCATTTCCAATTTCACTGATTGCGCCGTTCCCGAGTTGTGAGCATGCGCACAGCGGAGCTGACATACACGGAATTCAATCAGAACGTGTATGGGGCCACCTGGCTGGTTGGTGAGTGACATGGGTGGCAGGCATGACTGTACCCCCCATGATGCACATCACAAGGGGCACATGCATGACTAACATCCTCCTGTCTTTTCCCTAACAGGTGACTCTGCATATCCACTGGGACCCCATCTCATGACTCCTATCCGGAACCCCCAAACCCCAGGAGAGGAAAGATACAATCAAGCCCACGCCCAAACACGTGCAGTGGTGGAGCGCACCTTTGGCCTCCTGAAGTCACGTTTCCCATGCCTGGATAAGTCTGGGGGGACCCTCTTGTATTCCCCAAACTTCATGTGCCATATCATCGGTGCATGTTGCATGCTGCACAACTTCACAGTGAGAAAGGGCCTCCAGATTGACCTACGTGATGACCTGACCCCTGAACTAGACAATCCCCCCCCCCTAACCGAGGGTCCCCCGTCTTCTGAGGGAAGAGCAGCCAGGAGACAGCTCACATTGGGCATCTTTGCACATTAAACACACACATTAATCATGGCACAATGAGAATGCATGCATGCACACCACTGTGGTCCCTAGCACACAGACCCCACATCCTCATCAAATTGGATTGGCACCAGTCCACCATGCAGGACTTGTGAGCAGCAACGCCACGCCAAGGCTCCAATTATGTCACTGTACATTCATACACCATTCACACGGACCTGGGGATCACTTCTCCCTGGTCCTGGGGAACCCTACTCCACCAAAATTGAGGGTGACACCCATTTTCCGGCAGAAATGTCACCCCCACATTCAAACAGCATTCACAACCCAAAAAAATTAAAATGACCAGCAAAATCAAAAAATTTCCCAAAAAAAAGGGGGGAAAAAAAATAGTGCCCTTGACGTGAGCCACGCCTGGGGTGCCCCCGGCCACGGCCCCGGCTCCTCAGGGGAGACTCATGGGGGAGGGGGAAAACCGGGGAAGAAGGAGCAGCCCCTGATCTCTGCCCACCTGGCGGCCTGCCCTCCAAGGCCACGGCTATTCTGTCCAGGGCACCACCTAGTGTTGCCGTGTTGGCCTGGATAGCCTGGGTAAGGGCCCTCACATCCTGCCCAACGCCTGCTGATGTAGTCTGCAGGTTGTTAAGGCAGGTTGTGAAAGCTCGGGAGTGGGAGTCCAGGTTCCCCAGCGTATCCTTGATGGAGGACAGGCTCTCCTCCATCCGCACCAATGTCTGGCTGACCTGTCCCAGATGGCGGGTCTGGAGGAACTGGTCCCTTCTCAGAGTGGCGGGCAGGAGATCGGCCATCCCCCTGGTCTTCTGGGACGACTTCCTGCCTCCAGCTGATGCTTGTTGCCGGGGAGAAGAGGAGGGCCTTGGGAGGGGAGCCATGTTGGGGGAGGAGGGGGGGCTCCCCCTTAGGGAGGGCTGCCTGCTGCCAGCCAGAGGGGAAGAGTCCTCAAAAACCAAAAGTCCAGTGCCTGACATGGACTCCTCCTCCTCATGAAACTCCTCCTCCTCAACCTCCTCCTCTTCAACCTCCTCCGCGAACTCCGGCCTTGTCGGGGGGGCCTCATTAGGCTGCTGTCCTGGGGATGGTGCGGTCAGGCCAGATGGCCCTGCACCCTCCTGCACATCTGTGGATGATACAAAACATTCACAGGTTGGAGGATCCGCACACTTGCCACATATTCCCTTTCCCCCCTCCCCCACACATGCTACACACCTGATATTAAAAAAAACTTACCTGGCACCACAGGCTCCAGACTTGAGTCAAAGCCGGGCAGGCCCTCAACTTCATGCCGATATAAGGTCAGGGCCACCGCACGCTCCTCCGCTGTCAGCCTAATACGACATGGTGGGCCCCCTCCTGTGCCCCTGGCATGAGCAAGCATTTTGGCCAGCTTCTGTTTGACCAGACGCCGGAGGTCATTAATCTTTTTGTCAATCCCAGACCGGGTCCGTGTCTCCCCCTCCCCCGCTGAATTGACCTGCTCAGTGATGAGGTCCAAAATCTCCCTCCTCCTGGCCGGGGTGGTGTTGGCACTGTCCGGGCCGTGGAGGAAACGCCCATAATCGCTAATGGCCCGGGCAATAATTTTTTTTTCCCCCAAAGTAAAATTTAGTTTTCGCTTTCTCTCTGTCATACTGAAAAAAAACACTCCCAGTCAACAAAAATCAGTCACAAAACAAGCACAACCAATCAAGCAAGAACACACACAAAGAGAAAACTAACACCCAAAAAATCACACAAGCACTCAGCAAAAAACAGTCACAAAAACAAACAGCAAAATTTAAGCAAGAAAACAAACGAACAGAAATATATCAAACAAACAGTCTCTCAAACACTTATCAAAAAACACTTTCAAAGATCTACTAACAAACACTTGATCACACAGTACACTAATCTGACAAATACAAAACACAACGCAACGAACAACGGGACAAAAGCACTTGGTTAAATGGGAAGGGACAAAGGGATGTACTTTTGCAATGGAAGTGCGTTTGTGTCTGTCTATTTATGCTGTCTGCGTGGTCTTTAGTCCATTTCCAATTTCACTGATTGCACCGTTCCCGAGTTGTGAGCATGCGCACAGCGGAGCTGACCATGGTCTCCTTCAAGCACGCATGCGCGAGTCGGCCGGCCCTTCATTTGCATGGAGTCACGGCTCATTTCAATGTAACACGCCCACGTCCTTCCCAATTTGTATTTCTCCGCCTTACGCCTCTGAAATAACGTTACGCATGCGCAATTTTCTGCGCAAAAGCTACGAGAATAGGGTGATTACGCGGCTACATTGCGCAAGTCTAACATAAAGGCGGTGCGCTACGCCTGTCCAATAATGCGCAGATGTACCTGAATCTGGCCCTTTGTTTCTACAAGTAAAAATCATCATTTTTTTGCTAGAAAATTACATAGAACCCCCAAACACTATGGCCCGGATTCAGAAACGTTTTACGTCGGTGTATCTGGAGAGTCCAAATGTGCGCCGTCGCATCATTGCCCCGATTTACAAAGCAAGATACGTCGAAAAACATGGCTTTAGCCGCCCGACGTAACTTGCCTACGCCGGCGTATCGTGAGTGCATAGTTACGCTGGACGCATTCAGCGTTCCCATTATAAATATGCAAATTAGTAAGATACGCCGATTCACGAACGTAGATGCGCCTGGCCGCTTCATTTACGTGATTTGCGTGAGGCTTATGTCCGACGTAAAGTTACTCCTCATATAGCAGGTGCAGCTAATGCAAAGGTATGGGCCACAAAACGACGCTGTCTAATTTTACGTCGCGTACGCCGTTTACGTGGTACTATGTGAATAGGGCAGTGCGTAGGTTACATTCATGTCGTAGGCATTGCGCCGGCGTATCTTAGTGAGTATATGCAACGTGATTCTGAGCATGCGTGCACATGCCCAGTTCGATCGGCCATTCATTTGCATGGGGTCACGCTAAATTTAAATAGATGATGCCCACCTCCTTCCTACTTTGAATTAGGCAGGCTTACGCTGGCCAATTTACACTACGCAGCCGCAAATTATGGGGCAAGTGCTTTGTGAATACTGCACTTTCCTCTCTAAGTTTCGGCAGCGTAGCGTAAAGAGGATACGTTACACCCGCACAAAGATACGCCAATGTATCTGAATCCCGGCCTATGTGTATTTTTTTAGCAGAGATCCTAGAAAATACAATGCAACTTTTTATCTCGCACGGTATTTGTGCAGCAATTTGTCAAACGCGTTTTCTTTAAAAAAAAACAAAAAACAGTTAAGTTAGCTGTGAAATGTGAAAGATGAAGTTATGCAGAGTAAATAGATACCTAACGTGTCACGCTTCAAAATTGCACACGTTCGTGGAATAACGCCAAACTTTGATACCTAAAAATCCCCATAGGCAATGTTTTAATTTTTTTTTTTTGTCTTGAGTTACAGAGGAGGTTTAAGGCTAAAATTATTGCTCTCGCTCTAACGTTCGTGGCGACACCTCACATGTGTGGTTTGAACACTGTTTTCATGTGTGGACGGGACTTATGTGTGCGTTCACTTCTGTGTGTGAGCACACAGGGACAGGGGCACTTTAGAAAAAAAATATTATTGTTAATTTTACTTTATTTATATTTAGTTTGACGCTTTTAAAAAAAATACAAATTTGATCACTTTTATTCCTATTACAAGGAATGTAAACATCCCTTGTAATAGGAATATGGCATGACAGGACCTCTTTACAGTGAGATGTGGGGTCAAAAAGACCCCACATCTCACCACTAGGCTGGGAAGCCTAAAAAAATAAAAGAAAAAAAAGATTACCGCTTCACAGCCAAAGTGGCACCGTTTTTTTTAATGCAGAGGTCGGCGTTACGTCATAACATCGTGCCCGGCCTCCGACAGTTATAGAGACTCCGGCAACCATCTGGTCCACCAGAAATCTCTATGATCAGCATCCGGGGCTGGCAGATCCTGTCACTGACTTACCGATCGCACAGGTGAGTCAGTAGAAGCACTGGAGGGAGGCGGGAGGGGGGCAGTCCCATTTCGCCGCCTGTAGGAACGATCAAGTGGTGGAACAGTCACTATGATCATTCCTATGGTGTAGGGAATCGCCCGCTGAAAATGACGATATCTGAATAATGCCTGTAGCTGCAGGCATCATTCAGATATAGCCCCACAAAGCCCAGGACATCATATGACGTCCTCTGGGCCTCAAGTGGTTAATCTGTGACCACCAATTTAACATCATAATCTGTGTATCACCTCTCCTTTAGTTAGGGCAAGACATCTTCAACCGACTGAAAAGAAAATCCATTGCCAAGGCCTAAGCCATCCTAAAAAAGAACAATTGAATGCTTTTCTTAGGACTACTGGTCAGGGTTGGAGGTGACAGAAATCATAGATCCTAGGATGAATGAAAAGAGAATGTTGGAAAAAAATATGGCTAAAGTAGGGTGTGTTTCCGCGCCAAAGTGATATACCAAACTAGTGGTTATTTAAATCACTGGGTCAGATAAATATGATGAAATAATAATACTTATATAATCAAGCAGCTCCTGTGGGAACAAATATACATATACATATATATAAAAAGTGCAATATAAAAAGGTGTGGAAGAGGGCGCTAATGAAATAAATCACCTATTGTGAATTAGTCCTGACAGCTGGGACACACTCACTCAGAAGGATCCCAAACCACAGGGTGAAACTAAACCAATAAAACACTCTATTTGATATGAATGAAACCATCAACCATCTCTATCTAGGATAGTAGAGATATCTTGAGTGAGCATGAAAAAGTCCAAAGTATACAGTAAAGTCTGTGCAAATAATAGTGCAATAAAAAAAAAATGAAGAAAAAAAGGTAAAACAATTATTTTGTAGAAAAAATATTTTTTGAGAAGCACAATTCAAAGGGAGATCCCTTAGTAGAATGTTTCAATTAGTGTTCATGCAGATAATCCAAGTGATAATGCAGCCTCCACCATCTATTAAACTTCACCCAAAGTGCTCTTAATAGGTAATGCGCTTATCAGATTGTATGGACCACTTTGATTAAAAAGTAGGTCTGCTACGCTGAACAGGTGACCACCTATGCATCAGATGCTGGAACTGGCACGATGCTTGCAACAGTGATATCCCAGAAGTCCAACCATAAAAACAAAAGGGGGATGATAGTGTAATACCGTTTATTAAAACCTTAAATAAAAACAAGCTGAGTGGCCCCTTACTTGAATAGGTGCCTGCCCGGCACTAGAACTGCATGCGTATCACCAGGGACCTTCCCTCGGCTGCGCTGGGTGCCGTGGATTGTATGTCCAGGATGTGGCTGTGGAGACCAGTATCGAGATCAGCTGGGGACAGGATGTCAGACCTTTGCCGCCTACATATGTTTCGTGGAATCCACTTCATCAGGGGGGCATGCTGGTATTTTTTTTGGCTTTAGGTAGGACTAGAGGGAATATTGAGAGGGAGGCCTCATACACACTACCGTTTTACTCGACAGAATCCATCAAGAAACTTGGTGGCAGAACTTTTTTGCCAAGGAAAACGGTTGTGTGTATGTTTTTTCGTCAAGAAAACTGTTGTGGAACTCGACGATAAAAAAAGAGAACAATTTCTCGTTTTCCTCGTCGGGAGTCTCAATTTCCTCGTCGTTTTTCTCGTCGGGCTGGTTTACGACGAGAAACACATTCGTGTGTATGCTTAGAAACCCGCCCATGCTCAGAATAAAGTATGAGATGGGAGCGTGCTTTGGGTAAAAGAAGCGTTTGTAATGGAGATAGCACATTTGTCACGCTGTAACAGACTGAAAAGCGTGAATCGTCTCTCACCAAACTTTTACTTAAAGGAACACTAAAGGTTCGTTTTTTATTAGATCAATTGATTGCTGTAAGCTAGAGCATTTAACTATCACTTACCTCATTTTTCCTTTTGACCTCCAAAATACCGATCATTTGCTGGAGAGGCAGGATGGTGGTCTGCCTATGTAAACAAGGCAGACTGCCATTCTGTCAGGGAGAGATCTTGTCTTCCTGCTAATCAGGAACACTGATCTCTGTTTTCCTCCAGTTAAGTCTTTAAGAGCACAATCAATCACCCCTAATGTTAACCCCTTCCCTGGCACTGTTATTTATACAGGAACAGTGGATTTTTTTAGCACTGATCCCTGTATTGGTGTCACTGGTCCCCAAAAAGTGTCACCTAGTGTTAAATTTGTCGGCCGCAATGTTGCAGTTCTGCTAAAAATCACTGATCATTGCCATTATTAGTAAAAATAAAAATGCCATAAAAATATCCCATAAGTGGTAGAAGCAATGGGCTAGATTCAGGTAGGAGATACGATGGCGTATCTCCAGATACACTGTTGTATCTCTGCGTTGGAGGCATCCTATCTATGCGCCTGATTCTTAGAATCAGTTACGCATAGATTTGCCTTAGATCCAACTGGCGTAAGTCACTTACGCCTACATATCTAAGGGCCAGATTCAGGTAGATGGGAGCATCTTTGCTCCAGAGTAACGCTTCTCATTTGCGTTACGCTGCAGAAATTTTAGGAGCAAGTGCTGTTATTCACGAAGCACTTGCTCCTAAAGTTGCGGCAGCGCATCGCAAATGAGCCGGCGGAATTCAAATTGGGCGGGTACGGGGCGTGTAGTATTTAAACGAAGCGCGTTCCCGCCGCGAACGTACTGCGCATGCGTCGAGTGTTAAAACATCCCCGTGCGCATGCTCCAAATTCTGTGAATGAACGTCAATGACGTCACATTCCCATTCATGAACTTTTTACGCAAGCGACGTGATTTTTTTTTTACCCGACGCGATGACGACGCCTATACCTAACATAGGATACTCCAACCCCATGTAGGTATATCTTCGCGCCGCGTATCCCGTCCGGAAACGTCGTATCGTCATTGCGTCGCGCCGGAATTCGATTGTGAATTGCCGATTTCCGCTCATTAACATATTTTTTGAGCGTAAATCGGCGGGAACGCCCCCGGCGCCATTTTTAAGTTGAAGTAACGATGCGATGGCGAAACTCAGTTACGCTGATCGCATCGGAGCTTCAACCCGGCGTTTCTTGTTTTCTGGTTACAGAAAACAGAAACGCCGGCTCAAAGTGACAGTTAGGCTGGCGGATCACTGGATCCGCCAGCCTAACTGTTCCTGAATCTGGCCCTAAGTTGCATATTTACGCTGGCCGCTAGGTGACATTCCAGTAGATTTTTTCACGTCGGGACAGTAACATGTTGTTGAGTGTGATGTCCAGGACTGACTGGCTCAGTGTTGGGAATTCTTCAATGGAGCTCTGCAGCACCCTGGGCCCTGGAGAGGGAGAGTGTAATAGACTCACTTCTGTAGCAGATAATCAGACAGCCTGGTGGAAGTGTGGAGGTCAGGGAGCTTTGTGGAGGTGATAAGTTGTTACTCTACCTGGAGAGAGAGACTCTTGTGAGGGCCTGCCATTGTGCCTCACTGTGTACTCCCATGGCCACCGGCGCCATCTTGGAGATCTGGCCTGTGTGACGGGGAAAGAACTCTGTCATTTTCCACAGTGCCAAGTGATCCTTCCTATGTTTCCCACCTCCTGCAGGTTGCCTGGAGGTAGGGGATTGCTGATGTGCTTGTATGAGGAGAGATCACCCACTTTTATAGCCCTCTATTGACACCGTCGCTCTGGAGATGAGCCATGCCCCTTAATTGCCGTTTTTGAAGCATCCTATTCATAACAGCCAGAAGAGGTAAACACATTAAACAAGTAAATACATTTGAAAGTGGGAGGAATGAGAGTCCCTTGAGTAGATTAGGTAAGAAGACGGTTGGGTTAGTAAACAAAAACAATATGTCATCTTCATATGCAGACCCTTTGTGTTGTATATCCCCAGTCTGGATAACCCTATAGTTTTAACACATATACTACAATTGTCATATTCATACCTTTGTTCAGCATGGCTTTAAGAACTTTTCTGTAAAGTATATTGATAGCTTCACTAAGTAAAACAAAGGCTCTCGTCAGTAAAGCACACCATTAACACAAAGGCTTTTAAAATCAAAGCATCAATGTGAAAGATAGCATGTTGATGGAAACTCCCAGGCTTAGCCAGCTAATACACAACATATGAAAGGCCAAAGCAGAGTCAGTTACCTGCCCAATGAATCGTCATTAGAAATACGTAAGTTAAAAACAACAAACTACATGAATATTAATAAGATCCGGCTAGGATGTCAAAGTGGAGTTTGTTGATTCACCCATGTTTGGTCTATCATACAAAAATGTAGTAAAACCTAATCTACTTCAAAATGCTTGCATACAAAAGATCACTTATAATGATCAGCATCATTTTCAACCAATTATAATTTGTAACCATGCTTGAAGAATTATCTAAGCGACTTAAGAAATTAAAGCTAACGCATGCTTAAGAGTCTAATTGAGTCAAACATCACAGTTTATTGTGATTAAGGAAGAGATTTTATATCTGTAAAAATTCAGAACTGAGATGAAGCCCACTATTTTGAGAAATGAGCAATTAAATTAATATTTGGTTGCAAAAGAAAAGGGAAAGGACCTTAAATGTCAAATGTTCAGCTGTTTTGTCCATCATTAGTCATATGATTAGGACCATTTAGACTGAAATTCGTAAGCAGGGTTGCTATGAACATGAAATGATTCCTAAATTATGTCTAGACACAATAAGATGCTAGGAAGTACATTGCAACTTATTTGGAGGAATTTGGTGGAAATGTAAATGTAAATTTTTTAACATCTTTCTTGGCCACAATTAATCTTACTATATATTCCTTTTAAGAGTACAAATATTCCCCTTTTTGCTATCTGTCCACTTTAAAGTGTATGTAAATTGTAAACCCTAACAATACATTTTTCTTATGTGGTTTCTTTGAGTCCATTAAATGTAACTGTTAAGTGGTTTGTTGTGTCTGTCTGAAGTCAACAAGCAACTGTTGATCTTGCCAGACATCTTGACAGCTGATAATTTCTTAGGCTTCCTGCCTTAGCTGCATTCTGTTGAGTTATTTTGTTATTAGGAAGGTTTTAGTAGTCCTGTCCTGTTTATAATGTCCCGATTAGAGATGGACCAAACACCCCCCTATTTGGTTCTTACCAGAACTCCCAAACATGGAAAAAGTTCTGAAAAAGGCTTATATGCAAGCATGGGGCTCTAGGTACTGCCCTGGGGAACATGTATTAATGGAATGTTTTTTAAAATATTGTTTTTACAGGAGCAGTGACTTTGAAGATGCTTAACTACTTCAGCCTAGGAAGGATTTGCCCCTTAACCACTTAAGACCCGGACCTTTAGGCAGCTAAAGGACCCGGCCAGGTTTTGCGATTCGGCACTGCGTCGCTTTAACAGAAAATTGCGCGGTCGGCTCCCAAACAAAATTGGCGTCCTTTTTTCCCCACAAATAGAGCTTTCTTTTGGTGGTATTTGATCACCTCTGCGGTTTCTATTTTGTGCGCTATAAAACAAAATAGAGCGACAATTTTGAAAAAAAATAAAAAATTTACTTTTTGCTATAATAAATATCCCCCAAAAATATTTAAAAAAAAAACATATTTTTTTCCTCAGTTTAGGCCGATACGTATTCTTCTACCTATTTTTGGTAAAAAAAAAATCGCAATAAGCGTTTATCGGTTGGTTTGCGCAAAATTTATAGCGTTTACAAAATAGGGGATAGTTATATTGCATTTTTATTAATTCTTTTTTTTTACTACTAATGGCGGCGATCAGCGTTTTTTTTTGTGACTGCGACATTATGGCGGACACCTCGGACAATTTTGACACATTTTTGGGACCATTGTCATTTTCACAGCAAAAAATGCATTTAAAATGCATTGTTTATTGTGAAAATGACAATTGCAGTTTGGGAGTTAACCACTAGGGAGCGCTGAAGGGGTTACGTGTGACCTCATTTGTGTTACTAACTGTAGGGGGGTGTGGCTGTAGGTGTGACATCATTGATTGTGATTCCCTATGTAAGGGAACACACAATCAATGCGGGCGCCACAGTGAAGAACGGGCATTCTTCAGCTCCGGGGACCGATCGCCGGACTCCAGCAGCGATCGGGTCCGCGAGTCCCATGGTGCCGGTCACAGAGCCACGACCCCGCGGCTGGGCTTAAAGGGCCACGTACAGGTACGTGGATTTGCCCAGCCATGCCATTCTGCCAACATATATCGGCGTGAAGGGGTCCTTAAGTGGTTAATGACCAGGCCATTTTTTGTGATACGGCACTGCGTCATATTAACTGACAACTGTATTTGATCACCTCTGCAGTTTTATTTTGAAAAAATATATATATTTTTTTTTTTTACTTTTCGCTAAAATATATATCCCAAATTTAAAAAAAATACAAATGTATTTATCAATTTAAACCATTATGTTTTTTTTCTACATATTTTTGATAAATAAGATGCAATAAGTGTTAATTTATTGGTTTGCGCAAAAGTAATAGCATCTACAAACTAGATTTATGACACTTTTATTATTTATTTTTTTACTAGTAAAGGTAGCGATCTGCTATTTTTAGCAAGACTGCGACATTGGGGCAGACAGATCGGACACTTTTTGACACTGTTAAAGGGGGGCTTCCAGATTCTGATGAGCCCCCTGCCCTCAGACCCCCACAACCACAGAACAGGGTTATGGGTATGAGGCCTCAAAACACCCACCCCCCACCCATGTTAAGGCATGTGGCCTGGTATGGTTCAGGAGGAGGGGGCGCTCGCTCACCTCTCCCTCTTTCCAGCTATTCATTGCATCCTGATTGGACAAAGATTTCCCAATCAGGGCAGGGTGTTCAGCCTGGTGAACACCCACCAAATGCCCTGCAAATTTGGATGTTCGCCCTGAACTAGCAATGTTCGTGGAAAACTTTTTCTTAGTCTGAACTGTTTGCCCAACTCTAGTCCTGATACAGTAGAGTGAGTCAGCATTGTCACCACAAGACAGAAAGTGAATTACTGGCAGAATCACCAGGGAACGATAAAAGGTAAAAAAAAATAAGACTGAAAAAATAAAAACATAACGAATAAAGGCACTCATCTAAGGACTAGTAAGCAGTGATATATTATTTTTCCTTTATTCCTAATTTTTACTAAATGCATATATTGAGTGTCTTGGGTAGAGTAAGATAAGATGTGTTTCCCCCCACTGGCAGTTTACATTCCTCCAGATCTTGCATGAAAAACCTCACAAACAACTAATTCAGGCAATTCAGATGTTCTGCTTTGTGCCTCTTTGTGAAATATATTCTTAATATCTACCTAAGTAGAATACATTACGTGTGTAATGACACTGACATAATGTGGTGACCAGCCCTCCAACAGATTGTGCAATATAATCTGTAGACAATGATGTCCAGAGAGAAACAATGGTGATAACCCCAACAGCAGATTATCCTGACCCCCTACTTTCTGAACATCTGTAGCACTTCAGGGAAATAAAATCCTATCACAGCACCTTTCTAGAAAACTGACATATATTTGCATATAAAACAACTGAATGAAAAGTCAAGCAGCATAAATTTAACCCTTAATATTCTCCTTTACATATTTTCAAAGAAAGAAGTATTCATTGCGATGAGGATTCTTATTCCCAAACCTCCCTTTTTTACAGTTAATATGAATTTTAGCACAACTTTCTTGCTATCATCTCATAAGAACTAGATAAATCTTGATAAATGGTTGCAGATAATCATTTGTAACGACAGAATGAAAAAAAAAAAAAAAAAGCTGGCAGGTCCTCATCATAGTGTTTTGTATGATTGAGGCAACATCTGCTGTGGAATGTTATCCTTCTCCCTGTTTCTCAGTGTGTAGTTCTTTTTACTAGTACATTAATACTTGAAATGCCACCCCTGGTTTGTCCGTCTGTTAGAAAGCTAGTAGCCATCTGCACTAATGCACACATAGACACTCATAGACAGATAATGTTTTCCAACTGACACTGGGAAATCATATTTGAAAACCTTTTGATTGATAAAGGAATCAAAGACATTTGTATTGAGATGCTTTGATAAATGAGTCCTATTGCTTCAGGTCTATTATTTTGCATGACATATTTTGAAGCAATATAAAACTTGAGTGAATATATCTGCACCTGGATGCAAGAGTGTCAACTCACTAAGATGCATTTGTTAACTTCATATATTTTAATCTTTTGTATTTTATTAAAGATTAGGGCATAATAAAACTACAAATTAAGCGCCAAATGCACTGATTACAAACCTGGTACAACAGTAATAAAGTAATACATTGATGCGTTCGAGCATAAAAGGATGGAACGTAAAAAAAAGAAGAAGAAAAAAAAAAGATTTTAGGTAATGGTTCAAATGAATTCAAATGAATATTACACTGAATATTGGACATTGGACATGAGTTATATGGACCCAGTAGGAAGGAGCAATATAAGTAATGTTGTGGTTAATATACGAGTTCTGTAATTAAAGGAAACCTCCACGGGATGTCTAACGGAAGCTATGTTCTGCCTTAACCACTTAAGCCCCGGACCAATATGCTGCTAAATGACCCAAGGGGTTTTTACAATTCGGCACTGCGTCGCTTTAACAGACAATTGCGCGGTCGTGCAACGTGGCTCCCAAACAAAATTTGCGTTCTTTTCTTCCCACAAATAGAGCTTTCTTTTGGTGGTATTTGATCATCAATGCGGTTTTTATTTTTTTGCGCTATATACAAAAATAGAGCGACATTTTTGAAAAAAAAATCAATATTTTTTACTTTTTGTTATAAGAAAAATCAAATAAACTAAATTTTAGTCAAACATTTAGGCCAAAATGTATTCAGCCACATGTCTTTAGTAAAAAAAAAAATCGCAATAAAAAAAAATAGCTAGCGGGAACAGCGACACTAATACAGCGATCAGAACGATCGCTTAGTGACACTGGCAATAGGGGGTGAAAGGGTTAACTAGGGTGGTGATCAAGGGGTTAAAACTTTATTAGGGGGGTACGGGGGCTACCCTGGACCTAACACTAACTGCCTGTCACACTGACACTAAATGCAGTGATCAGTACATATATGATCACTGCATTCAGTGACACTGTGACAGGGGGGTGGGGGGGTGATCGCAAGGGGTTAATGTGCCTGCGTGTACTGGTGTCAGTGTAGTGTTGTGCATACTCACTGTGTGATGTGATCTCTCCTCAGCGGCGGTTGAAAATACCGCCGAGAGCAGAGATCACATCACTTCCCTCTTCCTGTGTTTACACAGGAGGCGGAAGTGACACACAGAGGACCGTGTGGATTGGCTTGAAGCGATCCGGAGGGGGCGGACAAAAATGAACAGCCGCCCCCTCGTCCCGGATCGCTCCTGAAGCCACGGGAGCCGCCGCATGTACCGGGGGGGTCCCGATCGGACCCCCGACCCACGTCTAGACAGGCACGTACAGGTACGTTGATGTGCCTGTCCGTGCCATTCTGCCGACATTGATGTGCCGTGAATTGTTGTGAAAGTATCGGTGTTACCAATTTCCATAGAGGGAGTTTTCCTGGAGAAGAGATTGTGGTTGATAGTCCGATAAAAGAAGGAAATGACTTTGTGGATAGAGCTGTAGTATTGAAAACAGGAGAAGTGTGTCCTGAGTTCTGTAAAGTTCACCATACACTATACAATCTGATTGTATAATCTCCTTTAGATCTACAATCAACTCTGTAGTGCAAGGGCATGTTTGAGTGGATACAGAGTTATGGGATAGATAGGTGGGTAATCCTAATCCACAGTTCTGATAAATGTAAATACAACTATACAGAGATTGTACAATCAGATTGCATAGTGTATGGCCATCTTTATACAAGTACATAGGAGGGAGTGGACAGAAACACTCAACTGTCAAGCCCACATCTCTGCATAGCAGGAACTCACATTCCCACATGCATTGTTTTTGCAGGGAGGGGGTGTTTTGGTGCATTTTCACTCATTACGCATAGGTGCAGCGCATTTCTGAAATGCACATATGTGAATGGAGGCTCGTTGTTCTTTTGTTAATGCACCAATGTCACTTTCAGGACCCATTCACATTTAGCATAGTGGCAGCACATGTTTTGTTGCTCGTTTTTCCTGTGACACACATATGGCAGCCTGTTTATTTCAATGTGCTGTGCTTCATGTGATTCATGGGACATTTTGGCATGTTGTGGGTTGCGTGTTTTTGCAGCATTTGCCACTCATTTTTTCACATGGCAAAATATGTGTTTGCTTATGTGTTTGGTGTGCCGTAAACAATTAATTCCACTGAAAGCACAACTAGGTAATAGTAATATAAATGTGGCCATATACTATACAATCTAATTATACAATCTCCTTTAGATTTACCAAATTTATAAAATAGGAGAACACACCAATCTAGCCAATCACTCTGTATCCAATCAGACAGGGCCCTTGCACTACAGAGTTGAATGATAGATCTAAAGGAGATTGTACAGAGTGTATAGAGTATGGTGAACTTTACAGAACCCATGACACACTTCTCCTGTTTTCAAAACTACAGTTCTGCTCCACATAGGCTGTTATCTCGTCTCGCATTTCCTTCAACCTTCAAAATGCCAAATGAACAATCTATGCAAGATTGAATTTAAGGAAGGAAAAAAAATGATCTCTGTGTATTTAGTGAGAAGGGTGATCACCGATTGTGTTTTTTAATTGAAATGCAATCACACCTGGAAGTGGATGGTAGGTAGGAGGGTAGATGTTGCTGGGTGTGTGCTAATGAGGTCAGATGGTAAATTCCTGTCATGACTTATAGTGTGCTCAGGAAGTAAGGCAGAAGCAATAGATATGTTTGGAAACATGGATGAGGACAGTGAAGTAAGTGTGAGGCCGCGTACACACGGCAGAGAACCTCGACGGGCAGAACACATCGTTCCGCCCGTCGGGGTTCTCTGCCGGCCGTCGAAATCGGCGACCCGCCTGTCGGGAATGGCAACCAGCCATTCATCCAGGCGGGCCGTCGAGCAAATAGAGAGCATGCTCTCTATTTCTGCTCGACGGGATTCCCGACGGGATGCTCGCCGAGAGCGTACACACGGCCGAGGTCCTCGCTGGAATGCAGCTTCCAGCGAGGTTCTCGCTGATTTCCAGCGAGAACCTCGGTCGTGTGTACGCCGCCTAAGTAGAATTAATGGAAAGCTTCGGTATTTTTTAGGGCTATTACTGATCAAAATTTTTGTGTTCGATTTTCGATCTTTTTTTTATTTTTATCGATTAATCGACTAATTTTGATTAATTATAACGCACATACAGATCCAACTACTTTTAGCTGATCTCCTTGCAGGCTGATTCCCAGTGCAGCTACCAACCACTAGAAAAATGGATAGCAGGATACAAAAAACACACAAAGGCAGCGCTCAATGGTAATAGCATTAAAACTTTTATAGTCTTCAAGTAGGCAACCAAATAAATATTGCACTGGAGATAAAATCGATGTAGCTACATAAACTTCACAAATGGTGCGAGTAATACCAAACGGTACCAAAAGCAGTTATAAAAACATGTAGCTAAGTATGATACTGGTATACAAATGTGTACAACAATGCCACTGCTGAATCCAGATGAGGAGAGGTTAACATCAGTCCGTCGGCATGTAGATGTCCCATGAAGTGAACTATCACAACCCAGTGGATGGCTGTAGAATCCCAGGTTGATAGAGGGAAGTGATAGAGGGAAGTGTAACAGCCCTTGCGTGTGGCAGATAGTAAGGTCCCGCTGGCATGCAGATATAAAGGCACAAAAAAGGAACCCTTAAGATGGACACGGCAAGCCCCGCCGGTGTCCGTGACATTACTGGATCTCCGACGGAACACCCTGAAGGCCTGGAAGCTGGCGAAGAGGTGAGTACCAATCAAAAGAATTTTAATCGATCAAAAAAATTTAAGATTAATCGATTAATTAAAAGTTAATTTGCACAGCCCTAGTATTTTTGCAAAGGAAGTACACTGAAGCTATATTGGTACATAGGGGAGCTTTAATTTAGAAACAACAAATGCAAACAGACATGAATTTATCCTTTAAGGAGAATAAAGAGAATGGCTTGGATTCTAATGAATTTGTAGAAGTCAGCTGTAGGCAATCCAAAGGAATGTTGCAAGTCTTGGAAAGTGGATATTCCTGCTGTTGTCCATTGTGAAAGAAACAGGTCTGGTGACAGGGAAGGGAAGCAATATCTGATGAGTACAATTTCAGGAGCTGAGGACACAGATTCTGCCAGGTGGTTAAAGCTGCTTTAATAGTTAGGTAAGGAGCTGCTTGAGGGTGGAAAGCTAGTAGCATAGCTCCAAGTGTGACTTGCAAAGAAGATCCTAATAAGGATCACTCAAGGTAACACCATACATAATCTGGTTATGGGGCCCACCAGTACTTTAATTGGTCTGATATCACCGCTTGGTAATAAACCTTTTGATTGAAGTCTCCCATTCCTGCTTCAGATTTAGAATCTGGAAAATAAACAATATAGTTGGAAGCAATGAAATCTTGCCCACAGCAGTTCTTCCGACCCACGATAGGTGGGTTGCACAGTAGTTATTAATTTTTTGCTTCAGGGAGAGAATTGCAGCATCATAAATCATTCAATGTATGGAGGTGCTTGGGAAAGTGAGGTGGGTGCCTAAATACTTAATTGTAGAATGAGGGGTCAAGGAGAAGTCCGAGGACTTAGAGATTGCTTTTTTAAGGGTGTCGTTGAGAGTAATAGGTAACATATGGGACATTGAAATGTTCACTTTGTATATAGAGATCTGAAATATTTTATTACTGAGGTGAGGGACTGTAGTAAGGTTAATGGGTCAGAGAGGGAAACGACTAGTCTGTGCCTAGTTGGGCACCTCATCAAAGTCAGGCTACCCGTACGCACTGTACTTTTCTCATTAGCTTATTTGGGAGGGATTTTGTTTAATATTGGGGGCAAATAATGAGACAATGGTGTAGGGTTGGTGATTTAGGAGTGCACCTAGAATAATAAATTGGCCATTCCGATCTATTTCTAAGAACTGCTGAGTGAAGTAGACCGTGTCCCTAACTGCAATTAATTGTTGACTGTGTTTGCAAAGAAGCAGTGGAGGAATTTAGGATGAGAGACTTTAGGTGTGTTTGACCACATGTGTGTCTCTTGGGCACAAAATAAGTTGCATTTCTGGGATAGGGTTTCTTTCCACATGATCAAACTCTTACAGTGCCGTGAAAAATATTTATACCCCTTAAATTTTCCACATTTTGTCATTTTACAACCAAAAACATAAATGTATTTTATTGGAATTGTATGCAATAGACCAACACAAAGAGGCACATATGTGTGAAGTGAAAGAAAAATGATAAATGGTTTTCCAATTTTTTTACAAATATGTGAAAAGTGTGGTGTGCATTTGTATTCAGCACCCTTAACTCTGATACCCCTAACTAAAATCTAGTGGAACCAATTGCCTTCAGAGGTCATCTAAATAGTAAATATAGTCCACTTGTGCATAATTTAATCTCAGTATAAATGCAGCTGCTCTGTGAAACCCTCAGGGGTTTGTTAGAGAATCTTTTTGAACAAAACCACAGGAAACCCCCGTGGTGTCCGGGGGGCAGGGTCGCCCGTGTACGTCAACGGGTGGCTCTGCCCTCATTTACATAAGAGCTGTCAGAGCGAGAGAAGTGTCACTCAGTGGGAGCCTCCTATTGAGTCAAATCTTTAGCAGCTTTTTTTTTTCGGTCCTGTCAAAGCGAGATGGATCTACATCACTGGACTTTTTTATTTTTTTATTTTTTAATAAAAGACTTCTCCCAAGCTGGCTTTATCTTTCATTTTTGATATTTTTCTTCTGAAATGGTAGGGGTACAATGGACCCCGTTACCAATTCACATGAGGGGGATCTGGGGGTCCCCTTGTTAAAGGGGGCTTCCAGATTCTGATAAGTCCCCTGCCCACAGACCCCCACAACCACCGGGAAAGGGTTGTGGGGATGAGGCCCTTGTCCCCATGGACATGGGGAAAATGTGTTTTGGTGTCCAGACCCCAAAGCATCCTTCACATGTTGAGGGAATGTGGCCTGGTATGGTTCAGGAGATGGGCACTCTCTGTTCCCCCCTCTTTTCCTCTAGCCTGCCAGGTTACATGCTCGGATAATGGTCTGGTATGGATTTTGAGGGGGACCCCTATGTCATTTAAAAAAAAATGGCACAGGGTTCACCTTAATATCCATACCAGACCTGAAGGGCCTGGTATGGAATTTGAGGGGATCCCATGCAATTTTTTTTTAAATTTGGTTCTGGGTTCCCCTTACTATTCATACCAAACCCAAAGGGCCTGCTAATGGACTGGGGGGGGGGGGTGCACCACTTAACAGGCATACTATAGACACCCCTTAGGCACAAAATTTAAAGGAATATTTTACTTTTACATTAAGCATTATTAAAATCACTGCTCTCGAAAAAATTGCCTTTTTAAAACTTGTTTGCATTGGTACATGACCCCTGGGGCAGAACTCAGGTCCCCAAATACTTTTTATGACAATACCATGCATATACGCCTTTAAAGTTAGCAATTTTGATTTTTCATGTTCGTGGGGTGTTCGGCTCATCCTTGGTCCAGACCTAAATCCAATTGAGAATCTGTGTCAGGACTTGAAAATTGGTGTTCACAGATGCTCTCTATCCAATCTGACAGAGCTTGAGCTATTTTGAAAAGAAGAATGGGCAAAAATGACATACTCTAGCTATGCAAAGACATCACCAAAAGCCTTGCAGCTGTAATTGCAGTAAAAGGTGGTTCTACAAAGTAATGACCCAGGGGGGCTGAATTCAAATGCACCCCACACTTTTCACATATTTATTTGTAAAAAAAAAAAGTGAAAATCATTAAATTTTCTCCCTCCACTTTGTGTTGGTCTATCACAGAGGTCTCCAAACTTTCTGAACTAAGGGCCAGTTTCCTGTCCTTTACACTTTGAGAGGGCTGTTGGAATTCGAGAAAGAAATAGGGCCCCATCATTGGTGTCTTTGGGGGAATAGTACCCCCTCATTAGTGTCACTGAGAGTAATGGTAGAGTAGAGAGTAATGGAGAGTAATGGTACCCCATTGTTGGCATCAGGGCAAGGAATTGTGCCTCATCATTGGTGTCAATGGGAAGAATATGGCCCTGCAGTTGGTGTCAGTGGGATGAATAGTGCCCTATTGTTGGTGTAGAAGAAATAGTGCCCAATTAATGGTGCCTTGTATCATTGGGGGATTAGGGTCTCAAGGGCCTGATAAAGGCAAGCAAATGGCCACATAAAATCTCAATAAAAATGCATTTACATTTTTGGTTGTAACATGGGCATATCTACTTAACCACTTGCCCACCGGGCCTGTTTTTCAGATTCGGTGTTTACGAGAATAAAACACTTTTTTTTATAGAAAATTACTTAAACCCCCCAAACATTATATATATTTTTTTTCTAACACCCTAGAGAATAAAATGGCAGTCATTGCAATACTTTTTGTCACACCGTATTTGCGCAGCGGTCTTACAAGCGCACTTTGAAAAAAAAATCACTTTTTTGAATAAAAAAATAAGACAACAATAAATTTGGCCCAATTTTTTTATATATTGTGAAAGATACTGTTACGCCGAGTAAAATGATACCCAACATGTCACGCTTAAAAATTGCGCCCGCTCGTGGCATGGCGTCAAACATTTACCCTTAAAAATCTCGATAGGCGACGTTTAAAAAATTCTACAGGTTGCATTTTTTGAGATACAGAGGAGGTCTAGGGCTAGAATTATTGCTCTCGCTCTAACGATCGCGGCGATACCTCACTTTTGTGGTTTGAACACCGTTTTCATATGCGGGCGCTACTCGCGTATGCGTTCGCTTCTGTGCGCGAGCTCGTCGGGACGGGGCGTTTTAATTTTTTTTTTTGTTTTCTTATTTATTTTAAATTAGTTTATAATTTTATACACCGAAATAAAAAAATAAAAAAAAAATATCACTTTTATTCCTATTACAAGGAATGTAAACATCCCTTGTAATAGAAAAAAGCATGACAGGTCCTCTTAAATATGAGATCTGGGGTCAAAAAGACCTCAGATCTCATATTTAGGCTTAAATGCAAAAAAAAGAAAAAAAAATATGTAATTTTTCAAATTTTAGAAAAAAATATGTTTCTTTAAGACGCTGGGCGGGACTGACGTTTTGACGTCACTTCCGCCCAGCAGAGCTGTGGGGAATGGGTGGGGGCGATTTTTCCCTCACTCGTATCCCAACACAGCTGCCGACAGGACCCGATCGCCTCCGCCGCTACCGACGGCTCCGGTAAGCGGCGGAGGGCGCGGGAGAGCGGCGGGAGGGGGAGGCCCTCTCCCGCCACCGATAACGGCGATCTCGCGGCGAATCCGCCACGGAGACCGCCATTATCGTGTACAGGACTGCCCACAGTAAAGATGGATATCTCGGTTGTGGCAGCAGCTGCTGCCGCTACCGAGATATCCATCTTTAAAGTCATGACGTCTTTTAGACATGACGCTGTGGGCAAGTGGTTAATAGGCCACGTGAGTCCTACTCTGCTTCAAAGATCCTGGAGACTGTGTACTATTGGGATAAATGGGTCAAGTAGCTCATACCTCTGACCATCCCTGGTTTCTCATGGGAAGACTGTGCTCTAAACTGATGTCAACTGGTTCCGCAGAAAATTTGTTCATGAAGTTGCAACATGGAGAAGAGTGTCCCGCTGTTACTGTTCTGCAGTATCCCATATTACTCTGCCCCCCCCCCCCCCCAAATGTATTTAAAATGACTGCTTTCTGTGCCAATGTGCCTGGACTGTGCTCCTTGTGTACTGACAGCGACTGTGCTAGTGGGGGAGAGCCCTGATCATCATTATAATCTTTGCTGCTGTTATCAGGAGCTGTGCCGTGACTGTATTATCATCATCTTCAATTAGCATCCCTTTTGAGGGTACCATTGCAATTAAAAATGGCAATGGTGTAATAATACACGTAACTCATCAAGGGTGGATGATCATTAATAAACCTAAATAATACTTTGATTTTTTTTTTATACATTATTTACTAATACATGTTTTTTTATGCAATATTTGAGACAATTAATAAAGCCACACAGTATATGACTGTAATTCCACATGGAAAGTAGTAATGACTAACACATACTATACATTATAACTTTCATTTACTTTAGACAGGGATGTTCTCCTTTAATGTAAACATATCACCAATGTCCTTCTGGATTTATGCTACCGCTGACAACAGCCTGACATTTAATAAAACTTTTAATATTAGGAGGGTGGCTTAAAGAAACAAAACTGACATATTGAAATGGATGAGACGATGGATGAAAAGTCACCCAGTTTTTCTTACCTATGTTTATTTACTCTTCTCATGACTTTCCCATCAAGGCCATAGAGATTTATTTCGCTCTGCTGAAGACAATGTGTATTTTATTAAGTAGAGACAAGTAATACAGGATGTCAGGCATGGATTATGGAGAAAACCACACTGCAGGTTGCCAGTCACATAAAATGTGGTTTTACAATTCAACAAAACAAGGAAGGCTTGCCGCATTAAGATGTATCTTCACAAATCCTGTGATCTTTCAAACTTTTCTCATAATAGTACATAAAAGGTCAGTAATATTACAGAAAAATAAGTTATATACTATAAAATGACTATAGTACTGTACTCCTGACACAGATATTTTTACAAAAATAGACATATTTTAATACTTTATGCTTTTATATTGTTTTATACCCATCAATTAATGTGTATGTTCAAAGTTCCTCATATGAACAATCATGTTCATAAAATATATTCAGCCTCAATTGCCATCAAAACAATTACCGTATTTATCGGCGTATAACACGCACCCCAAGTTTAAGAGGGAAGTTTGAGGAAAACAACTTTCTACAACCCCTGCGTATAACACGCAGGCACAGTTTACCTTCTTTTTTTAGGGTAAAAAAGTGAGTGTTATACGCCAATAAATACAGTATTCACTGTATAATGCATCTTTGAATATACTCCAACAGATCATTCAGACATTTTATCAAGAGTCTTTTTCATAAGCAAATATCAGACTTTCCAACACAGATAAGTATTGAATTGAGTCAATTACTTACCGTATTTATCGGGGTATTGCTCGCTCCCGCGTATAGTGCGCACCCCTAAAGTTGATCCGAAATTTGTGTAAAAAATTTTTTTTATAACATTTTATTACTTACAGTTTTGGTTTCTTGCCCGGCATCCATCGTCCTCCCGACTTCTCCAGCGCTGTCTCGAGTCGAATCCCAGCTTCCCGCGCTCAGTTTGAACGCCTCCGCCAACATATACCGAGTGCAGTACACGTGGGTACATTCGGCAAGGCTCGGCATCGCTCGTGCTCACGCTCTGTGAGGTTTATGCGTGAGCACGAGCGTAGCCGAGCCTAGCCGAATGTACCCTAGTGTACTGCACTCGGTATATGTCGGCAGCTCACTTTAAACTGAGCGCAGGAAGCGGGTATCGGCGTATATCGCACACCCACGATTCCCCCCTTATGTTAAGGGGAAAAAAGTGTGCGGTATAAGCCGATAAATACGGTACTTACTCACCAACTGGAGATTGATTTACTAAATGCAAAACTGAAGCTGCACTTTGTAAAAGAATTTGCCCCCAACCTTAGTGAATGTGATGGTGTTTCACTCTGCAATAAATCCACAATCAAGGGCCAGAAATATAAAATAAACTCTATTTTTGCTTTAAGATGTTTGGTGTGATGGAAGTCAGCGCAGTTTTACCTCATTCCAGTTCAGGGGAAAATCCCCTTGCAAACTTAATTTTAAACTTCCAAACGTCATTTTTGAGCTATGATTAAGCACTAATTTATAGTGCGAAACGCTTCATCTATTTTACTCCTGTGTAGTGTGCTGTGACTTGTAGTGCATTTTTCCTTTTTTTTTAAAATAAAGACAACCATCAAGGTTTTTTGGAGTGCGGCTGTGCATATTTTCTTTTTCCAAACTTCATTTTACCCTGTAAAGTTACCAGCCTATTTACCTAAATAAATCAGCTCCATTATCTAACTTTCTCTTTTTTGTCTCTTCAAAATATAATCTTGATAGGACAATATGAGGTTGATTTACTAAGGGCAAATAGGCTGTTCTATGCAAATAAGTTGTAAGGAACTTTTTCCCAGCACTTAATTAATGCAGTGACCTTTCACTTTTTAAAGATTACCCAATCACTTGCAAGGAAAAAAGAGCATTTGATTGCAAATACATGAATTATGGAAGTCAGCAGAGTTATAGCTTATTCACTAAGCTCTGGGGAAAATGCCCTTGCAAAGCGCATCCTTGCTTGCAATGTGAACAGTCTATTTGCCTTTAGTAAATCAACCCAATTAACTTCTCTAGAAAGACTCCCAATTTACATAAACACAAAGCACTTTTAATTCATAATTACCAGCTACTGTATGTGCTTTCCATTATTATTGTACATAGCCAGGTAATAGCATCTACGCTATGCTTAACTCATAAAAACTTGCCTTGCAAGGTCATTTCGTTATAGAAGGGAGCAAATTTGAGGGTTTATATATTTGTAAAGATTTCAGTGACATTTTTCTCATTTGTACCTCTTTCATGCTTTCCTAATTATTTTTACACCTTACTGATCTCTCTTACTACACCCTTTCCCCTCACCACTTATTTCCCCACCTTTTGTGCCCATTTCCCCCATTCAAGTTCTAACCATATTTATACATCTCCAGTTTGCATTTATGTAAACCCCAGCTGCTCTTTCCTTGTTTTGAAGTTATACCCTTGACATACCCACTGGACCTCATGTTTAAAATGGGAGCATAATTATGCATGTAATGTTTATCTAAAGGGCTTTCAAATATTTACTAATTATATATTATATTTATTATGTATAATATAGTATATAGTGTATACTTGTGTATGTAAGTAAAAACATTTTTAAATCCCCCCCCCAAAAAAAAAAAAATGTTTGGAAACAAAAATGTTGCCATTTTAGTGAAATGTTTTGGGGCCAATAGGGAAGGCACAATGAGTTTGATTTTTAGTATTTTTAGGCATGCAGTGTTCTTTAATTTCAATATTTTTTATTAGTTTTAACATTTTTAAACATGGATGACATGAATTGAGAGAAAATAAAAAAATTGTTAAATACAAAGAAACACATCAGTGAGTTGGGTCATAGGGTGAGGAGGTATCTTATTCATACATCACATCATAAAGGCCATTTTTCATGTAGAACTGAGACAATATAACATCTCCAAACTCACCACATCTGAAATGGGATAGTACAACTGAAATGGTAAAAACAAGAAAAGGAACAGAAAAAGAGACAAAAACAAACGAAGTAGCAGCCTGAAACTTGGGCATCAGGAACATACGCAGTCAATCCTCCTTAGTGGGCAATGTATCTCCCGGTAAGAGCCAACTCATTTGGAGCCAGGGCCGGGTTGAACCCTATACCATTCGGTCCAAGGTACCCAAACTTTCTGAACTTCTGTATACTTTCCGACCCCTGAGGCAAATTGCTGCTCATATGAGCCATGGGCATTAACTATCTGGATAACTTCAGACAATGTAGGTCGAGGAGCGGTCTTCCAATGTCTGCCCAAGGCTAGCCTAGCGGCTAGAAGAATGTGGGATAGAAGGGTCCTAGAGTGATAAGGGATATGATCCATACCCAAGGAGAGCAACGCCAGCCCAGGGGACAGGGCCAGATCAAGTTTGAGGACTTGTGCTACTAGGTTTTGGATTAGTTGCCAGTATTGCATTATCACTGGGCAGGACCATAGGATATGGAACAGTGTACCCGTTCCCCCGCACTCCCTCCAGCACCCGGGGGATATACCCTTGCCTATTTTGGACAGTCTGAATGGGGTGAGATACCACCTCAATAAGATTTTTTGAAATAGTTCCCAAAGATTAACACATTTGGTGGAGGAGTACGTTACCCTTAGGGCCGTCTGCCATTGATCAGCTGAATACACTGTATCAAATTCTTTCTCCCAGGCTTGCATATCAGAAGATTTGGCAAATGTCAACTTATCCTGTAAGTACGAGTAAAACACTGATATACCCTTAACATTCGTACGTTTCGTTGAGTAATATTGAGCTATATGCCACGGGAGGTGGGTATATAGGTCAGTCTGTCGTTTTAGTAGGTGTGAGATCTGCGCATACCGAAAGCTTTCAGTCGTGGGTATAGAGTACTCCAGTTGGAGAGCTCTAAATGTTTTAAGTGCAGGTCCCACATACAAATCTTCTATATCCAGTACCCCACCCGAACTCCAACTCTCCACAGAGATATCAGGGATAATACAGGATATAGCAGTCAGCGGAAATCTCATAGGGATAAGTCTATATTGTGGGGAAATTTGCGAAGTCAGTATTCGCCATGCGCCAGTAGACGCTCTAATAGTCAGTCCTATGTCCGGGGGCGGGTTTGGGCGGAGGTTGCTCGTGATGAGATAATTGTAAAGATTCCGGCCCGGGACCTGCTGTTGTTCAAGAGCAGTCCACAGGGATGAAGCGGAGTTAGGAAACCAGCCTTTCAGCTGGGCTAAGATCGAGGCTGTATAGTAATCCTTGATGTGGACGTGGCCTATACCTCCCGCCCTTCTATGTTTGACAATTTTGCGGAATGCGCATCGCGCCCTTTTGCCCCCCCAAAGAAACTTGTTGAGAGTAGATTGCGCTGATAGGAAGAAGGAGGGTGGGACTGGGATGGGCAGAGTCCTAAAGACATATAGTAGCTGCGGGAGGACCTGCATTTTGAAGGCGGCCAGACGCCCCGACCAGGATAATTCGAATTTCGCCAGAGCCTCTAATTTAGTATGTAACATTTGCAAAAACGGGGTGTAGTTTTCTCTCACCAAATCAGAGGGCGAAGATGTGAGAGTTATACCTAGGTATGAAATACCTTTCTCCTTCCATGTGAAAGGGAACTTTATGCTAAGGGCGTGTCTGGTCCGGGCAGGAATACCCAACCCTAAAATATGCGACTTGGTTTCATTGACTTTGTAATATGACACTGTCGAAAATAGTTGCAATACCTGGTGAGCCGAAGCCAGAGAGGACTCAACATCGGTGAGCATCAAAATGATGTCATCCGCAAAGAGGCTTATGGTATGGTGTACTCCTCCAACCATGAAGCCACTTATCTGGGGGGTGAGTGCGTATGTAAGTTGCTAGGGGTTCCATAAGGAGATTAAATATAAGGGGGGACAATGGGCACCCCTGACGGGTTCCATTAGAAATATTGAATGCCGTGGAGAGCGTCCCCGATATATACACCTGGGCCGAGGGAGTCGTGTAGAGTGCCATAATAGCCGAGTAAATTCTGCCCTCGAACCCAAATTTGGAAAGCACTTTGGCCAGATAATCCCAGTGGATTCTATCAAACGCCTTCTCTGCGTCCAAAGCTAGGAGCAGAGAAGGCGTTTTTGTTCGATTGGCCAGGTGTACGATATTAATTAGACGCCGGGTGGCGTCAGATGTCTGTCGGCCCCTTGTGAACCCCGATTGGTCCAGGTGTATCAATGACGGCAGCAAGTCCACCAGTCTATTGGCGAGGAGTTTGGCAAATAACTTTAAATCGTTATTGAGCAGAGAAATGGGCCTAAAATTTTGTGGTGTGTCAGGGTCCTTCCCAGGCTTCGGCAACGCCACAATCATAGCCTTAAGCATTTCAGATGGAAAGAAGGACGAGGAGGCAGCTTGGTTAAAAATACCTGCTAAATATGGGACTAGTTCTATTTTAAATGCCTTATAATACTCTCCGGTGAAGCCATCAGGCCCAGGAGCTTTGTTGTTAGGAAGGGAATCTATTGCTTTGGCGATTTCAGTTTCCGAAAAGGGAGAATTTAAGTCTTCCAGTTGATCGGATGATAACTGGGGGAGTTCAATCTTGTTCAGAAAGTCTGATATAGCGGGCCCCGTGGGTTGAATTGTGGAAGGATCGTCTTTTAAATTGTAGAGTGAGCTGTAATAGCAACTGAATGCGTCAGCTATCGCTTGTGGGTGAAATAATTTATCTTGGGTGAAGGGGTGGCGAACAAAGGGGATAGTGGTCTTATGTCTCAACCCTCTTAGGCGGTTGGCCAAGAGTTTCCCAGCCCTGTTTCCGCTTACATAGTATGTCATTTTAAGGCGTTTGGAAGATTTTTCAAAGTTGTCGAGTAGAATCAAGCGGAGCTCGCCCCTAAGCTGTGTTAATCTACTAGAAACTAGCGGGGAAGCATTTTGTTTATTCTGGGATTCTAGGGTGTGTATATTAGAGATGAGAGTTTGTATCTGCTGCCCCCTCATCCTCTTAGCCCTCGCCCCCATCTTAATCAAAACCCCTCTCATAAATGCCTTATGGGAATTCCATAATACCATAGGGTCCGATACAGAGCCGACATTGCAAGAGAAAAAATCAGTCAGCTCCTTCTGCAAGGTCTTTCTGGAGTTATCAGCTTGGAACAGTCTCGGGCTGGAACGCCAGACGAATGTAGTACCCACGCCCGGCGAATCAGCAACCGAGAGAGTCACAGAGGCATGATCCGACCATGTGATAACATTAATTTTAGTATCCACAATTTTAGGCAACAACCACTTGTCAGTAAGAAAAAGGTCTAATCTTGTATAAACGCCATGACTCGGTGAGAAGAAGGAGTAGTCCCTCTCGGTGCTGTGGAGACATCTCCAAGCGTCATAGAGATCTTGTGAGTGTAGCGTTGATTGTAGAGAATGATGGTGTCTGCGTGAGCATGACGTGGAGTCCATCTGAGGATCAGGGGGGAGGTTGAAGTCTCCACATAGGAGAAGAAAACCTTTTTGTATCGGTCTAACACTTCTGAGGACTCGTTTCAAAAAGTGTATTTGGTGGTCATTAGGCGCATAAACATTAACCACCGTATAAGTGGTAGAGTTGATGTCGCACACAAGGATGTGGTAGCGGCCTTGGGAGTCAGCAATTTCATTCTGCAGTTTGAACGCAACAGAGTCCCTGATTGCTGTCATCACCCCCCGTTTTTTAGTCGAGGCGCTTGCTTTAAAGATGTGTGGATACTTTGGATGGGTGCATTTGGGTGTTTTGTCTCCCTGAAAGTGGGTCTCTTGAGTGCAGAGAACATCACAATTAAATCGAGTCGCCTCAGCCCACAATGATTTTCTCTTGGCTGGGTGGTTGAGGCCTTTAGCGTTAATAGTTAAGAAAATGATAGTCATCCCGGGATAGCGATCTGAGTTGATAGGCAGTATGAAAAATAAGTATCACTTACATCAGGTGGTTTAGTACACCATACCGGTGATCCAGGAAGAGTCACCGTCAATAGAGTTCCAGTGGGTAGGAGGATGCCCACGAGATCAACTGCATAGCGGGGTGCCAGACTGCAATGAGAACCAAACAAAAACAAGAAAAAAACACAAAAATAAAGAAAACAGTTCCAAAACAGGAAAACATAGGTCTTTGTGACCTGAGTGCAGCTCATGGCTGCAAGTAACCAAAAGGGTGTAAGGGAAGTTCAGCTAGGTGCCTCCAGAACAGGGCAATCAGGAATAGTAAAACGATATTGGCAGCACACAACGTCCTCAGTGGTGTGAGCGAGCATTCTTGGAGTTGACTACATTCCAATCCCCTCCAATGCGATCCGGATTGTGACTGTTAGACCCACCGGGGGGATCATCTGGGATGATATTCCATGTCTTGAGCAAATCTAAGCCTTTAGCTAGGGAATCCACTGTGTGTTCTTTTCCATCATTGGTGATAATGAGTTTGGTTGGAAATCCCCATTTATAGACTATCTTGTGGTTACGCAATGCCTTGGAAATGGTGTTGAGATTTCGCCGTTTCTGCAACGTAAATTGAGATAGATCGGAGAAGAACTGGAGATCTTTGTATTGCGGGGGGATGAGATCTTTATTACGCACCTTGGACATCAGGCGTTCTTTTACGTGGAAAAAATGCAGGCATAGAATTATATCCCTCGGTACTTTATCTGGAAGGTAGGAGGGTTTTGGTAGTCTGTGGATTCTGTCCATTGTTATGTCCATTTCAGTGAGGTCAGGTAGGATTGAGGTAAAGATCTTGGAGACATAAACGCGCAATTCCGATTGTTGAATGGACTCGGGAACCCCGCGTATTTTGAGGTTGTTCCTTCTGGAGCGGTCCTCCATGTCTGCAATTTTAGCCTTGACTGCCTCCATTTCCTCGTCCCTAGCGTCATGGGCATCTACGAGGCTGTTGATTGTGGTGGCAAATTCCCCCATCCTGTTTTCCACATGGTCTACCCGTGATGCCACAGCCTGCAGTTCACTCCCAAATTTATGGACACACGCCATCATGTCGCTGTGGAGGGAGCTCCTCAGAGATACCAGCATATCTTTAAGCGTGGTATCCAACACTGGTTGGTTACTCGTGGGGAAACGGTCAATGGAGTCCGGGAGCTCCCTGGTGTCATCTCCAGATTCGAGGCTTGCACTCACCTCATGGGAAGGTCCCGTGTTGTCCCGCTTAAACCTGGCCTTCTCAGGACTGCCAGATGCAGAGGAAGAGACAGGAGAGTGTCTATTGTTAGTTGGAGACATTCATTTTGAGGGTTTGTCTTTCCTCTGCGGTAGATGAGGGGTGCTGGCTGCAGAGGGCACAGGTGTGCCGGAGCCACCCTGCCTCTGCTCTAGGGTGAAGTATTCGGTCAGCCTTTGTGGCTTTTGAAGCCCCTTTTGTTTTCTGGTCATGGTTGCAGGAATCAGCTAAGGGTAGGTATAAAGGCAGTTTCTCTCAATCACCTCAGTGTGGGCTGCTATGTGCTAAGTATTCCCTGTGGGGCCTGGAGCACCATTTTTATGCTGCCATTGTGGAGCTTAGCAGGTCTAGCTTCAGGTAGATCAGGTTAAGTGGTGTAGAGAGCAGGCCATCTCCACCCCTTCCAATCATAAGAAAAAGGGCTCCACTCCAGCCTCCCTCTGAGGTGCAGTGCTGTTAGGCCCGGATGGTCTGTCAGTGAGGCAGGAGCTGGCCTGGTTTGCGGGAGGACTACAGGTCTCAGGCGAACCAAGATGGCCGCTGTGAGTCTGCTGCACAGCAGGTGTGTAGATGCTGTAGACCTGGATACTGTCCGCGGGGTTGAGAAGGGATCGTGGGTGCTAGACGGCGCCTGTATCGCCGAAGGTGCGCTTCCGCGGGGCACAGCGCCAGGAAAGTCCGGGGATGCACAGGCCTAGCTAGGCTGCACCAGACCGCGGCCGCTGCGGACGACTCCGGGAGCCGGCGAGGCCTTCAGGCAGGACCGGGTAGGTGGCAAGGAGGGGGGTAAGGGCTGGATGTGGTCCCCTACCTCCAGAAGCAGTGGGAACCGGCTCCTCTGGCAGGCAATATGGCGGCGACCTCGCGGGTTGATGCAGGGATATCTCCGGCTCCGATCGGTCAATCTCCTCCAGAGTACCGGCCCCAAACTCCCCGGGGATCAGGGCTAAGATCGATGCAGGTGTTGTGGCTTAAAAGAGCGAGGAAACACCCCGATGGCTGCGGATTGCGGTAATGGCACTCGGAGCTCCTCTCTGAAACATCCGCCGCCGTCCACGCCAGGCCACGCCCCCTGCAGTGTTCTTTAAATGTCTCCTGAGGGTTGCAGAGAGTGTCTACTTCAGTAAAGGTTTTATTTTTGTGAAATCAATTGTGTTGATTATAAATATGAGGATGACAGACCAATACAGATACAAGGACAGCACAGTGGCTTAGTGGTTAGCACTCACACCTTGCAGGGCTAGGTCCTTGGTTTGACAAGGAGACTATCTAAATCAAATTTACATGTCCACCCTGTACTTGTGGGTTTCCTCCCATACTCCAATGACATACTGGTAGGTCCTACTATAGTAAGTGTATGCATGTCAGGTAGGATTGCAAGTTCCTGGAGGACAAGGACTGATGTGAATGTAATGTGCTGAGCAAAATTGTTGGCACTGTATAAATACCAGTAACACTTCTTGTTTGTTGACAAAATTAAGTGCATCTGCAAATAAATAAATACATAAATAAATACATAAATAAACTGACAACAATGAGCTTTCACTTTAACCTTGTAGTACTATAATTTTGGATCTATAGATCCTTTTACTTTCCTTGTTAGAAAAACTATAGTACATTACCTCTTCTTTCTGCAGTTTAACTTTAGTTATATTCACAAATGTACGAATGTTTCTGTTAAAGTACCATGGTCAGCTATTTTGTGTGATACCATTTTTTTTTTTTTTTTACATGTTTCTTATTTAATTGACACCATGAAGCAAAACCCTAAAAATCATATAATTTCCTACATGCATATAAATAAATTAGCCTATTTTATTTTGTCCAAAATGTATAAAGACAATTGCTTTTTGATATAGAGAGGTGCAATGAACTATTAAATAACATTCATTGATAAAACAAATGCAATTGATTGAACAATAGTATTAAATGTAATGACTACACCCCAGGTTCATTTTATTCTGACACATTTATTTAAAAAATATATTCCCTGTATATCATATTTATCTCAGATATTCCAACCCTGTATGTTAAACACTTATTGTTAGTGAATCTTGTCAAAAAATATATATATATTTATATTTGATTTGATAAATTCCATTATGTGTGTGACGATGAAGCAGAATATACATAAGATAATACAAAATCAAGTATATAAATAAATGCATATATATATATATATATATATATATATATATATATATATAGATAGACAGACAGACAGACAGACAGACAGATAGATAGATAGATAGATAGATAGATAGATAGATAGATAGATAGATAGATAGATAGATAGATAGATAGATAGATAGATAGATCGATAGATAGATTTATCTATACTGTATATTTCAGTTCCCATCTTCTGCTATCATTATAAAATGCATCACAACATAATATGATGTTATGCATTTTTTCCTTTGTGCCCCAGGGTGGTAATGTTTTTATAGAGTCATAGGCTGTTTTAATACCTCAGAAATATTGTGACAATTCTGTATGCTGCACACTAGGGATTTTTCACAGTACCAAACAGGAGGTAAATTGGGCTTGTCAAAGCATGCAAGAGCTTGTTAGCGGTGTCAGGAACGTTCACAGCTAAATACCAACTAATGTTAAAGTTAAAATTATATAATCCTCCCAGGACTTAAAGGAAAAGAACATTTCCACTTGGCATTAACAAGATGTACAAGCATTATTACCACATTCCTGGTTTTCAGTTATCACTGATTTTCAAGGATAGTGAACTAATCCATTCTCAGTGAGCTTAATTTTATATAAGGCTACTAGAAAATGGATACACAAACATCATATGACAACACTATCAGTAGATTTATTAGATTTAGCATACATTATGATTTAAGATATAATTGTTTAAGATTTTATTCATTAGTGACAATTTTATCTTGTATTGTATATATTGAGATCAAATTCCATTGGTCCCCGGCCAGTGCTGTCCTCTCCTTTCTCCTTCAAGTGCCCCCACAGCAAGCCATATGTTAAGGGTTCACCTGTGCAGGTGTGCTCTTGAGCCAGGTTGTGTGCGTCCATAGGCACACACAGTACTGTTAAGCCACTCCCCTGCTCCCTCCTCACAGGAGTTTGGCTGACAGCAACAAAAGCCTACTGCTGCCTGTTTCTCCTCTGTAGAGGGGAGGCTGTTTCTCCTCTGAAGAGGGGAGATTTTGGCTGCAGCTGGGACAGCCCTGGATGGATAAGAGGAGCTAGGTAAGTGTTTAGGGGTGGGGGGAGGGACTGGGACAGGTAGTGGAGCACTTTTTATCTTAATACACCTTAATGTATTATTATATATTAAGGTAGAAACATTTTTGACTTTAGAAACACTTTGAAGTAAATAGCCAGGGAAAATGATGGAGAGGTGATGCTTACTTACTGTCCCACTGACACTAGTTTCACCAGTCAGGCAGTCAGGGAAAATCTCCAAGAGCAATGCACACACATAAACATGCTCTTTTTTTAATAGGGGAAGAATTGTATTGTTCTATGCAGGCTTTCCCTCACTTCCTGTCTAGTGAAACTGCTGTCATCATTGCAGTATTTCGAGGAAATCTTAGAAAAGGATCATGTAGATATTGGTGAAAACCTGATAAGTTCTAATCCTTCCCTGCTCTTTTCAAAACTTAAAAAAAAAAGTTTTGGCTGAAGATACATATTAAAGCTACACTATGGGTAGATACAGTATAACGTTTTAAAACAGTTATGTATTTACCAAAAAGGCATTACACTTTACTTTCGGGCAACAGCTAAATACACATGGTCAATACATATAGAAGAGATGTTTTACTTGCCAAAACAGATTTATATTTCTGTCCATCTAGCTCTGAGGTTTACACATCTCTGTTGCACTAACTGCCTATCCCAGGACAATAAATTAAGAATTGGCAGACCGTGAGCTTATCTCTCTGTGACTCTGCTCTTTACTTCTGCCAGTATACTAGTTGCACTTTAACATATCTTATTGGATCTGTTTGTTGCTTCTTGCTCCTCCTCTCTAAACTCTGCTATGCAGGGACTGCAGTTTGATATCATTGATTTGATGCACCTAATATTACCACAAAAAAAGTGGGGAAACGTATTGACTCGAGTATAAGCCTAGGGTGTCCATCTGCATGCCTCACTTTGCCTCACTGTGTCCATGTGCATGCCTCACTGTGTCCATTAGGGATGAGCTTCGCGTTCGAAACGAACGTATGTTCGACTCGAACATCGTCCGTTCGATCGAATTCCGAATAAAAACGATAGTTCGCGGCAAATTCGAGTGAAACGAAACAACCGTTTTTAAAACTTTTTTCCCGTTGATACTACTATCAATGGAAAAAAAAGTTTTAAAAACGGTCGTTTTTTCAGGAGTCCTGCTCCTGAAAAAACGACAATTTTTAAGACTTTTTTCCATTGATACATGTTCCCTGGGGCAAGACCCGGGTTCTGAAAGACGTTTTCCAACAATAACTTGAAAATTTGTCTTTAAAATGATCGTTTTTGAATTCGAACGTTTGAGTCCCATAGACTTCAATGGGGTTCTAAATGTTTGTGCGAACGATCGGACTGTTCGACGGTTCTAGGGCGAACAAAACGCGGGGGTGTTCGGCTCATCCCTAGTGTCCATGCTTCACTGTGTCCATGTGCATGCCTCACTGTGTCCATGCTTCACTGTGCCCATGCCTCACTGTGTCCATGCTTCACTGTGCCCATGCCTCACTGTGCCCATGCCTCACTGTGTCCATGACTAGACTGACATTTAACATTGGAGTCTATAGAAGTGGTGCCCGGTTTGAAAAATCGGTGCTCCCCAGCCATAGGTCCCCCAGACAACAAACCTTGCACACTTGTATAGGAGAAATGGGGCTACATGTGTGCCAAGTTCTGGGGTCCAGGGGACCTGCGACTGGCCAGTACCGGGTCCTCAAGTCCGGGATATCAGGCACAAAAAGTTGATTTATGTATAAGCTGAGGGGGGCATTTTCAGCACAAAAAAATGTGCTGAAAAATGTGGCTTATACTCGAGTATATACAGTATTTATATTTTTTTATGCAACTAATATTAACATCTGAATTTGATTTTATCTTCTTGTTATCCCTTTTACAGAAGCACTTACATTGGTAAGGGGGTAAGGCTTTGGGCCAATCAGGCTTCCTGTATTCACACAGTATACTGACAAGGATAGGACAGGGCACCTGCCAGTAGGCTGACAGGAGGAGAGAGCAAGAAAAGAGATAACCTCATCAGTCTGCTGCTACTTCTTCAATGTTCAGTCACAGGCCGAGGGCAAGGAGGAGACTTGCAGCAGAAAAAAAGACAGGTCTTTAGGCTGTAAATCTCAAGATTGGATGAAGAGAAATACAAATCCTTTGGCAGGAAAGACAATTATCATATTTCAGCAGTGTATTAGGATGTTTGGATTCATGCTATTTTTATGGCCCATCATATTGCATTGTTTAAAATTAAAAAAACATACCTCACTTCTGTAGAAATTAAATGAATTAGTTATATAATTATTAGGTAGAGGCCTCACATGTGTGAATGTTTCAAAAGACATGACAGTTTAATTCCCTATTTCTCAGTGCACTAGTGAGAGTTTTGGGAAAACATCTGTAACTATTTACATTGACATTGCTTTCTGTCTTTTCCCAAACTCTTCTCACAGATGGTCAGGGAAATACTCATATTCTTACTTGTTATATGTATATGATCAAGGTTATATTTACATCTGAGATGTTGAATATATACTGTCAGTACGATGGTGCTACCAGCTTAATAAATTAATCTGGAAGTGATCAGACAGCCCAGACCTTCAGCAGATCTATAGATATGGACTGAGATGTTCTGAAATAAGAATGCCTAAAAGGAACCTGGTGCTGGAAGGAATATATAATGATATTTGTGCCATCGCTGACCTCCTTTTTTTTTATATTTTTATATATAGCTATATAGATCTAAATATATATATATAGATGTATATATATATATATATATATATAGATAGATATATATATATATATATATATATATATATATATATATATATATATATATATATATATATATATATATATATATATATATATATATATATATATATATATATATATATATATATATATATATATATATATATATAGATATAGATATATATATATAGATATATATATATATATATATATATATATATATATATACACACATATATATATATAGATATATATATATATATATATATATAGATAGATAGATAGATAGATAGATAGATAGATCTATTATATATATATATATATATATATATATATATATATGTATATATATATATATATATATGTATGTATATATATATATATATATATGTATATATATATATATATATATATATATATATATATATATATATATATATATATATATATATATATATATATATATAAAATGTTTAAATTAGTTTAAAAAAAGACAAGAAAAGTACATAAGAGACAGATCAAATATTGTTTGATCAGAAGTTGTGTTCATTGCAACAACTTCAAGTATACATGCACAATTCTAGTATACAAAACAACATCATGGATTGGATGGTCAGATATGTCAGTCGCATGTGAACTGCTTAGCCCCTAGCCCATCCCAGGAGGGAACAAGGGAGGGTGGCTATGTTCTTAGATAAAATTTGTCCATGGATAATGAATGTAGCCACCCTCTAACATGAAATTGGTTTGCAGCAACAACAAAATAAATTGGGAGATTTTGAGGAGCCTGAGAGCAAAAGAAAGGCAATAGAATGTACTTTTTGAGTTATTAATACATGCTTGTATATATATTTTTTTAAACCAAAGTTTAGTGTAATTGTAATGCATTTTCATTAGCATAAGAACAGAGCACAGGACAGGCATTACTAAAATACAGTGGTAAGCAGTTGCTGTGAATCAATTTCTCTTAGCACAGGATTCTCCTAAAATACACAACTGGTGAATCCTGACTTAAGCAGGGGTCAAAGAGGATCCCTCTCTTACTCATCCTCTCTGCCCCCCCCTTTTTTGTACTGGCTGGGCTAAGCTCCTGGGAAGACCTCTTGATAGGGAGGCCTAATAGTTTAGTGCTTCTAACTTCTCCATAATGGAGGGCTTTTCCCCCAACTCATATGTGTTACCTATCACAGGAGTGTGGTAACAGACAGACCTTTTTTTTCTGCAGGGACAAAGTCAATCCCAAATGGGCAGTATTTGCTGGCCCCCACCTACTGTATGTATCATTGCATTGTATATTGTCATCTCTATGTATCTGAAAGGGGTAGGAACACATACTCGCTATTCCTATACTTTATCTCTACCTCAGCTTAGCGTTTGGTGCCCTTTAAAATATGATACTCAGCTATATATCTCTAACTTTCTATTTTGGTATTGTACTGTGTTGGCAAATATGTGTATGTCCTTTGTCTGACACTTATTACCAATAAAATGTTTTTGGAATAAATAAAAAAAAATTTTTTATTTTTTAAGTGGGAGTTTTTAAGATCTATTCAGATGATCAATGTCTAAAGTTCATCACACATGCTACATTATTACTTTACAGTCTCCTTTATATCTACCAACAGCTATGCAATGCAAGGGATTGGCTTTAAGTTACATCCTGATTATAAGTTGTATATAAATTGGATATAAGTTGATTGGATAGTTTAGGTATGTTCTGAGATTGTCAGATTGTAACACGTGTGATGGGTTTGTAGTATACACCCTTTCGCACCCTTTGTGGATTTACACAAGTTGTATTGTTCATCTTTTATTTACTGCATTATGCAACAAATGGTGTTATGCAAACAATTAATACAGAAAGTGTGACTTCCATCAACTGTAGGCATGATCATTTTAGGATGGGTTTATCTTTACATTTTTAAACACTATATATTGATGATAAAATTCAATGAATGAAAGGAAATCTGTCACTAACTCAAACTCTCCTGTCAAAAGGCTGTAATGGAAGCAGTCATCCTCTGACTGACAGGCTGTATACCAGTTGCCCAGAAGAGACATAACTTGAAATGAAGCTAAATAGGCTAATCTTATTTCTGAGGTCCTAGTATGCAAAGGCAGCTTCAATCAAAGACCTCTGAGACACGTACTAAGCTTCATGACAGATACTCTTCAAAGTGATAAAATTCTTAGTAATGATTCTTCCCCTCCACTTCCCCATCTCTGTTGTTGTATCATTCTTCTTCAGCTCCCTTTTAATGAGTTTATTATATCTGTGTTCACCTCTCATCTCCAGTTACATTATGTATAGATAAAAGAAGATCTTCTAAACATGTTGGTGATAACACGCTAACACACATCTTCCCATCTGATATAAATACATTTCATAAAAAATTCCCATAAGATAATGGACATTAATGTACAGACTATGCAAAATGGCATAGTGAGGCTAGATAATCACTATTTGCTAAAAATAAATACCAACAATTGATTCCTGCCTAAACAACAAACTGATGGTCTGCACTAGGGATGAGCCGAACACCCCCCCCGTTCGGTTCGCCCCAGAACTTTCGAACGGACCGAATGTTCGCGCGAACATTTAGAACCCCCTTTGACGTCTATGGGACTCGAACGTTCGAATTCATAAGTGCTCATTTTAAAGCCTAATATGCAAGTCATTGTCGTAAAACGTCTTTGAGAACCCGGGTCTTGCCCCAAGGAAAATGTATTAATGGTAAAAAGTTTAAAAAACTGTAGTTTTTTTAGGAGCAGGACTGAAAAAACGACCTTTTTTTAAACTTTTTTTACATTGATACATGTTCCCTCGGGCAAGACCCAGGTTTTCACAGGCAAACTATAGACATCCAGCAGGTACAATATTTAAAGGAATTTTTCATTTTTTATTTTTTATTTTATTTTAGCATCATTAAAATCTACTCCTGCATCAGGAGCAGTGATTTTAATGATGCTTAAATTAAAATAAAAAATAAAAATTCCTTTAAATATTGTACCTGCTGGGTGTCTATGCCTGTGATAACGTCTTTAAATAGCACCATCACCTGCCTGCCAGTAAATTAGGAAGAACTGATCTAGCTAAGCTATACAGTGTATAAATATATGCACAACACCTGGGATGTATATATATCCTCTACACACTGTAACATTAACTGACTAGCCTGTCTGCCTGCCTGCTCTATCTACCTGCAAAAAAATGACACTTTCTCTGTCTCTCTCTGTTCTTTGTTAACTGCCTCAACACACTACACAAGGCGGCCTTTTATAGTCTGGGGCGTGTACTAAACCCCCTGAGCCATAATTGGCCAAAGCCACCCTGGTTTTGGCCAATTATGGCTCTCCGTTTTTTGCGCGCTGTGATTGGCCAAGCATGCGGGTCATAGTGCATTCTTGGCCAATCATCAGTGCGCAATGCCGCAGTGAATTATGGGCCGTGACGCGCCACTCGAATTTGGCGCGAATGGCCCATAACGTTCGAATTTCGACGAAAGGTCAAACAGACGATGTTCGAGTCGAACATACAATCGAATCGAACGCGGAGCTCATCCCTAGTCTGCACCCTTCTCCATGGATTTATAGTCACCCACAATGCCCGGCTTAACAACCCCACATGCATTCCTCCCTTGTCCACTGCCACTAACAACATATGCCCCAGGCTTAGTAGCATGAATGCACCCCAAAACTCTTGGCCACATATCCTAGCTTCAAAGAAAATGCTTTCCCTTCATGTACCTATGATAGCTTACCCCATTTAATCTGCACAACATGTGATGATGATGATGTGCAGCCAAAAAATAAAAAAATAAGCCTAGGAGTGACAAGAACCTACAATCTTTAACCACTTCAATACTGGGCACATTCACCCCGTTCCTGCCCAGGCCGATTTTCAGCTTTCAGTGCTGTTGCAATTTGAATGACGATTGCACGGTCATGCAACCCTGTACCCAATATGACGTTTTTATAATTTTTTTAGACAGTCAGAGCTTTCTTTTTGTGGTATTTAATCACCACTGTTTTTTGTATGTGATGTTGAACAAAAAAAAAGACTGAAAAGTTTGAAATAAAAATGTTTTTTTCTTCTTTTAAACATTAAAGATTTTTATTGATGAAAAAAGATCAGTACAAATCAAGGAAGCATACAAATGAACGGGTTACATCAAGGATTACAACTGTCTTATAAAAAAGAAATTTCTTAGTTTCTGTTATTCAATTTAGCAAATAAGTAATTTTTCTTCCTCACTGATGTGCGCTGATGAGGCTGCATTGATAGGCACTGATAGGCTGCACTGATGGGCACTGATAGACACTGATAGGTAGAACTCATGGGCACTGATAGGTGGCAATGATGGACATTGATAGGCAGCACTGGTGGGCACTGATAGGTGGCACTGATGGGGCTGTACTGGTAATCAGGGCACTGATGATCAGTGGCTTGATTATTAATATAAACAGTGTGCTGGCAGCCTTGCCGATTATTGGCACTCCTTTCCTCACACAGACGCAGTGCTTGAGGAAATGACTGCTGACAGCCAGCAAGTTTGTTTACATGTGACTGGCTATGATTGAACAGAGCTGATCACCTGGTAAAGGGCCACTGTGATTGGTCCTTCACCCAATCTTTGATCAGCTGTGCCTGCAGTCACAGAGCGTGCTGCAGGGGGTGCGCAGGGGGCTGGGTCCTGGGAAGACATCTATGGACGCCCTTACAGAACTATAGTATTGCGCTACAGCTGTCTTTTGGCTATTGTGTGGTACTGAAGGGGTTAACACTCCTTTATTCATACTCAGAGAACAAAAGTTAACCTAAGGCCTGGTTTACACTGGTACGAGATGTGAAATCGCATCTCACATTGGCGGCATTTTCCGGCAATTGTCGGCAATGGCATCTTCTTAATTGGTGCGATGCCACATCTGCGGCACTGCACCGATTTTAAAAAGTAGCTCCTGTACTACTTTTTGCGATTTCGGGCCGCGATTTACATTGACATCTGTGCAGAAACCTGCACAGATGTCCCTGAAATCGCGTCCGAAATCGGGACTGACAAGCGGGCGTGAAATTGTGCGAGTTCAGCTGAACTTGCATGGCTTCATTCCCACAGCCCAGTGTGAACCTGAGCGAACATCCATACAACCTAGCACTAGTTGATGACATTCAAGCATTATTTACTCCTCCCAACACTAAGGCTGACCCTCCCATCAGAATACGCAGACTGACACAGCATCCTATAGCTTGCAGCACTCATTAAGCAGAGGTTTTCCAACAAGGGGGATTGAACAAAATTCACTAGGTAGATCAACTTCTGCTCAACTACAGTGGCCATACATGCATGAAAATTCAGCCAGTCCCTGCTGAACCAGCCAAATTTCAATGCATATATGGTCAGATTAAGAAATTCATTTGTTTCTTAAATTAAAATTACTTGCAACATTCACAAAACACCTATGGCCTGATAGTTTCCAAGCATAATATAATGTCAGACGTATGATCAGCTGATCAGCTGACAAATCTGACTTTTTATTGACAGTTCATACAGTTCTCTGTGGTTGTTAGCCCTTGACCCCAGCTACCTTTTTCTGCTTCTGTCAGGTCATTGACCCATTAAAGTCTAAGGCCTTGTACACACGACTGTTTTCCTCGACCGAATCCATCAAAACTTGGTGGCAGAGCTTTTTTGCAGAGGGAAACGGTCGTGTGTATGTTTTTCATCGAGACAACTGTCGTGGAACTCGATGAGAAAAAAAGAGAACAAGTTTCCTCGTCATGTTCCTCGTCGGGCTGGTTTACAACGAGAAACACATTCGTGTGTATGCTTAGAAACCCACGCATGCTCAGAATAAAGCATGAGACAGGAGCGCACCTTCGGTAAAAGTAGCGTTCGTAATAGAGATAGCACATTCATCATGCTGTAACAGACTGAAAAGCGCGAATCGTCTCTTACCAAACTTTTACTTACCATGCAGTAACATGAGATTAGCAAAAGCAGCCCCAAGGGTGGCGCCAGTGGAATCAAAACGTCCCCTTTATAGTGCCGTCGTACGTGTTGTACGTCACCGCATTTGAGAACGAGGAGATTTGGTCTTGACAGTGTTTACGCAAAGAAAGCTTGACAAGATTCTCGACAAGCCTGACAAGGAACACGTCGAGGAAAACAATGTTTCTTTTACGACGAGTTCCTTGGTCGTGTGTATGAGGCCTAAGGCCGCGTACACATGATTGGTCCAACCCGATGAGAATGGTCCGACGGACCGTTTTTATCGGGTCACCACTGAAGTGGCCTGATGGTCTGATGTGCGTACACACCATCAGTTGAAAAAAACGATCATGTCAGAACGCGGTGACGTAAAACACAACGATGTGCTGAAAAAACGAAGTTCAATGCTTCCAAACATGCGTCGACTTGATTCTGAGCATGCGCGGGTTTTTGAACCGATGCTTTTGCGTACTAACCATCGGTTTGGACCAATGGTCAGGCGTCCATCAGTCTGATTTTAAAGCAAGTTTTAAAACTTTGGTCAGAAGGACGTCGGACCGATGGGCCGTACACATGGTCGGTTTGGACAAATGAAACTAGACTTCAGTCCATTTTCATCGGTTTGGACCGATCGTGTGTACGCAGCCTTAGATAGGATGAGTTCCAAGCTTCGATATCCCAAATTCAGGTAAAAAAACAATATGACTTGATTTACACAAGTTTATTTTGGCTGTCCATAAAAAAGCAGATCTTCCCTTTAGAGCAATAAGGCTGCACTCTACCATTTTCCCCTGAATTTGGTTCTGTTCTGATATTGCTTATGTGCAATGTAGAGGCCATTCTCTTTTACACAGAAAATGGTAAAGAGCTGCTGGATGATGAAATGATTTTGCAGTTCATTTGCAGGTGCAAATTTCCCACTTATACAGCCAGGCATTTACAAAATGATGAGATCATTTGAGATATGTTGTCCCTTTCTAAATGTCTAAGTAAATTCCTTTAAAATGTTTAATATGGGATTTATTTACTAATGTTAGAGAGTGCAAAATCAAGCTCACAATCAGATTCCAGGTTTTATTACCGAATCTCATTTGGACAAGCTGAGGTTAGACACTGATTGGTTTCAATGCAGAAGTGAGACTGATTTTACACTTTCTAGCTTTTAATAAATAAACCTCTATGTCTTAGTCAAGTGGAGCTTCCTAACCTGCCATTATTAATGAGCCTTTTCAATCCTATTAATCCTGATTAATAAAAATATGCAAGTGTCTTCAAATTATTGGTATTTCCACATGCGACTCTTTAATTGCAGCATATACATCTGCAACACTGAGGTTCAAATAAGGTAAAAGAGAAGAAGAAAAAGAAGTTTGCCATTTTATTTGTCATGTCAGAAAACAGAACTTCGAAAAAAGAAAGCAAGAAAGAAAATACACATTACCAAGAAGTGAAATAAAAACAAACACTTAAAGATAACACTGGGGACATTTCTTATCCCCTGGTCCACACGAGAATGTGTTTTTATCTTTACTGCTCACATGTGAAAGAAATGTCCATAATTCACAAGTAGCAATGTTTACATGAGCTGTAAAGGTTGTCCCCTTAGGAGAAAGCACTCAGAATAAATCCTGATCTGTACACAGCTGTGCATTTTGTTTATGTTACCAATGGTGTATGAAGGAGAACAGAAATCATTCCATGATCTTTTGTCCTCACGCAGCTTTGCTCAGTTTGTATCAGTCTCTTACTTCCAGAGTTGGATTTTTCCATTGTCAATAAGTCATTCAAATGCTCTTCTTTCAGTACAAAACTGGTTACTAGTTTTGTAACCACATTAATGCAAATAGACCTTTTTTAATTAACTTGTAGATTTGTATGACACCACTTTACTATTCGGTATGGAGAAACCAGGACCACGTTTAACAATAAAATGACATCCCTGCTACAAAGGAGAACATTACTGTATTTTTATCGTTTAATACTATGAAGCATAGTGTGAGACTTCAAATTACAAATAATTAAAAAATTGAGTGTGAGACTTTATTCATACACGTGAGCACCTGCTCTCTGTGATAACAGTCAAAGTTACAAGGATTAGTACATTGATACATAGAAACCTATGGAAGGAGCCCTGAGAAGGTAAAAAAAAAAAAATCATATGGCAGCAAAAAGAATACAAAGTATTGGAAAAACATCTGTCACGAAAGAATACATTTGAATATCGTGCAACAGTTCATTTATTTCACTAATGCAACTTAAAAGGTGAAACTAATATATGAGACTCATTACATGCAAAGCAAGATAGTTCAACCCTTGATTTGTCATAATTGTGATGATTATAGCTTACAGCTCATGAAAACCCCAAATCCACAATCTCAGAAAATTAGAATATTGTGAAAAGGTCCAACAGCATTCCATAGTATCTCAATCTCTGCTTTGGGAGAGGGATACTTATGAAACCACTCTCAATCAGCAGAGCAGGGCTGGGGAGCACAGAAAGCTGAAGTTTCATCAATAATATTTACAAAAAAATCAGTCTCTTGCTATCACTGTTAAGGCCCATACACATGATCGGACAATCCAACCGTCTGTATGCTCCATCGGACAATTGTTGTTGGAATTTCCACAGACAAATGTTCGCTGTGCATGCTCCCAAACTTTCCGACAACAAATGAGTTACAATGGATCATCTGATCGTGTGTACACAAGCCCATCAGACTAAAATCCAAAGTACAAACACGCATGCTCAGAACCAATACTAAACATCAGGCAACAATAGCAGAAGTTGCCCAAAGGGTGACGGTAAAGAGCTGAAACACCACATGATTTGGTGAATGTTGGCTGAAAATGTTCTACCGTGTGTATGCATACCAAGTTCACGGCCAACGCCCCTTCGGAAAATACAGATGGAAGTCCGATTATGTGTATGAGGCTTTAGTTTTTTTTTTTTTTTCAGACAGCAGTCTGAACAAAACAAAAAACTAACAGATCCCTCCAGCTACAAAAAGGAGGTGAATGGAGAAATAATAGCACCAATATGGTCAAAATACACTAATCAGCAGCTGCAGTTGATTGGTTGCAGCTGCTGATCAACAATATTTTATCCCATCAATTGGACAAATGTTGAATAAGCAATCAACTTTTTTTGAGCAAGGGAGCCCACCCTCTGATCAAAATTTGGATGGTCCCTGCTGGACTGACTAAACCATAATCGGTGTATGGGCAGCTTTAGGACTCATTCACACCATGAGACATGTCCAAGCAAGTGGTCCATTTAAAACAGCCCATTAATTTCAATGGGCTGCCCTATGTATGTAAAATGTGCAAAAATAGATTTAGAAACAATTCATGTTTGCAGATGACAGTGTGTTTTCATGTGGGGAGAAAACACATAAAATTTCACATGTGTTCCCGGGCAGCAAGATAAAAAAGCCGTTTAAACGAATATGTTTCCATTTTTTGATGACATTTAGGCCTAATGCACCAATCACTGATATGGCACTAAGGAGCATTTCAAATGCATACATCAGGAGCACATTTAGAACATTTGAGTACATGGTTAGATAGGCAGTTTTAGATTAGAGGTCTGTCAAATACTGCACTAAAATATCCAAGTATATGAATTAGAAACAAAAAACTACATTTTTTTTCTACTTCTTCACATGAAAGGGAAAATAAATGGTCCTATTACTGATTAAATAAAATGTTCCTTTCACTTTCAAGACTATTAAAATTATTTCAGGGAAGCTCTGAAAGCACTTTGAATACTGAGAGACTGATGCAGTAAATTTCAATCTAGTCCAATTTTACTTAAAAAATCCAGGCAGGCACAGCAGAAAACAGATCAATAAATACGCAAATAAATAAGTACACAGAAATATCTCCCAAATCTGATTGGATAATTCAAGTGAATCTATTTCTTAAATGTCTGAATCATCAGAAATTTTTGAGAGCAAGAGAATCAGAGAAAGAGAAAGACAGATGCCTTTAAATATGTTTTAAAAAGAACATTATTTTTTAGTTTTCTTGATTTTCAGTGTAGGTTGGTTCTGGCTGAATATACCTTTTGTTGATGTGGAAGAACCTAAACAGGATTTCAATTACAGTAATGTTTCATGTTGTGGCATTCAGTGCATGAAAAAGTATAATATGTATAAAAAAACAAAATACATTTCTGGTTGTAAACTGTAAGGCCAAATGTTGTGCTGCCTTTTGAGGAAACCTGGGTTTTAAAGTGGTCCCATATCAATTTTATTTTTGGGTCACCTGTAAGGCAAAAGGCATAATGAGCTAATATGCACTGCATACTAGCTCATTATGAAACACTTACTTTAGAACGAGGTGTCGATAACTTACCTGGTCCACGCCGAGGTAGCTGACATGTTGCCGTGGCGTGTCTTCCAGGTATCGTGGCTCCAGCGATGTGAGTGGCTGGAGCCACAATGTCATTACTACCGTGCATGTGCGTGGAGACTTCTTGTCATCAAGGTCCGGCGTCCACCGGGCTTTAAGCCGATAATCGTTTGTACTCGTGCATCGCTGCGGTCAGGGGCTCATTGCAAGGGGAATATCTCCTAAACCCTAAAGGTTTAGGATTTTTTTTTTACCTACGGTGAGGCCGCATACACACGGCTGGTTTCCTCGACAGAATCCATCAAGAAACTTGGTGGGAGAGCTTTTTTGCCGAGGAAAACTGTCGTGTGTATGCTTTTCATCGAGAAAACTGTCGAGGAACTCGAGGAGGAAAAAAGAGAGAAAGTTCTCTTTTTCCTCAACGGGAGTCATTGTGTTCCTCATCGGGCTGGTTTTCTAACGAGAAACACGTTGGTGTGTATGCTTAGAAACCCGTGCACCTTCAGTAAAAGTTGTATTTGTAATGGAGATAGCACATTTGTCACGCTGTAACAGACTGAAAAGTGCAAATGTCTCTTACCAAACTTTTTCCAAACATGCAGTAACATGAGATTAGCAAAAGCAGCCCCAAGGGTTGTGCCAGTGAAATCCAACTTCCCCTGCCATTGTATGTGTTGAAGTCACCGAGTTTGAGAATGAGAAGATTTGGTCTTGACAGTGTGTACGCAAAGACAGCTTGTCCAGTTCCTTGACAAGCCTAACAAGGAACTTGTCGAGGAAAATGATGTGTCTTTTCCTCGGTCGTGTGTACGAGGCTAAAGCCTTATTATAGGTTTACCTGTAGATAAAAGTCCAAAAATGTACTATACAACCACTTTAAGTTGCACAAATGACTTTACTTCACAGTGATCCCTTATCAGAAGCCAGAGAATGTTTTTTCAAATTAGTGATTGAACTCAAAAGTGGTATTTCAGTTTTTGGTGGATGCTGGAGAGTTGAACCACTTGGCAATTTCTCAGGGTTCACTCACACCATAATGCAATGCATATGTTTTTGTGTCTGGAGGCGACCTGTATTAAAGTTAGATGCAGTCTGCATTTTATTTTTGGCTATGAATTGTACAGGACATAATACTTGTGCTTCACTGTTTTTGGTTAAGAGATGTGTTGGCTTGCCATTCACAAAGGATAACACCACAGCATGCAAATGCATGTAACATTGCAGTAATGCACGTATTTACCAGACATGGCCTCCGTACAAGTGATGTGAATGGGCCCTTATCTTCAGAAATTCTGTTGGTGAGATGTCTGTGTTAGATGCCTTGGATATTCGCACCTATTAGTTAATATTTTTATTTATTTTTATTTACAAATTTAATATATAGCATTGGAAAGTACAAACATGGACCAAATCATCTAAAACCTCCAGACAACCAAAACCAGGAATAATACAAGTATATCTAACTGATTTCATATCTAAGAAATACATTACAGTATAAGAAGCCGGGGTATAACTCAGCAAACCAAACCCCAAATAATATATCACATTTGGGTGGAATGATCCTGTAAGGGGTAATTTTTATTGTGTTTTTTCTGTAGTCTAATGTTATATTATTTGAATGTCATGGTGGACAAATACCTGTGCAATAAACAAATACACTGATGCACCACAAAAAAATATTGGTTAATAATATAAAATACAGACAAACTGTTGATTTATATTATGTGAAAAGCAGCTCTGAATAGAAATAGTCTGTTTCCCTTGTCAGAAGCCCTTCTAGTTTCTCTTTATTGCATACAGCATACACAGCATACACAGATGTGGAAGGACACAAACAGTCCTCTTGGTATGTTAAGCCAAAGATGATAGGAGAGATGTCTCATTAAAAATGCATAAGCCCATATTGTCTGCTAGCACAGAACACACAGGCTCGTGCCTTTTACACTGTAGACAGCTAAAAAGATCAAAGTTGTCAGACAGCTTTCCTAAAGGGCATAGAAGGAGAAAAAAAAGGGCTTGTCTTCACATTTCCACAACGTCACCTGTTTCCAACTACCTTAACCTTAAATAACCATATGCAAAAACAGTTACATAAAGCTTCAGATGCCGATAGAATTATTCTAAAATCCAACTAAGACTAAGACTTCTATGACATTTAATTCACATTTTTTTTTAAAGCATTAATGAAATATGCTTTGCTAGTAAGTGTGGTATTAAATATATTAAATATATATATTAAATATATTCCTTAAAAATAGGACCTCACAGGCTTAATTTTAACCCTACACCAAATCCACACCACCAGCGCTACAGTCAGGCCTTGTACACACGAGGGAATGTATCCGGTCGGAAACATCCGACGGATATTTCCCAGCGGATAAGGCAAATTTGTCCGTTGGTCTGATGAGCGTACACACCATCGGACCGAAATCCCAGCGGACCAGAACACGGGCACGTAAACCACGTACGACGTCACTATAAAGGGGAATGACGAAGCCATCGGCGCCGCCCTCTGTTCCGCTTCTGCTAGTTCCGTGTTAGCGAAGGTTTGGTTAGAGCTGATTCGTGCTTTTCAGTCTCCGCGCTTAACAGGTCGTATTTTCAGGTTCAGTGTGTGCTTGTGGGCTCGTATTTGTCATTCAGTGTCGCCGTACGCGGCGTTTCTGCTTTGCAGTGCCGTCCTGTACGGTCGTATCTGTTTGACGTGCGATCTTTGCAGGTCTTGCTGGATTTGGGTGTGCTTTCTGTTTGAGTGTGTTCTTGACTGACCAGCCGGCCGGTTTGAAGCCATGATGGAGCAGCAGCGCAACTTTTCACGAGCTCGTGCTGTTTATGGGTTTTGTTCTGGAGTCTGTGTGCATTCCAGTGATTTGGACAGGAACAGTAGGAGGAGGAGTTCCTGGGCCAAGAATTGGTTGCGGCAGCGTAATCGATTCTCTCATATGTCTCTGCTTAGGGAGATCCGGGAGAATAATCCTGATGACTTCAGGAACTTTCTCCGTATGACGGACCCCGTTTTCCACCGTCTGCTGGATCTCCTGTCCCCCTATATCACGAGGCAGGACACTGTGATGCGCCAAGCCATTCCGGCTGAGAGGCTTATTGCCACGTTGCAGTACCTGGCAACTGGGAGGAGCCTGCAGGACCTCAAGTTCTCAACAGGCATCTCTCCCCAGGCGCTTGGGATCATCATACCGGAGACGTGTTCTGCCATCATACAAGTCATGCAGGAGGAGTTTATTAAGGTAAGTTTCCTCCTTTAACATCACAATCTGTGTCTTTAATAATGTTTGCATATTTTTCTCACCTTTTTGTGTTGGTTTTCCTAGTCGCCATGATTGTAATATGCTGTGTGCTTAATGTTCCCTTTTCTCCCCATGCATGTTGTTAAGCTTTCCAGGTTAATGTGGTTTGGCCTACCTGCATATTTTTTCCTTCAACACTACTAACCTGTCCAGCATCATCTCCTAGGGACAAAAACACCTTTTTTTTTGGTGTCCTGCTCCATTGTAGTTCAACTCCCTCCCCCTAAAAAAGTGTATTGCCCCATCAGCGGGATGTGGAGTCTGATAATAATTGGCTCTAGATTTGTTGCCCTAAATACTCTCTATACACTAATTTTTAGAAATGTTAATACCGTGATGTTGCAGAATGTTGTATTTTTACTAGTGTTTGCAATGTTGTTTATGTGCCAAAGTGCTAATTTGGTTTTTGCTTTTGTCCCCACAGTTTCCCTCCACGCCACAGGAATGGCAGACTGTGGCTGCCCACTTTGCCCAGCGTTGTGATTTTCCAAACTGCGGAGGGGCAATTGATGGGAAGCACGTCCGCATAGTGCCGCCACCTCTTTCGGGCTCGTACTATTATAACTACAAAGGTTTTCATAGTATCGTGTTGATGGCGGTGGTGTCGGCAGACTACGAATTTTTGTATGTGGACGTGGGGAAGAATGGCCGGCTGTCTGATGGGGGAGTGTTCGCGCGGACCGAATTTTAAAGGCGTCTACAAACTGGTGGTCTTGAACTGCCACCGGATGAAGACAATGTGGAAGGACTTCCGTTTGTTTTTTTAGCGGACGAGGCTTTTGGGCTTGGACCTCACCTCATGCGGCCTTTTCCCCAGAGGACCCTCACCCCGGAGAGGAGGGTCTTCAATTTCCGGCTGGCAGGGCCCGGAGGGTAGTCGAGAATGCCTTTGGGATACTCGCCAGCCGGTTCCGCCTGTTCCAGACAGCGATACATCTGGCGGAATATAAATTTAACTCTGTTATTTTGGCCTGCTGCATATTGCATAATTTTTTACGCAGGCATTCCCAGACGTACCTACCCAACATCGGTGCTGAGGCAGGACTACCCTCAGATACCCTTCCTGGGCTGGACACTGGTCGCGCTGGCTCGGTCACCCAATCTGCTCGTGAGGTACGCGACAAATATGTTGAGTACTTTATGGGTCGGGGGGCCATAGCTATGCCAGAATAATATTTCTTTATAATTCGGCCCCCAAAATAAAGAAATATTACCAAGAAATAATAAAAAATTTGACCATTGGACTTTATACAGTTGTTTGTCATTATTGCTTTTTCTCTTTTGATCTGTCTTCCATGTTCTGAAACTAGTGCATTTCTTGTGCCCAATTTAGTTAGCAGGTTTTAGTAAATACACACAATTGCACATTCTAGTCACTCTTCTACAAACTGGGTATTGAGGTTAGAAATAAGAAGCCACTGGTGTGTGTGTTTTTAAAAGGTTTTTTTATTTCTTTTTTATTTACGTAAATCTTTGTCTTTTCTTTGAAAAATTGGTTTAGAAAGTATTTATTTATTCAAAAAATATTTTGTGGTTTTGACAAACATATATAACAATCGAACTTACAAAGTTCAACCTTTTATTTGGCATAACAAACCCAGACAACATGGTCTTAGGTCACGTCGGAATCCCCCAAAATTTGAGGATGCACACATGCTGTGTGTGTGATGGGCCAAATGGTGATTTTTCACATGAGATCCCATGCGAAATGTTCACATGTGCTATCTGCCATCATGGGTGATCAATGTATGTGCTGTGTAGGTGCAACCCCTTTCTGTCACCTACTTGATAAGTAAGGAAGGGGTTGCACCCACAAAGCACATACAATTGATGTCCTGTGATGGCAGATCGCACATGTGAACACACATTGGGGTTTATTTACTAAACAGTCCAAACTCCGGCTTATTTGTGCATATAAGCCAATCAGCTTCTAAATTAAGCTTAGTCAATTAAGACTTTGCATCCAAACATGGAAGATGATTGTTTTATATGCCAAGTGATGCTGCTTTTGCACCTTATAGCTTTAGTAAATAAACCTGTGTGTGTGTGTGCATCCTCAAATTTTGGGGGATATGAAACGAACATTATACAACATCTTTGAGAGTGGGGTGGTTAGGGGTGAGGGCAGGGGGGGCAGGGGGGGGCATGGGGGGCAGCTGGGGGGGATAGTCTTCTATATACGTCCCAAAATATCTAGCATGTTTTTGAAGTTTTGGTCCATCACCACCATCCTTTCCCTCATATTGGCCAGATCGGTGCTGCACTCCATTATCTGCTGTATTAGGATTTGTGCACTTGCACGAGAAAAAATAGGAGCAACAGATGTGCTAATCCCATCTTCATCCCCTAAAAATGCCAAAGGAAAAACACAACATTGTAAGTAAGTAAGGTGCAGGCCTATCTACATCTCTTTTTCCCTGCAAAGCTGGGGTGTCACTGACCTGTTGTACTGACAAGTTCAACATCTTCTACAACTTCTTCTTCTTCAACTTCTCCTTCCTCCACCAATCCGCCTTCCTCCACCAATCCGCCTTCCTCCACCAATCCGCCAAATTCCACCAAACCGCCTTCCCCCACCAATCCGCCTTCCTCCACCAATCCGCCTTCCTCCACCAATCCGCCTTCCTCCACCAATCCGCCTTCCTCCACCAATCCGCCTTCCTCCTCCAATCCGCCTTCCTCCTCTCTCCCTTCCTCCTCTCCTTCTTCCTCCCCTCCTTCTTCATCATCCTCCTGCTCAACAATTTTTTTGGGCCGTTTGGGAGACAGTGTGGGCCTCCCTGACTCCTCATAGCGCTGTCCTCTTCTGTCCCCTAAAAACAACAAAAAATAAGGAAACTCATCAGCAAACAGATCTTTTTGGAGGGACTAATTTGCAAACATTGCTTAGAAGTGGCGTTACAATTCTAGTTTTGGCCTTATTACAGCAAAAAACATGTTTTTTTTTTTGGTAGATGACTTTTCCCTAGCTGTGATATAATGAGGCTTTTTGGTGAAGTGACACACATGGCTGGCCTCCTGAATAAGTAGTTTTTGGAGTCCCTTCTCCAAAACTCCAATTTACTCTTTTATGGGGGGAGACAGGTTCTCAAAATTACAGATGTCAAAACAGGTGCCTATTAGGTTATCTCATCACTGTGTGAATTAATGAATCGTGTTTGCTTTTTAAATCAACTTAGTTTGCACAAACACATCATATTTTCCACATTGTTTCTAGAAACGATGTTTTTCGCCAAATAGCCACGTCCAGGTGTGATGTTCCTGGACCCGCGGATTGAGGATAAACTATGTGATGGAACGATGTTGACTACGATCGTGGCAAGTCGTCGGATTTATATTAGACAAACATTACTAAATTTACAATGCAGGGTTTCAAAAATACAAGGAGGCCAACGAGGCAGATGGCGAAATAGACATGGCAAAACATTTTATCCAAAAATAGGCACTCCAAAGACATTTTAAAGTACTTACTTTTTTAAATGATTTTCTTTATTTTGCGATACTGCTCTGGCTCGCGCAGTTTTAAGTCGGACCAGCGTTTCCAGAGCTGCTCTTTGGACCTGGTGACCCCAAACATCTCATAAAGTTTCCTCGCTGCCTTATCCATAATTTTGGACTTCCTCCGGTTAGGGGTGCTGTATGGGCCATGCTCACCATCATAGTCCTTCCGTCGCAGGATGGACACCAACTCCACCATCTCTTGTAGAGACATGTTTGTGGCCTTGTAACGTTTTGGCCTGGATCTGGACGTTCCGGCCTCTGTCCCTTCCTGATCCCGATCAGAGCCTAATGTGCGCTCGTGTGACATCGCCATATTTTCCAATCAACGTTGCATATGGGTGTGGAAAACAGGAATTGGTACGTCATGGGCGGAGACGAGGGCGGCTTTTCTTGATTGCGTGGGGATATAATGGAAACGACGTGATTACGTAGGTTACGCAGAGATTACTCGAGCGGAAACGAGGAGAGAGAGAGACAAAGGTAAATGAAAACATCGGATCAGAGGCCTATAATTTGAACAGCCATGGGGGATGGGGCTTTTCAATGTTGTTTGCACCCTTTTTGTGCTACTGTTATTTATGTATTTTGGGGCCCATCATAAAATTTTGAGAGCCAAGTGCTTGTACACATCACTTCATCAAGATATATGTAAAGAATGCTCTATCCTCTTTATTTGGATTTTAGAGTATGCAGTCAGATCATGCAAGTATTGTTGTGTGTTGGTTGGACAGAGATAAGTAGGTAGTGTTTTCTGCCATCAATGCTGAGGGCCATGATAGCTACACATGAACTAGTGCCTTGAGATGATTGCTAGCATTCATATTAATGTGGGATGTGTTCTTAACTACATGCTACAACTTGCAAAATGGGCACTGAATGACAACTTTTTGGGGGGTACAACAATGCAGCAGAGCTGGCCAGCTATGTAGCAGCAGAAGACACTGTGTTTGTATAATGTTGATGCTCTAAAATGAATGAATGCGCACATATTTTAAGAATGTCAAAGCTGAGCCTTTTTAAAGTTGTGCTTTGTGTTTGATTGTCATTTTCTATTCTAGACATTACTATTGAAGCTACATCTAGGAGCTGACAAAAACATGGATTTGCTGAAAGGGAAGGAGGCAACAATGGAACTAATAACCCGATATCGGGATATGCCCCTTCTTTGGGACACCAGGCACACACATTATTTGGACACTGGGAAGAGAGAGGCAGCACTTGATGAGATTGCTACATACCTGCACACTTGGGTGCCAAGTTGCACAGGCGACATGGTTAAGGAAAAATGTAGTAACCTCAGGAGAAGCTACAGGAATGTATATAAAAAACGGAAATATCCAAAATCAGGATCAGCAGCAGCTAAGACAAAGGAACCCAAGCTCTGGTACTATAAAGAGCTCAGTTTTTTGAATGATGAACTGGATGGCAGGGATTCGGATTCAACACTACCTTGCAGCCTTCCTCCCAGCGGAAGTTCCCCGGATCCCAGGAGCCCTGCAGAGTCTGCAGCGGGGCTGGCTGACATGGAGCCAGATCTGGCCATCTTCAGTGAGGTCTAGTATTTTCAAAAATATTTTTGTGCTGCTATTTATTTTTAATTAGTGAGTTGATCTTGTAAACAAAAAACAAACAGGGATGCCAAATGCAGGGGTCAGAAGGACAGTCTGTTTAATTTAAAAAAATACTAACTAAAACAGTCTAGAGAAAGAAAATGTGTGTGATTGATTGTGCAAAAAAATAAAACATGTTGCCTTTTTTATCCACAGGAAGAAGAGACCAGCCAGGAGGTGGCAGCTCCTGAGGCCCATGTCAGCCAGGCAGAAGGGGGGAGTGGCAGCCAGGAGGAGGCCGGCCCAAGTGAGGTGCAGCAGGTCCCCAGGCCCAGGCTGAGCACCATCAGCCAAGTTCCTCCCCTCCAGATGAGGCCACCAGCTGCAAGGAGGTGCAGGAGGGAGGTGCACGATGAAAGCCTTCAGGTCATCCGGGAGGCTGCGGAAATCATGAGGGCCCCCCTCAACCCCACGAAATGCTATAGTGCATTTGTGGCCAATGAGCTCAACCAAGGGGGGGAGGAGCAAAAAAGCCTGGCCAAGGACATTATTAATCAGGTCCTGGCCAGGATGAAAAGGGACGAGCTGAGCAGGGACACTGTGCTGTGTGACCCGGCCTGGCCTGCTCCCCATCATCATCATCCTCCTCCTGCTGCCACATCACCCCCACCTGCAAGGGTCCGTGGACGGACCCGTGGAAGTTTCGCTGGAAGGAAGTCTGCAAAGAAGTCGAGAAGATGATTCCCTGCCATCCAGTTGATTGTCCAAAAAACTGAGCTTGTTGTAGTAGCACAGCTTGGGTTCCTTTGTTCATGTGCTGCTGATCCTGATTTTTGTTATTGACTCCTGAGGTTACTAAATTTTTCCTTAATCATGTTGTAATTCCCAAGTATGCATGTATGTTGCAATCTCATCAAGTGCTGCCGTTCTGGTGATTTCTAATTTTTTTTTTTGGCCGGAAATAAATGGCTTTTGTATTTACTTTCAAACCTTGTCTATTGTGTTTTATACTGTGGTGAGTAAGCATCAGACATTTGTAAAAGAAAATGTGTCATTTGCAAAGGACACAATATCCTTGGGCGGCGGGGGAACTTTTCTGTTAGAACTTGGTAAACCCAAAAGAAGCATAAAATGTTAAAAAAAAAAATATAAATACCCCAAAATAAAGTAAAAAATAAAGGACAAGACAACTAAATTACATAAGTTGCTGAAAAAAAGGGAAATTTTAATTTAAAAAAAACAAAAACATGGTGAAACAAGAAAAAAAATTTTTTTTGAAAGTTTAAAAAAACGTTAAATCCAACTGTAAAAAAATAAATAAAAAATTATAAAAACAAATGATACGCTCAACATGAAGTACAAATAGACATACTAAAAATGTGGAGAACAGAAACAAATGTGGGGACATCTGGCTAGCAAACTGTGTCAAATAGAAAAAACACTAATGAAAATGCAAGCTAGCAGTATGTGACATCTGGACAAAATTGCATAAGCAAGACAACGGGTTTCTTCTAGCAAGAGAAGAAAGAACAAAAAACGATATAAACGGAACACTATATAGAGAGTTTAGGTGACGAATGTGCCAGGTCCCAAACAAACGTGAGTTTTACCTGAACGAGTGCTCCCGTCCCATCGTTTAGACTGAGCATGCGTGGGTTTTTGGTCCGAGGCTTTTGTGTACTAACGAGCGGACATATCCGACGGACATGTGTCCGGCGGAAAAATTTCAAAGCATGCTTTGAAATTTTTCCGCTGGAAAAATCCGGCCAAAACGGTCCGTTTGCCCATACAGACGACCGGATTTTTCGGATGAAATGGTCCGTCGGACCAGTTTCAGCGGATTTATTCCCTCGTGTGTACAAGGCCTCACAGAACGTATTCCCCCTTTGCATCAGAATATTTTTTTATTTTTATTTATTTTATTTTCACTTAAAAACGTTTAACCTCTCTCCCTCCAGTATGGAAAAATGATTGACTGATACAGATCATTCGCAACTGATTTCTAAATATTATTTTATGTTGTTAACGTCTTCCTCCCCCAGAATGGAGAGGATGTTGGCACAATGGCAAGCGGACATACCATCCCTTACAAGGGAGTCATGGTCTGAAGCCCTGGAATTAATGGTTCCCTCGATGACCTAGGGATACAGACACAGAGCTGATTGTTGTTTGATTGGCCACTGGAAAGCCTCTTGTCCTGGAGGCGACTTGAAGTTGACTGACGATTCATACTCAAGTCGTGTCCAAGTTGCCTCCCAAAGTCGTGCTAGAAGTCGTGTTGCCTCTGTGTGAATGGGCTCTAAGTGAGTCTATTTTGAGTATATTTTAAATTAAGAAGGAAGAAGAAAATAAAAACATCTCTGCACACCTGGCAGCCTTGTTTGGATTATTACACACCCTCCCAATTTACCTCACATCTTTTGGATTAATACCCGGGTATAGTTGATTCCTGGACTACCCACTTCAGCCCCTGGGGTTCTGTCTCTCTCCCATTTTCACCCCCCATGTTTCACATTCCCTCCTCTTCCTTTCCTTCTTGTCTTCCTCCTCCTTTTTTTCTCTTTTTTTACTCTCTCCATCAGTGGAGATACAGCTGCTCCTCTCAAGGCAGACAACAGTCAGATTTTAGGGAGCTACTTCCATGTTGATGGAAACTTTTCTGGTACATGATAGACTATGGGGTTGATTTATTAAAGGCAAATCCAATTTGCACTACAAGTGCATTGCAAGTTCACTTGGAAGTGCAGTCACTTTAGATCTGAGGGGAAGATCTGAAAGGAGGGGAAGCCCTGCTGATTTTATCATCCAATCATGTGCATTTTTTTTCCTTGCATGTCCCCCCAGATTTACAGCAACTGTACTTCCATGTGTACTTTTAAGTGCACTTCCAGTGCAAAGTGGATTTTCCATTAGTAAATAACCCACTATGTTTTGCCTGAATTATCTGCTGGTGAATGTGCTCATATTATTATCTGATACCTTTAAAATCTGCTTCTGACTATACTAGAGGATGTTGATCTAATTAATTGTCTGCTTCGCTCTGCTCAGGCCCACTATAAAATGTTTGTCAAATATGTTTCTCACCATTCAGACTAGCGAGAGAGCTTGGTAGGTAATGGTAATGTTTCTTAATCCCTATCTTTGGAAAACTGTAAAAATATTGGTTGTGTTTTTCAGTTCTGCGAACTATGGTCAGTTGGTATTGTACTGTACATATTCTGTTTTGTTGTTTTTTTTCAATAAAAAACAAAGTGAAAGAAAAAAATATGTATTTTTTGTATATTTTTGCATACTACGTATAGGACAATCTTCTCAGTAAAAAAAAAAACATAATATAAACACACTTTTAGGTAATACAACAGAGCAGTAAAGGCAAATGTCAAAGTCCAGATTTCAGTTTAGGAGAATTTTTATTTTAGTTCAATGTTAGTTTATCTCGCCTGCAGGGAAAAGCATTCTGTTTAGTAAATTGTTACTGCAGAAAAAAATGAGTTTTACACGGATTTGTATGGGAAAAATAAGGTTTGTTGCCACAATTTCCACAGTTTTGACATTGAAAGTTCTGAATGACATTATGCACCCATGAATGAGTGTTAAAAACACTAATGAGTATTGCAATGGCTGTGTATGTGTGTGTGTGCATTTATGCAGTGCAATACTAATGATCTTGTGTTCACTGTTGCTGTAGAGGGCGACAGAGCAGAAATGTGATGATGATGATGTAGATAATAATGATTTTCTATCCAACCACAATAATGTGATAAAGTTGTAGACTGGACCCTGGAGGGTTTTTAACAGCTACTTGACACTTGAAAAATACATTGTGTATGTTCTACAGGCTACAGTTTAAAAGCTAAAACTGAACAATGTTCAGTTGTCCAAGCCCTGCTTTTGTCTGCCTTAGGTCGCGTACACACGATCGGACATGTCCGATGAAACTGGTCTGCAGAGCGGTTTCATCGGACCAGTTCGATGGTGTGTACAGCCCATCAGACCGTTTTCCATCAGACCAAAGTTTTAAAACATGCTTTAAAACCTGTCTGATGGAACATGTCCGTCGGACAGGTTCGATGGTTAGTACACAAAAGCATCGGACCAAAAACCTGCACATGCTCAGAATCAAGTCGACGCATGCTTGGAAGCATTGAACTTATTTTTTCATCACGTCATTGTGTTCTATGCCACTGCGTTCTGGTCTGATCGAATTTTGGTCCGATAGTGTGTACGCACATCAGACCATCAGACAAGTTCAGAGTTGTCTAATAAAAACAGTCCTTCAGACAAGTCTCATCAGACATGTCTGATCATGTGTACAGGGCCTTAGACTTTAACCAGTCAAAAATATCCTTTGTACTTGAACATCCCTGTGTTATTTGTGGGCTGTATGATTTGACCCAACAATGGACACAGCAGAAAGATCCAATTTGCAATTATGCACTAATACTTGAGGTTGAGGTTTTAAGGGGTTGTAAACGCTCAGGGTTTCTCACCTTAATGCATTCTATGCAGGGCTGGTGCAAGCATCTTTGACACCCTAGGCGAAACCTAATTTTGACGCCCCCCGCTGTGCCCCTGACTTCACTTTACTCTGCCCTTGCAACACATGTGACCTACCTGACACCTTGACACATACACTGAACCCCCCCCTTACCTGACACATACACATCCCCCCCCATACCTGACACATACACAAACCCCCCCCCTCACCTGACACATACACTGAACCCCCCCCCCTTACCTGACACATACGCTGAACCCCCCCCCCCCTTACCTGACACATACACTGAACCCCCCCTTACCTGACACATACACTGAACCCCCCCCCTTACCTGACACATACACTGAACCCCCCCCCCCTTACCTGACACATACACTGAACCCCCCACCTTACCTGACACATACACTGAACCCCCCCCCCCTTACCTGACATGTACACTGACCCCCCCCCCTCCTTACCTGACACATACACTGACCCCCCCACCTTACCTGACACATACACTGAACCCCCCCTTACCTGACACGTACACTGACCCCCCACCTTACCTGGCACGTACACTGACCCCCCCACCCACCTGGCACATACACTGACCCCCCACCCACTTATGTGTACACTTCCCCCCCCCCACCTGACGTGTACACTGACCCCCCTACCTGACATGTACACTGACTCCCCCCCACCTGACATGTACACTGACTCCCCCCCACCTGACATGTACACTGACCCCTCCCCCCCACCTGACATGTACACTGACCCCTGCCCCCCACCTGACATGTACACTGACCCCTCCCTCCCACCTGACATGTACACTGACCCCCCCCCCCGCACCTGACATGTACACTGACCCCTCCCCCCCACCTGACATGTACACTGACCCCCCCACCTGACATGTACACTGACCCCCCACCTGACACATACACTGAACCCCCCCCTTACCTGACACATACACTGAAACCCCCCCTTACCTGACACATACACTGAACCCCCCCTTACCTGACACATACACTGAACCCCCCCTTACCTGACACATACACTGAACCCCCCACCTTACCCGACACGTACACTGAACCCCCCCCCCCTTACCTGACACGTACACTGAACCCTCCCTTACCTGACATGTACACTGACCCCCCACCTTACCTGACACGTACACTGACCCCCCACCTTACCTGACACGTACACTGACCCCCCACCTTACCTGGCATGTACACTGACCCCCCACCCACCTGGCACGTACACTGACCCCCCACACACCTGATGTGTACACTCCCCCCTCACCTGACGTGTACACTGACCCCCCCACCTGACGTGTACACTGACCCCCCTACCTGACATGTACACTGACTCCCCCCACCTGACATGTACACTGACCCCTCCCCCCCACCTGACATGTACACTGACCCCTCCCCCCACCTGACATGTACACTGACCCCCCCCCTACCTGACATGTACACTGACCCCCCCCCCCCACCTGACATGTACACTGACCCCTCCCACTCCTACTTCCTGCACTACTCACACACACCATCTCCCCCCTCCCATCCCATACAGCTTAATGAAGTTTGGGTAGGATCTGTCCTACTTTACCTCTGCTGTTTGTGGCTTCATCCACTATCATCAGGGCTCTGTTCAGGGGCCAGGCTAGCGACATCCACCTGCTTCAGGGTGTCCCCGCCGGGACCAGGCCAACGGCATCCACCCGCTCCACAGTGTGTCCCTGGACCCTGCCAGGGACAAGCCAGCGGCGGCGCCATCTATCCGCTCCACAGTGTCCAGCCGGGGGCCGCCGCCAGCGCCATCCACCCGCTCCACGGAGTCCTCGCTGGGCGGGAGGTCAGCTGTGCCTCTCATTGCTCCCTTCTTGGTTGATCTCCGCCCCTCTGCTGCACACACAGACACACAGCGCTGTGACAGAGGGACAGGCTGGAGCAAAGGAGTCCCGAAGGCAGCGCTGTGTGAGTGTGATATACACTGGAGATTTAACAACGCAGCAGGGCGCTCAGCGGGACACATGGGGGATTGGTGGCGGCCGCGGCACACAACAGATTTGTTTGACAGGAGAGGAGAGCCGATCCCATACAGGACAGGGGCTGTGGTTGCGCTCTAGGTAGTAGTGCGCTCTAGGCGGCTGCCTACTTCGCCTAGTGGTAGCGCCGGCCCTGATTCTATGCATTAAGGTGAAAAACCTCCTGTGATGCAGCTGCTCCCCCCAGAACCCCTCTTTTACCTACCTGAACCTGGTCTTTTCAGCGACTGGGTCAAGCACACCAGCTCCAGCTGGTATCTTGGGGTCCTCATTGGATAGATTAATAGCAGGAGGAGCCATTAGCTCCTGTTATTTGTCAATCAAATTGAATGACAACGGAGCCTGGGGGCGGGGCCAGGAACTGCTGTCTGTTTTAATGGATGCAGCAGCAGGACACTGGAGCATGCCCACACAAGTGCCCCCAGGAAAATCGATTCTCGGTCGGGGCACTCAAAAAGAATAGGAGCCAGGAGCGCCACAGAGGGACCCCAGAAGAGGTGGTTTGGGCCACTTTGTGCAAAACCCCCGCACAGAGGAGATAAGTATGACATGTTTGTTATTAAAAAAAAAAAAAAAAAAGACTTTACAACCCCTTTAACCTTCAGAGAAACTTTTTATTAGCTCAGTTTTGCATCCTTAATTCATTTCTGAAATGTATATAGGTTTCAAAATATATTTTATATGTATGAATTTTGAGGCATGCTGCTGACAACCATTGTCATAGAAGTATGCACAATATCTTGGGATTTGTGTGTTCTTTATAATATATAATAATATCTTGAAGCTAAACTATTTTTGCATGTCTCTGGAACAGATACAGTAACTGTCTAGCACTGCAACCTACCCCAATTCTTGTTTGAGTCAATTCATCAGTGCTATTACAATGAATTCTAGACTTGAAATCTCTTGCATTAAAATATTCCATGGGGACAAAAGGATGACACTATATTCGACTTTGTACCTCAAATCATAACTAATTCCTCTTAACTTCATGTCAATGTAGTGTCGTGTATGAATAGTATTTTGATCATGTGACAAAACCGAAGACCTCAAGAGATAGGTGTCAGCTATGTAAGCTGAAAAAAATATGTGCAGACAATTGACATTGCTAAAAAATGATGCAAAACAAATCAGTTTATTTTGTCAAGGGAATAATGTTAAATCTGTATGTAGGTTCATAAAAGGATTGAAAATGATAGCACAGATTCTGTAATTTAGTACTAGAATATTTGTTATGCATTCCAAGTCTGACAACATTATAGCAAAAAAAGAAATACAAAAAATGCAATCTGATCTATACTTTTAGATGAGAAAATGTGTGTAAATAATTATGGCATTTAGTGGAGATCATTAGCTCTGGAATATGTTAGCCATCTTATCACAGATCTGTTGGTGGTCTCAGAAAATGTCTTCAGTGGACAGATGTCCTCCCTTAACTAACCATTTACTGAGCATTAAAACTGACCTACTATGTAATATTTTCTGGTCCATTAAATCTCAAGGAATAAAATGTAGTGACACAGATGTCAGAATTCATCCTTAGAACTAGTCTGAAATTAACTACACCAAACACATTAGAGTTTGAGAAAAAATAAAACATACTAATAGAGTAAATTAGCAAAAAATTTAGAATGTCTGTTACTTTTGCAGTGCTCAGAATGTTTGTTTCTAGAAAAATATGATCTAAACATTATTCTACTTTTGTCTGAAAGTCATGTTTGCTGGGAAGTCATGTTAAGTTGAAAGTTGTCATACAATAAATAAATAAATAAATACTTTGTTTCAATAAAAATAGAATTGAAATGTATAGTATATTGATAAATAATGTTGTCCTTTTATAATGTATGTATGTATTTTTTTGTATGCTTGCTTATTTATACCATTGTATGTCTTTTTAAGCCATGCTATCTATTGGAATTAATTCCCTGCTATAGCAATATGCTGCTGTGTGTTTTAGTTACCTTAGGCTGGGCTCACACCTATGCAAATTTGATGGGGCTTACACTGCATCAAATTCACAGGACATTTTAAAATCGGTCTAATTGAATAAGTCTGGTTTATATATGTGCCTTTTCTAGGCATTGCAGTGTGAATTGCAGGCAAATAATCTATAGGAATATAGATTTGCAGATGCATTCCGTTCTGAATACAAATTCTCTTCCCCTCCTTACTACACCTCCCCCTCTCCCAGGTCAGCTGTTCCACAGCTACAATGGAGAAAAAACGCTGAACAGCTACTTTTTCTCTTCGCAAAGAAACCAGAGCTGTAATTCGCACAATGTGTGAACACAGACTTGGAAAGCAACTACAGATAGTTCCTTATGCAGTAATTGGAATATTATCTTAAAGCGGAGTTCCACCCTAAAAATGTACTTTCTATTAACATCTTGCCTTTAATGTAAACAAATTAAAACAAACATTTTGTTTACTCACTTCTATCTGGCTGTTACCAGGCAGATTTTGTAATCTGCCTAGTTCCTGGTCCTAGGTGGTTCAATTTCCTGTACTAAGACCGCATTGCCTCCTAAGAAATGAGTGTCTCTGGGCATTACTGTGCCTAAACATTGCCCAGCATGCACCTCTCCCTGAAAACCAGGAAGAAAAGGGGCTTCACATGTCCACACATATGATGGATAGGGCCACAACATGAGCTGGAGGATATAAGGCAAGTGTTTGCAATGATTTCTGGAATGATTTGGGAGCTAATAATATGTTTTAGGGACTATTTAATGTGAACCCACTTTTAATGACAACCCTTTTTTGGGTTGTAATGGCAACCCAAAAGTGTGAGCAGAACTTATACACTTGCACTTCTTGCATCTGTTCCTCTGATCCAGCCTTCCTCATTTGCTGTGTACCCCCATAATCCTGATTAAAGCATATCTAAGCCCACATACAAAAATGTTATATATTAATGTTTACAAATCCTAAGACCTCGTACACACCGAGGAACTCGTCACAAAAGACACATTGTTTTCCTTGACGAGTTGCTTGTTAGGCTTGTTGAGAAACTTGACAAGCTATCTTTGCGTACACACTGTCAAGACCAAATCTCCTTGTTCTCAAACTTGGTGACTTCAACACATACAACGGCAGGAGAAGTTTGATTCCACTAGCACAACCCTTGGGGCTGCTTTTGCTAATCTCATGCTACTGCGTGTTAGGTAAAAGTTTGGTAAGAGACATTTGCACTTTTCAGTCGGTTACTTGGTGACGAATGTGCTATTTCCATTACAAATGCTACTTTTACCGAAGGTGCACGGGTTTCTAAGCATACACACCAACGTGTTTCTCGTGGAAAACCAGCCTGGCGAGGAACACAACGACTCCCATCGAGGAAAAAGAGAACTTGCTCTCTTTTTTCCTCGTTGAGTTCCTCAACAGTTTTCTCGATGAAAAGCATACACAGGACCGTTTTCCCCGGCAAAAAAGCTCTCCCACCAAGTTACTTGATGGATTCTGTCGAGGAAACTGGTCGTGTGTATGAGGCCTTAGATATTGTGACTGCAATGTTTTCACCTGATGATCTGCCCTGTAACACACTTTGGGGGTGATTTAAAGGAAAACAGCCAGTTCACAGAAAGTTGTACTTTACAAAGGAATTTGTACGGAGCTTAGCAAATGAGGTGAAGCTCATCATGTGGAAGCAAAATTGCTTTTTTTTTTTTTCAATTTTCCTTGCTTGTGATTGAGTATTCTTTACAAAGTGAAATTACATTACATTCATTAAGCTCTGGGGCTAATTGTTATGAATTCGACCAACAAATCAAAGCTGAATTCCAGCTAACACTTTTTAAACAGCTACAACAACATTTTTTTTTTCCATTTGGAATAAAGATTTTACATAAATGAATAAAAGTTAACCATTGTAATTACCCATGTAATTGTAAAATGTTTTTTTTTTTCTCAACCCTCTGCTGTTATGTTTGATAGCTTAGTAAAGTTAAAAAAGTATTAGGCTTGCTGGCTGGATCATCAGGTTAAAATAAAGCAAAATAAGCCTAACAAAAACAAAACAAAAAAAAAGAATGCAGCCACCACATTTAAAGTGGTTGTAAACCTGTGACATGAAAGCACATCCTTCTATAGTGTGTAGCTGTCTCTATCAAAACCTCTGAGTATGACGTATGCTGCCTTGTTCTACTATTATCTACATGACTCACTTCTGACAGCTTCTTCTTGAAACCAAGATAAAAATATTAGCTCAGGACGAGAGCCTAATGCCGCGTACACACGGTCGTTTTTTTGCGATGAAAAAAAACTTTGTTTTTTAAAACGTCATTTAAATTGATCGTGTGTGGGCAAAACGTTGTTTTTTGTCTTAAAAAAAACGACCAAAAAAAAATTCCAACATGTTTGAATTTTTTGTGTCGTTTTTCAAAACGTCGTTTTTTGTTTCACAAAAAGTCACCGTGTGTAGCAAAAACGTCGTTTAAAACGACGTTTTTCAACCCGCGCATGCCCAGAAGCTAGTTATGAAGCGAGCTTCAATGGAAAAGTGTGGTGAACGTAACCTCGTTTTTTGTGAAAAAAACGATGGTGTGTATGCAATATCGTCTTTTAAAGTGACGTTTCAAAAATGTCGTTTTTTACTTCACAAAAAACGTCGTTTTTTTTCATCGCAAAAAACGACCGTGTGTACGCGGCATTAGAATACAGCCTGTCATTAACATCCACAGCTATGCCTGTTCACTATATTTTGTGAGGAGGAGCTTATGTCCCTTCCCTTCAATCAGGGTTTAGGGTTATACCCTCTTACCTGTGCATTATGTAAATTCAGATTTCCACCCCTTACTTTGTGCTGCTGAGAGATTCTGAGTAAATGCTGCTTATAGTATAAGGCTGTGCAGGACATATGGCTGCAGGTAACCAGTTACAACTGAGGTGGATTTGTTTAATCTCTGTGTATCACCTGAGGCCAGTTAATTAACTGGGTATATTGTAGGGGTTTTTCAACCACTTTATGGATTGATAAACTCCAGTATACTGTTTGAGATATTGTTGTAAATATTATGTATGCCAACACAATGTAAATGACTTCTAAAACCTCAATGAAGAACAACTAGAAATAAATGGCACTCTATTAAATATATGGGTTTGTGTATGCTTTAAGGATTCCTCCATAGACCTTTGATGTCTTATTACCAGATATAGCCTCATTGACTTTACTCATCTCACCTGTTGGAACAGTGAAAAAAGTAGGTACGTTTAGGTTTAAAGTATATGTTTTATTTAAATTTAAAAACAGTACCATGCAAATGTTTTGAGTCAAAATTCCAGTTTGGATCAGTTAACCTCCCTGGCGGTCTTCCCGTGTGTGGCACGGGGTGAGATTTTAAAGCTACGATCGGTAACCCCGTGCCACACACGGACTTGCCTCGCTGGATGCAGAAAAAAGTTTACTTACCTTTTCTCTGCGATCCAGCGATGAATCCCCGCAGTACACGGTGGGCGGATGTCCGCCTGATGCTGTGTGTTCCGCCGATTCCCTTCCCTGCGAGCGTCGCGACGTAGGGGGGGGAACGGCGCCAAATTTAAAAAAGTAAACAAACACTATACATACAGTACACTGTAATCTTATAGAACACAGTACTGTATGTAAAAAATACACACCCCCCATGTCCCTAGTGGTCTGCCCTGTACACTACATGTCCTTTTATATAATAAAAACTGTTCTTTCTGCCTGCAAACTGTAGATTGCCCATAGCAACCAAAAGTGTCCCTTTATGGCAAAAATTGTTTTAGAGCAGCTAAAAAACAGCGATAATAAATCAGAATCACTTGCAGAATTTAGCGATAGCGATTTATGGGGAAATTCGTCATAAAAAAAAAAAAATAATGACAGCAAAAATTCTGCAACTGAGCAAATTTCAGTGATTTTGATTTGATTACATTATTGAATAATTTTTACTATAATTATATTATTATTTGTTATAATTTTTTATAATTATTTATTATATTATAATTTTTAATAAGAAAAAAAAAAAAAATCATACCCAGGATGCCTATTAGACTCTGGTTTGGATAGATTTCAGTGAGTTATTCCTAAGAATTACAAGCCTACAGTATAAAACGCCAAATTCCCTTGCAAATAATGGTACCGCTTTCAGCACCTAAAATCTTAAAGAATCATACCGCCAGGGAGGTTAAACAAGGACAAATAGTATATACAGTCTTAATTCATGAGGGATATATATATATATATATGTATATATATTGGGGGGGTAGCTCACAAGGGATCATCTTCCCTGGGGAAAAAGGTAGTCCAAGCGGAAGGTTTTCTTAAAATCTGACTTGTAGCCAGTCTTAGTTTAAAGGGTTGCATGAAAATTGAACAAACAATACAGAAAATAAATCCATGCCATCCAACTAAACATTGCAGGTTCCCAGGCTTCTCCCAGTCACCCACAAAACAAAGATAATGCAAACCTATTCTTTCTCTCACAAAGCAAGTTTATCATAAGCATCTCTCTCAGGTTTTGGCTTCCCGAGTCCCAGGCCAAGAGCAATTATTTGCTCCAGTTCTGATTTATTTACACAACCTGTTGGCAAACACAAGTGGACCGCAAAATCTGGTCCAAAACCAACCATGCCACGATGGCTGGTAAAACCCAGACCGGATTTCACCTTAGTTTTTAGCAAATTAAAGCATTCAAGGTGAAATATAACATCCATCAAACACCTTGTGATTCATAATGTCACAGTATAATATACAGTATATGTTGTATATTGTTTGCAAGAAATAGTTATTGTATACCATCTCCTCAGACAAGCTCCATTTGTGAGACATATAGGCCCAGATTCACAGAGCGATTACGCCTGCGCAATAGGAGATGCGCGTGCGTAAGTCTAAATGTGCGCGTGCGTTTCGTTGCGCGGCATCCCCAGAACGAGATACGCAAAAAATTGACTTTTTTTTGTCCCGCGTAATTTCGTTAGACTGGCGCATCCGTCCGCGCAAAAGTGCGATAGACACATCATTGATTTGCTAGTCAAATATGCTAATGAGGGACTTACGGGGATCCACAAAACAACGTTGGGGCAGCGCAGGCGACGCAGTGTGCGCAACAGCAAAATGTCCTGTCTAAAATTAGAGCTGATAAAAGCTGGTCTAAAAAAAGAAAAAAAGTCTACTTGTTAGATAAAGCAACACTGTTAGTGAGCAGCTCAGCAGTCACACGTGTTGCTCAACAATCTGTATGCCAACATGCCAGGGGCATCGTCGCGCATAGCTATACTACTGACTTTAGATGAACAAAGAAGGAGGAGGGCACGGAGGATGGCACGGAGGATGGCACGGGAGAGGATATACCGTACCCGCATAGACCTGTTTGGCATGAGTGATTCTGAGGTGTATCGCATCTTCAGATTCACCCCTCATGCCATCCTGGAATTAACCACAACCTTGCAGGAGGACATCACCAGCCCAACACACCGCTCACATGCAGTGCAGCCACTGGTCAAGGTCATGGCAACACTCCATTTCCTTGCCAGTGGCTCTTTTCAGCGTACAAGTGGAGTGGTGGCTGGGATGTCACAGTCCTCCATGAGCAGATGTGTGCACCAGGTTGTCCCTACAATACTCAGACGCATGGCTAACCAAATCATCAAACCCACCACTGAGGACCTGCGGCTGAAGGCAATGACAGATTTCTACAGAATTGCCAGATTCCCACGCACCGTGGGGGCCATTGATTGCACACATGTGGCACTCCAGCCCCCCCAGGAGACAGAGCACATGTACCGCAATCGGAAGCATTGGCATTCCATCAACGTACAGGTGATAGTCGATGCCCAAGGCCTCATATGGCACGTCCGTGCCAAACACCCAGGGTCCAGCCATGACAGCTACATATACAATCAATGCCACATCCGAATGGAATTCGATCAGAACGTGTATGGGGACACCTGGCTGGTTGGTGAGTGACATGGGTGGCAGGCATGACTATCCCCTCCCATGATGCACATCACAAGGGGCACATGCATGACTAACATCCTCCTGTCTTTTCCCTTCCAGGTGACTCTGCATATTCACTGGGACCCCATCTTATGACTCCTATCCGGAACCCCCAAACTCCAGGAGAGGAAAGATACAATCAAGCACATGCTCAAACACGAGCAGTGGTGGAGCGCACCTTTGGCATCCTAAAGTCACGTTTCCGATGCCTGGATAAGTCTAGGGGTACCCTCTTGTACTCCCCAAACTTTGTGTGCCAGATCATCGGTGCATGTTGCATGCTGTACAACTTTGCAGAAAGAAAGGGCCTGCAGATTGACCTACGTGATGACCTGACCCCTGAACCAGACAATCCCCCCCTAACCGAGGTTAACCCGTCTTCTGAGGGAAGAGCAGCCAGGAGACAGCTCACATTGGGCATCTTTGCACGTTAAACATACACATTAATCATGGCACAATGAGAATGCATGCATGCACACCACTGTGGTCCCTAGCACACACACCCCACATCCACATCAAATTGGATTGGCACCAGTCCACCATGCACGACTGGTGAGCAGTAACGCCACGTCAAGGCTCCAATTATGTCACTGTACATTCATACACCATTCACACGGACCTGGGGATCACTTCTCCCTGGTCCTGGGGAACCCTTCTCCACCTAAATTGAGGGTGACACCCCTTTTCCGGCAGACACCCCCACATTCACACAGCATTTACAACCCAAAAAAAAAAATGACCTGCAAAATCAAAAAATTTCCAGCAAAAAAAAAAAAAAGACAAAAAAAAATACAGCAGGAAAAGAAACAAAAAGAAATATATCAATCAAACAAACAGTCTCTCAAACACTTATCAAAAACCACTTTCAAAAATCTACTAACAACCACTTGATCACACAGAACACTAATCTGACAACTACAAAACACACCGCAACGAACAACAAGAACAAAAGCACTTGGTTAAATGGGAAGGGACAAAGGGATGTACTTTTGCAAAGGAAGTGCGTTTGTGTGTGTCTATTTATGCTGTTTGCGTAGTTCACAACGTTGCCCTAGTCCATTTCCAATTTCACTGATTGCGCCGCTCCCGAGTTGTGAGCATGCGCACATCGGAGCTGACATGGTCTCGTTCAAGCGCGCATGCACGAGCCGACCGGCCCTTTTATTTGCATGGGGTCACGGCTCATTTCAATGTAACACGCCCACGTCCTTCCCCATTTGTATTACTCCTCCTTACGCCTCTGGAAAAACGTTACGTATGCGCAATTTCCTGCGCAAAAGCTACGAGAATAGGGTGATTACGCGGCAAAATTGCGCAAGTCTAACGTAAAGGCGGTGCGCTACGCCGGTCCAATAATGCGCAGATGTACGTGAATCTGGGCCATAGTTCCCATATCTTGGACCAAACAGAGCCATAAGTGATTCTTTTGTTTCAGATATGCAGCCTTGTATCTCCTATTCAGTGTTAATGTACACCTACCTACTGCCTTCTCCCCTTCCCTACCTTTCTTTTATCCTCCCCTCCTTTTCTCTGTCCTCTTTTCTTCAACCTTGATTTAACCCTGAACTACTTTTTGTTATTTCATTGACAAGTAACTCAAGATGTTACTGTACTGGTCCCTATGTATATGTACTTCTGTACAGTTGGGGAATCCTCCCCTCATGCTTGGATTCTTGTATACTTTTTCTCAACAAATGAAAGACAGAAATAGTTATAAGTGTAAACTTTCAACATTTTGCAGATAAATTTAGGGGTTGCTAAAAGGGGTTATAATTCAACTCTTGAGCCTTCAATTTCAGTTCTGCTAGTCATACCAGTGAGGGGACTTTATTTACGTTTTAATACGAAATTGATGCTTTTACTTAACACAAATCATATCCGTTTGTCAGTTATGCATGATGCAATGCTGCCTTCAGCTAGGTGGGAAAACACAAAAAGGCCAATCTTTAGTGTCATTCAACAGACATCCATTAAATATTTATATACATAGTTGTTATTCTAACTTTTGCTGCTTCACAAATGACTTTTTGGCACAAGTACTTTTTGGCATTATTACAAGCTATAGATGGCACATCTAGAAATGTATTACCATACATATAATATATTCAATTTGGAAAGCTTACATACAAAGTTATGTTGTAATTTTATTAGGGCTGCGGAAATTAACGATTAATTGTTCGATTAATCGTTAATTTCTTTGATCGACTAAAAAAATTTTGATCGACGATCCGCGGAGTGAGCTCCGCGGTCTCGCCGATAGGAAAGACCGCGGCTTCGGCCTAGCTCCGGAGCCGCGGCCATCTTGGTCCACCCGGCGGCAAGCAAGTAGCGGCGCGCTGACGTCATCATCACCCGCAGCATCCGGCATCCTCCTTCTCCCCCCTCAGCGCCAAGTTCCCCTACATGTAGCTCCGCGCTACTTCCGGGTTTCCTCGTCGGGTCGGTATGGTGGACTGGTGGAGCAGGAGGCGGCAGGGGGGATTGTGCTGGTGGTGGTGCTGCGGGACCTGGCTGGGACACCCAAGATGTGAACAGGAGGCTGAGCCGTGAACAGGTGGAGGGAGAGATGTGCGAGGCAGTGCTGCAGCTGCTGGGGAGAAGGTAATGCTGGTGCACAGAGAGCTGTGTATGTGATGTCGGATGAGCTGTATTATATGTCACACTTCTCCCCGTCACACTGCTCCTTCACCTGACACACTGCTCCCCGACCTGACACACTGCCCCCCCCCCCAGAACTGCTCCCCACCTGTCACACCTGCCCCCCCCTTTGACAAACTGCTCCCCCCCCCACCTGTCACACTGCTCCCCTGGCTGTGTCTACCCCCCCTACCGCCCCTGGCTGTGTCTAACCCCCTCCCTACCGCCCCTGGCTGTGTCTAACCCCCCCCCTACCGCCCCTGGCTGTGTCTAACCCCCCCCCCTACCGCCCCTGGCTGTGTCTAACCCCCCCCTACCGCCCCTGGCTGTGTCTAACCCCCCCTACCGCCCCTGGCTGTGTCTAACCCCCCCTACCGCCCCTGGCTGTGTCTAACCCCCCCTACCCGCCCCTGGCTGTGTCTAACCCCCCCCTACCGCCCCTGGCTGTGTCTACCAGCACCCCTGGCTGTGTCTAACCCCCCTACCACCACCCCTGGCTGTGTCTAACCCCCCTACCACCACCCCTGGCTGTGTCTAACCCCCCTACCACCACCCCTGGCTGTGTCTAACCCCCCCTACCACCCCTGGCTGTGTCTAACCCCCCTACCACCCCTGCCTGTGTTTAACCCCCCCACCACCCCTGCCTGTGTCTAACCCCCTCCCTACCCACCCCTGGCTATGTCTAACATGCCTACCACCCCTGTCTCCTGTGTAACACCCCTACAAACCCTGTGTCTTACCCCCTCTTTAGCACCCCTCTGAGAAGCACGCGGCGGCGGTGGAATGGCAGAGCCTGCTGCATCCAGGCAACACAACGTTCACAGGGGAGTCGGGGATAGAGAGTGTGACAGACAGCCCAGCCGACAGTGACAGGTGATGGTGGCAGAGGGGGATACGATGGAGGTAGGGGGTGATGGTGGCACCGCAGGAGGAGATTGGAGGCAGGGGAGATTGTGGCACCGCAGAGGGGTGTGAAGGCAGCTGGTGTTGGTGGCAGAGGGGATAGAGGCAGGAGGTGATGTGACTAAATCATTTGCCCTTATTATATTGAAATTATGTTTTTTTACCTTAATGTCTATTACATTTTATTTAGTAACTTTTGCGAAATGCCAGTAAAAACGTGGCTGTGCCAGTAAATTTCGGATGTCGTGAAAGTAAATTTCAATCTGGTAGGTTGGCAACATTGGGGGGGCCCTTCATGGTTTCATGCATCGGGGCCCTGAAGGTTCTAGTTACGCCACTGCGCCCGCCTGCTTGCATCGTGCACGTGTCAGTGTCAGCTACTCTGCGGACGGGTCCTCCTGCCTTAAGAAGGTAAGAGAGGACAACCATCATGTATAGCATGCGGGCAGATGTGTATATTACAGCATGGGGGCAGATGTGTATATTACAGCATGGGGGCAGATGCTGTAATATACACATCTGCTCCCATACTGCAAGAATATACACATCTGCCCCCATGCTGCCCCCACCACATTTACCACTGACTAATGCAGAGTTGCAATGCAAGGAGATCAGCTAAAAGTAGTTGTATCTGTATGTGCGTTAATTAATCGAAATTAGTCGATTAATCGATTAAAAAAAAAAACGATTAATCGAACACAAAAAAAATTTTAATCAGTCACAGCCCTAAATTTTATCTTTCAACAAAAGTTGAGAAGATCAAGAGTGATATGCCTTTAAAGACCAGCACAAAATCCTGTTTGTAGAGGCTAAAAGATTGCTAGGGCTAGTTATGGATAAATTATTTAGCAGGAATGATGGGCAACGAACATGTCCTTAAATGAATCTTGGTTCGACAGACTCTTGTTCATGCATCTTTTTAACCCAAGAATAAAATGGATATGGTTCTGAACATCTCATCATTATCTTTCATTATGTCACTTAACCTCTACATGGCTGGAAAGTCACAGGCAAAGCTCAGGCCTATGAGATTTAGGTGTGCTATTTAGCCAGAATAAACTGTTTTATTAACCAATGTTCATGTTGAGGATGATATTAGAGATTTCAAAACCATATGTCAGCTGTAGCTATTCATTTTTTATAATCTGAACAAGCATATTTCTGTACCATATTCTGCACAAGCATATTTTTGTACTAATATTTGCAATGCACCCACAATGTACAGGTTCTTTGCTGTTCAATGGATGCTCCTGTTTTTTAAACATGCTCCTGTTATGCAGGGGCATACCCTAAAAAAAAGTGCTATTCTCTAATTTTTGATGGTGTTTTTGCAGCTGGGCATGCTTTGGCATGGCAAGTCAGTGTGTGATTTTCTGGATTCAAGGATTGCATTTTTCTAGTACATACATCCACATGCTCATGCATGCCCCCAATGCAAGTAAATTATAACAATCAATCCTTGCACTTAATAGTTTCCTTTAGTAAAGCCCCAATACATTTTTTTGTTCTTTTTACAATAAATTATTGTTTTTTTTGTTTTGTTATTTTAAATAACATAGAGCTTCCCCTCTCTCTAAAATTCCTTAAATAGACAACAGGATAAGTATAGACTCCTTACTATACTTAATATGCTATTGACCCCATATAAAAATATCAGAAATCACTTTTAAATTCTATGTTTTTCATTAAAAAGATAAAAAGTATAATTCCTTTGTAATTTCTGATATCTAGTAAATCAGCACTTGGGAAGCAATTACTTCATGTACAGTGTAACTTGGTGACTCTCGCAAATACTATGTAAAAAGCTAATTATTTTGTGTGAGAAGTGTAAACATTGTGGCCCAGATTCAGGTACATCTGCGCATTATTGGACCGGCGTAGCGCACCGCCTTTACGTTAGACTTGCGCAATTTTGCCACGTAATCACCCTATTCTCGTAGCTTTTGCGCAGAAAATTGCGCATGCGTAACATTTTTTCAGAGGCGTAAGGCGGAGTAATACAAATTGGGAAGGACGTGGGCGTGTTACATTGAAATGAGCCGTGACCCCATGCAAATGAAGGGCCGGCCGGCTCGCGCATGCGCGCTTGAAGGAGACCATGGTCAGCTCCGCTGTGCGCATGCTCCCAACTCGGGAGCAGCGCAATCAGTGAAATTGGAAATGGACTAGGGCAACGTTGTGAACTACGCAAACAGCATAAATAGACAGACACAAACGCACTTGCATTGCAAAAGTACATCCCTTTGTCCCTTCCCATTTAACCAAGTGCTTTTGTCCTGTTGTTGTTTGTTTTCTTGCTGTTTTTTTGCTGTTTGTTTTTGTGACTGTTTCTTGCTGAGTGCTAGTGTGATTTTTTGGGTGTTAGTTTTCTCTTTGTGTGTGTTCTTGCTTGATTGGTTGTTGCTTGTTTTTGTGAGTGAATTTTGTTGACTGGGAGTGAGTTTTTTTGGAAGTATGACAGAGAGAAAGCGAAAGCTCAATTTTTACTGTGGGGGAAAAAATAATTCTTGCCCGGGCCATTAGCGATTATGGGCGTTTCCTCCATGGCCCGGACAGTGCAAACACCAACCCGGCCAGGAGGAGGGAGATTTTGGATATGATCACTGAGCAGGTCAATTCAGCGGGGGAGGGGGAGACACGGACCCGGTCTGGGATTGACAAAAAAATCAATGACCTCCGGCGTCTGGTCAAACAGAAGCTGGCCAGAATGCATGCCCATGCCAGGGGCACAGGAGGGGGCCCACCATGCCGTATTAGGCTGACAGCGGAGGAGCGTGCGGTGGCCCTGACCTTTCATCGGCATGAAGTTGAGGGCCTGCCCGGCTTTGACTCAAGTCCAGAGCCTGTGGTGCCAGGTAAGTATTTTTTTTAATATCAGGTGTGTAGCATGTGTGGGGAGGGGGTGAAAGGGAATATGTGGCAAGTGTGTGGATCCTCCAACCTGTGAATGTTTTGGTGTCATCCACAGATGTGCAGGAGGGTGCAGGGCCATCTGGCCTGACCGCACCATCCCCAGGACAGCAGCCTAATGAGGCCCCCCCCCAACAGGCCGGAGTCCACGGAGGAGGTTCAAGGAGGAGGAGGAGAATCATGAGGAGGAGGAGAATCATGAGGAGGAGGAGAATAATGAGGAGGAGGAGTCCATGTCAGCACTGGACGTTTGGTTTTTGAGGACTCTTCCCCTATGGCTGGCAGCAGGCAGCCCTCCCTAAGGGGGAGCCCCCCCCTCCCTCCCCCCCAACATGGCTCCCCTCCCAAGGGCCTCCCCTTCTCTCTCCCGGGCCACAAGCATCAGCTGGAGGCAGGATTTCATCCCAGAACACCAGGGGGTTGGCCGATCTCCTGCCCCCACTCTGAGAAGGGACCAGTTCCTCCAGACCCGCCATCTGGGACAGGTCAGCCAGACATTGGTGCGGATGGAGGAGAGCCTGTCCTCCATCAAGGATACGCTGGGGGAACCTGGACTCCCACTCCCGGGCTTTCACAACCCGCCTAAACGACCTGCAGACTACATCAGCAGGCGTTGGGCAGGATGTGAGGGCCCTTACCACAGGCTATCCAGGCCAACACGGCAACACTTGGTGCTGCCCTGGACAGAATAGCCGTGGCCTTGGAGGGCAGGCCGCCAGGTGGGCAGAGATCAGGGGCTGCTCCTCCTTCCCCGGATTTCCCCCTCCCCATGAGTCTCCCCTGAGGAGCCGGGCCGTGGCCGGGGGCGCCCCCAGGTGTGGCTCACGTCAAGGGCAATAATTTATTTTTTCCCCTCTTTTTTTTTTTGCTGGAAAATTTTTTTGATTTTGCTGGTAATTTTTTTTTTTTTTGGTTGTGAATGCTGTTTGAATTGTGGGGGTGACATTCCTGCCGGAAAAAGGGGTGTCACCCTCAATTTTGGTGGAGAAGGGTTCCCCAGGACCAGGGAGAAGTGATCCCCAGGTCCGTGTGAATGGGTGTATGTGAATGTACAGTGACATAATTGGAGCCTTGGCGTGGCGTTGCTGCTCACAAGTACAGCAGGTGGTGACTGGTGCCAATCCAATTTGATGTGGATGTGGGGTGTGTGTGCGTAGGGACCACAGTGGTGTGCATGCATGCATTCTCATTGTGCCATGATTAATGTGTGTGTGTTTACGTGCAAAGATGCCCAATGTGAGCTGTCTCCTGGCTGCTCTTCCCTCAGAAGATGGGGACCCTCGGTTAGGGGGGGATTGTCTGGTTCAGGGGTCAGGTCATCACGTAGGTCAATCTGCAGGCCCTTTCTTTCTGCGAAGTTGTGCAGCATGCAACATGCACCGATGATCTGGCACACAAAGTTTGGGGAATACAAGAGGGTACCCCCAGACTTATCCAGGCATCGGAAACGTGACTTTAGGAGGCCAAAGGTGCGCTCTACCACTGCTCGTGTTTGGGCATGTGCTTGATTGTATCTTTCCTCTCCTGGGGTTTGGGGGTTCCGGATAGGATAGGATGGGGTCCCAGTGGATATGCAGAGTCACCTGTAAGGGAAAAGACAGGAGGATGTTAGTCATGCATGTGCCCCTTGTGATGTGTGCATCATGGGAGGGGATAGTCATGCCTGACTCCCATGTCACTCACCAACCAGCCAGGTGTCCCCATATAAGTTCTGATCGAATTCCATTAGGATGTGGCATTGATTGTATATGTAGCTGTCATGGCTGGACCCTGGGTGTTTGGCACGGACGTGCCATATGAGGCCTTGGGCATCGACTATCACCTGTACGTTGATGGAATGCCAATGCTTCCGATTGCAGTACATGTGCTCTGTCTCCTGGGGGGGCTGGAGTGCCACATGTGTGCAATCAATGGCCCCCACGGTGTGTGGGGAATATGGCAATTCTGTAGAAATCTGTCATTGCCTTCAGCCGCAGGTCCTCAGTGGTGGGTTTGATGATTTGGTTGGCCATGCGTCTGAGGATTGCAGGGACAACCTGGTGCACACATCTGCTCATGGAGGATTGTGACATCCCAGCCACCACTCCATGTGTACGCTGAAAAGAGCCACTGGCAAGGAAATGGAGTGTTGCCATGACCTTGACCAGTGGCTGCACTGCATGTGAGCGGTGTGTTGGGCTGGTGATGTCCTCCTGCAAGGTTGTAGTTAATTCCAGGATGACATGAGGGGTGAATCTGAAGATGCGATACACCTCAGAATCACTCATGAGAAACAGGTCTATGCGGGTGCGGTATATCCTCTCCCGTGCCATCCCCCGTGCCATCCTCCGTGCCCTCATCCTTCTTTGTTCATCTAAAGTCAGTAGTATAGCTATGTGCGACGATGCTCCTGGCATGTTGGCATACAGTTTGTTGGGCAACACGTGTGACTGCTGAACTCCTCACTAACAGTGTTGCTTTATCTAACAAGTAGACTTTTTTTCTCTTTTTAGACCAGCTTTTATCAGCTCTAATTTTAGACAGGACATTTTGCTGTTGCGCACACTGCGTCGCCTGCGCTGCCCCAACGTTCTTTGTGGATCCCCGTAAGTCCCTCATTAGCATATTTGACTAGCAAATCAATGGTCTGTCTAGCGCACTTTTGCGCGGACGGATGCGCCAGTCTAACGAAATTACGTGGGACAAAAAAAAGTAGATTTTTTGCGTATCTCGTTCTGGGGATGACGTGCATCGAAACGCACGCGCACATTTCGACTTACCCACACGCATCTCCTGTTGCGCAGGCGTAATCGCTCTGTGAATCTGGGCCTGTGTTCTTGCCGTCCTTAAAATGTAATAATGCAAATTCAAAATAAAATGCCATTAAAACATTCTTGTGATATACAGTTTGGATACTGTGACATTTAAAATAATGTCAATGTATTATATATGCACAAGTATTTGTCTCAATTCTTACCTCAGAGACAATAAATGTGTTATTGTGAATTGGAATCTTAAGAGGTGAAAGCATTTAAAAATTTTAAGATGTAGAAAAAAGTTACAAGCACATACTTAGCTTTATTGCTATAACTTTAGTAAACATTTTAAATAGAGAGACACATTTGTTTATTCCAAGTTCAGTTCTTTAAATGTACGAGTAGTTGATTTTACTGTATATTTAGACATTTAAGAGCAGCTTAACATCTATAACTTTTAGGATTCCTGATCTAGTATTACTGTGTATGGAGCTGGGGTTCATTGTCAAACTTTTTATTTTTTTAAATCCTCTAATTGTCATTATAGTAAGGGCTTGGGAATCCTCTTTTTAACCACTTAACCCCCGGACCATATTGGTGATGAAAGAACAGAGCACTATTTGCGATTCGGCACTGAGTCACTTTAACTGACAATTGCGCAGTCATGCGACATGGCTCCCTAGCAAAATTGGCGTATTTTTTCCCCCACAAATAGAGCTTTCTTTTGGTGGTATTTGATCACCTCTGCGGTTTTTCGATTTTGCGCTATAAACAAAAATAGAGCGACGATTTTGAAAATTTTTTTTTTTTTTTACATTTGTGCTATAATAAATATCCCCCAAAATATATATAAAACAAAAATGTTTCTCAGTTTAGGCCGATACATATTATTCTACATATTTTTCATAAAAAAATTGCAAAATAAGCGTTTATTGATTGGGGCATAGTTTTATGGCATTTTTATTAATATTTTTTTTTACTAGTAATGGCGGCGATCATTGATTTTTTTCGGTACGGCTACTGCGAAATTATGGCGGACACTTTGGACACTTTTGACACATTTTTAGGACCATTGGAATTTTTATAGCAATCAGTGCTATAAAAATTCTTTGGATTACTATAAAAATGACACTGGCAGGGAAGTGGTTAACACTAGGGGGCTGGGAAGGGGTTAAGTATGTCCCCTGGGTATGTTCTAACTGTAGGGGTGGACTCGCTAGGGGAAATGACTGATCGCTGTTCATACATTGTATGAACAGACGGTCAGGCATTTCTCCCCTGACAGGACCGGGAGTCGGGGGCGACCGGGCGCCCTCCGGTGCGCACGCGCCCCTGTTGGCTGCTTGGCGAGGCGATGTTATATTACATGCTCTCACTTAGCAGAGCCGTATAACTGTGGTGGCTGGTCGGCAAGCAGTTAACATTTTTCAAATTGAAAGGGTAACTCCACTTTTATGGGGGGAATTAGCAAATAAAGAAAAAAATATATTGCGTATACAATAGCGACACAAGCCATATTGTAATTCAATTTTTATTAAAAATGACCTTTCCTTTTCCATCTGCAGTGCTGTAATTTTATGAAAATGCAATATGGCTACCTGGAGGTGTTTTGTACATACAATGTGTACTGAACAAACTCCAGAAACATCATTTACTGCTTGTGTGATTGGATGACTGATTTTCCCAGAAGTCTACACTTAGGCTGGCCATACATGATACAATTTTCTGTGCAATTTTCTGTACAATTTTCTTTAGATTTACCTTCAACTATGTAGTACAAGGGCCTGCCTGATTGCATATAATTGAAAGCGTTGTTTAGTTTGACCTTATATTATATGGTTTTTGGTAAATCTAAAAGAAAATTGCACAGAAAATTGTATCATGTATGGCCAGCCTAAGATGCAAGTTAGGTTTTAGGCATCCCCTGGAACAAAAATTTCATTTTTGGTAAGATACTCTCAATATGAACATGTCTAAAGGTATGCAGGCCCAGCAGATTTCCTCATTAGTGCTCTGCAGGTGCCACAGCTGATTGATAAGTATAAAACCACTCCAATTAGATTAATTTCCCACATGGGCACAGAGAAACAGAGGGATTTCTTCAGAATACCAAAAAGGTAGGAATCTGCATCAAAGTTTATTATAACCCTTGAAAAGTACATAGATCACCCAGTAGGGAATGTTTTTTTCTCAACAAAAGTGGAGTTACACTTTTAATCTAAATGTAAGAAATAGCTGAATATTATATTTTATATGATCACTAATGATGGAGATAGTGATACAAAAAATAAATAACTAATCTAGAACATTTGACAGATAAGCAGTTTACAAATATCATTCCTATAAGAAAGCCACATGTACTAGCCATACTAGTGTCATAATTAATATACACTAAACATATCTCATATCAGTGCCTCCAGAATTACATAATTCAAAGTACATAATAATGCCCTCACATTCACTTTAGTTAATGATATCAAGAACAAATACATATTTATAACAGTTGTTTTATGATTGTAACATTTTCAGACATATCAAGAATTATACATTCAAATTCTACTTACAAATGCATATTAAGTGTATAGCAATTATCCAAGGCATAGTGAACATTTTTTAGTATGCAACCAAAATCTTAACATTCATTTAAAGTTTAATAAAGACTGCTAAATGTAATTAGATTTACTGGCTTGAGTTCTGCAAACACACATACAAGATAAAGAGGTCATAGTCCCCAGTATATATGAAACAAATCAATACACTTAAGTTCCAGTGCAATAGTGTGAGTTGTAAAGTAGAGAAAGGGAGAACTGGGAGATTCTACACAACTAATGTCACGAAAACACGATTGGTTCGTCTGATGAAAATGGTCCGATTGACCGTTTTCATCAGACGAACCGATCGTGTGTGGGCCCCATCATTTTTTTTCCCATCAGTAAAAAAACTTAGAACCTGTTTTAAAATTATCTGATGATTAAAAAACGTATGGAATAAAACCATCGTCTGTGGGCAAGTCCATCGGTTAATAAAATCCACGTATGCTCAGAATCAAGTCGACGCATGCTCGGAAGCATTGAACTTCATTTTTCTCAGCACATCGTAGTGTTTTACGTCACTGCGTTCTGACACGAACAGATTTTTAACTGATGGTGTGTAGACAAGGCTGATGAAAGGCAGCTTTATCGGATATCTGATGAAAAAATCCATCCGTCCGTTTCATCGGATGAACCGATCGTGTGTACGTGGCATAAAAAAAACTTTTTATATTGTCCTACAGTTGTGGTGTGTGAGGGAGGCCTTTAAGCTATTTTAATTCCATCATATTAGTATCCTTGCAACACCCTATTTGTGATGATACTGAGGTCCGACAAACCGCAACATTTTCCATCTTTATTTTCCTCAAAATAACAAAGTCAGTAACAGGATACCAAGTTCAAAATCTCCTGTTGGTGCTAAGCTGTTGTTGCAGTCAACACATTTGATTAAAGCATTCTGTTTGTAATATCTTTTTTCTGTAATTTTGTTGTGCCATTTCTTTTTCTTTTCATTAAATTCCATTTCAAAATAGTTAATCTTTGAATGCTAGAAATTATAGAACACTGCCCTCTGAAGATGCTACCATAGTGCATAAATCTGTTACATTCCTAGCAGCAAGTGATATGAACATTTTTCAAATGTACGAATTACAACAGTGAATACTGTGAATTGTTCATTCTACAATTTAAACACGCATTTTGGCTGCTACCATGTGCATAAAGAGATAATTGCTCCAATGATGGTAAATTTTAGTCTGCTAGTGCTTTGATTGTCATACCGCAAGCTGGAAAATGTATGTGCACGGTGAAACTGAGAGTGTGTACATTACACAGCAGCCATTACATTTTACTCTGCAGGATTGGTTAGTACTTTGCTGATCATGGCATACCTCACAGGAAAGGGGTAGCTTGAGAACTGCTGATGTACAGTATATTCTTTACAGTTATATATTTAGTAGCTTTGGAGATTTCAAAATGTGTGTCCTGTGTGCAAATGATATCACTTTTGGAGGAGATGGCTTCTTTCCACAGGAGTGATCTTTTTTTAAAAGACTATTAAGCCCTTTGGCACTTAAGGAAATTATGTTCAGTGGCATGAGGCCGTATATAAAAAAAAAAGGCTTGAATTCTAGGGATGCATCTGTGAGTCTGAGATAGACTACATATCATATATCCTAGTATTATTTATGTTACATTTTCCAACATATTTAAGACAAATGCTGTTCTAGTGCAGAATGAAAGGAAAGCGTATACCAACAATATTGATTTGGAGTAGAGAAAGGGGGAGGAAAGGAAAAGAGCGTAGATTAGGGAAAGGAAAACACAATGACCAGTGTGCATAGCACACGATTACCGTGGGGAGGAGAACAACAGTCCTAATGCCGCAATAGGTCAGGGTGAATTCCAAGTAGAGATTAGTTCAGGTGTTATTCACAGATTATCAGGGCTCAGGGATGCAGGCTGAGGGGCATGTTGTTAGAGATGGGGTCTCCCAAAGAGGGGGACAGGCCCCAGTTTTGGAGTTGTTTCATGTCTTGTTATAGATGTAGTATGGTGACTGTTTTGCCCTGAAAGGCGATGGATACTTTAGTGGGAAAGTGGGAAAATCCCAGCAGTATGAGATATTGTACTCTTATACTTGTACTCTCTCAGAGTGGAAGAAAAAAGGAGAAAATTCCTTAATTTTTTGTGCAGTGGCTACAGAGATGTCTGCATAAATCTTCAGGTTATTATATGGTTCCAGGAAGGTGGGGATGCATCTAGGATACGCTCCTTAGATTGATAGAAATGGAGGCGAGCCAGGACATCTCTGGGCCTGTCCTCTAGAACATAGTTTAGTTTGGTGACCCAATGTGCTCTATCCATTGTGAGATCCAGCTTAATGAGTGTCGGTTCTAGTATGGAAAAAAATTGCTGAAGATATGAAGTGAGATCTTCAGAGGAGATGTTTTCAGGGATACCTTTGATTTTGAGGTAATGGTCCTCTAAATTCACTATTTTAGTGGACATGCATTGTAGTTTCTCTGATTGGGCTTGATGTACATCTACCAATTTGTTATAGGCCCCCACATAGGTATGGAGTTGTTTCTCCATAGTATTATTGCATTCTCCCAAGTCATCTATTTGGGATTGCATGTGAGATATGGACTTGTGGAGGTTTTTCCTAAAATTGTTTGTAATGATAGTAGGGTGTGATAGGAAAGATGATTCTTACTCATTGGAGCTGGTTGTGAAGGTGAAGAGAATGGAGATGTTGCTGCTTTCTAAAGGCTGTCAGTGGAGTGATTCCCTGGTGGAGTAGTGCAGTCTATGGGTGCTGCTGCAGAGCAGGCAGATGACTGAGGAGTGGCTTGGTTAGCATTTAAAACACATTTTTAAATGTGATGACTGCATATATTTTCTTGTTTTTTTTTCCCTTTATTTTCACATGTTGGTCTGTTTTTTTTTCAACTTCCTTGAGCAAATCAAGCTGCCCAGCAAAAGTAGTTACAAAAATGATATTCATTTGTGTAAAAACTTTATCCTAAAAGGGAAAAAAAAGTTTTGCTGTAACTGCTTGAACAAAGTGTTAGCTTACATTCAGCTTTAGCCCAGGTTCACACTGGGTACGATTTAGTTCGATTTGAGATGCGATTTCACATGTGAAATCGCATCTCAAATCGGCAGCAATTGCCAGCAATGACACCGTCCTAATCGGTGCGACGCCGCATCTGCGACGCTGCACCGATTTCAAAAAGTAGTTCCTGTACTACTTTTTGCGATTTCAGGACGCGATTTACATTGACATCTGTGCAGAACCCTGCACAGATGTCTCCTAAATCGCGCCGAAATCGGGACTGCCAGAGGGAGTGAAATTGCGCGAAATCAGCTGAAATCGCGCGATTTCACTCCCACAGCCCAGTGTGAACCAGGGCTAAATTAATGAATCTGCTAGTGGATCTAACACTTCCCTCTCACTAGATTGACAACACTGTTGTTCAAAGGTGTCTCTATTGCTCCTCAATTCACAGTGGAGACACCATAGAACAGGAAGTGTGTTACTAGCCAAGAGAAAATAAAGGGTAAAAAAGTCAAACAAATCAAAACACAACATTTAGGAATTGGTGAGTCCCAGAGCAAAATGCAGCTAAAGGACCAGGCCCATTTTTGCAAATTGGCACTACGCCGCTTTAACTGACAATTGCGCGGTCATGCGACGTGGCTCCCAAACAAAATTGGCGTCCTTTTTTCCCACACATAGAGCTTTCTTTTTGTGGTAATTGATCACCTCTGCGGTTTTTATTTTTTGCGCTATAAACAAAAATAGAGCGACAATTTTGAAAAAAATTCAATGTTTTTTACTTTTTGCTATAATAAATATCCACCAAAAATATATAAAAATGTATTTATTTTTCCTCAGTTTAGGCCGATACGTATTCTTCTACCTATTTTTGGTTAAAAAAATCGCAATAAGCGTTTATCGGTTTGGTTTATAGCGTTTACAAAATAGGGGATACATTTATTGCATTTTTATTTTATTTTTTACTACTACTGGCGGCGATCAGCGGTTTCATTATGGTGAACACTTCGGACAGTTTTGACACATTTTTGGGACAATTGTCATTTTCACAGCATTTAAATTGCATTGTTTATTGTGGAAATGACAGTTGCAGTTTGGGAGTAAACCACAAGGGGGCGCTGTAGGAGTTATGTGTTCCCTGTGTGTGTTTACAATTGTAGGGGGCTGTAGGTGTGACGTCATCGTTCGTGTCCCCCCTATAAAAGGTATGACGCGATCGATGCCGTGGCCATAGTGAAGCACGGGGAAGCCGTGTTTACACACGGCTCTCCCCATTCTTGAGCTCCGGGGACCAGCTCCAGCGGCGATCGGGTCCACGAGTCCCGCGGTCCCAGAGCTTCGAACCTCGAACTTCGCGCCCGTGACCCATGGCTGGGTAGTAGTACAGGATGTACCTGTACGTGGATCTGCCCAGTCGTGCCATTCTGCCGACGTATATGTGCAGGAGGCCGTCCTTAAGTGGTTAAGAAGCACAGAGCTGCATTAAATTACATTTTGTATATCTACCTGAAGTTCAGCTTTAAGAATATACGGTATACCTTAAAAATAAATACATTTGTAACTGTTGTTTAAATCAACCGTTTAGTACATCTATGTGCGCACTTTTTCTAGTCTACTTAAAACATCCCACCTTTATTGAATAATTACTAATAATGTGAGAGTGATTTGGAGAAGGAGTGCTATAATAACAAAGTAAAAAATACATTTGCTGGCAGGAAAAATGTGGGGTTGGCTGTGAAATTGGGAATAATAAGATCTTCCTGCTGAATCCAGTAGGAATATGTAACCTCTTAGTTTAAGCTCACTGTTCACAATCTTTTTTGGATTAGAACAGCCACAGGGGTTGTAAGACTATCTCTTCAGGAATGAGATTAGAAGAATTGGGCAATGTGAGTTGTAATGTTTTAAAAGCTATTTTCTTTACTAGGTCTGTCTTTTCTGCAATATCCAACTGTTATTTTTATTTGTTGTGATTTGTCCTCCTATCCTATATCATTTTTTACAATGAATTTGTCTTTCTGTCTTTTCCTTTTATAGTGTGTAATTGTATTACATTGTTTATGGATAGCACAATATATTTATTTAAAAAAAGAAGAAGAGCAATGCCAATAACAAACAAAACAAAAAAAAACAACAAAACAAAACATGGTATTCTTTAGCTGTCTAGTGAGATGATAATCATGACTGATGCAAACATCTACTGGCTGGGTTGGATGGTTCATGGATGTTGGCATGAGATTAGGCTGGCAAAAAATGTCTCCAAACCATGTACACCTTTGTAGCAGTATGGGGTTACTCTGAGGCTGCGTACACACAATCAGACCGGTCCAATGAAACTGGTCTGCAGACCAGTTTCATCGGACCAGTTTGATGGTGTGTATGGCCCATCGGACCGTTGTCCGTCGGACCAAAGTGTTAAAACCTGCTTCAAAATCTGTCTGACGGACACCTGTCCGTCGGACAAGTTCGATGGTTAGTATGCAAAAGCATCGGACCAAAAACCCGCGCATGCTCAGAATCAAGTCGACGCATGCTTGGAAGCATTGAACTTTGTTTTTTCAGCACGTCGTTGTGTTCTACGTCACCGTGTTCTGGTCTGATCGGATATTTGGTCCGATGGTGTGTACACACATCAGACCATCAGACCACTTCAGCCTGGTCCGATGAAAACGGTCCGTCGGACCAGTTGCATCGGACCAGTCTGATCCTGTGTACGTGGTCTAACTGTTAGGCCCCATGCACACAGGGTGAAAAAGAAGCTGCAAAGCCACTCCCAACACCAGGAAAAAAGCTGCTGTAAAAATATGCTTTTGCCAGCTTTTTGCATTGAAGTTAATGTGCTTGGATAATGGTCTGGCATGGATTTTGGAGGGGACCCGTGCTGTTTTTTTTGGTGTGTGGGGTTTCCCCTCAAAATCCATTCCAGTCTGAAGAGCCTGGTATGATTTTTGGGGGACCCCATGCATTTTTTTTCCATTTTGGTGTGGGGTTCCCTTTCAGGATCAATACCAGACTCATAGGGCCTGGTATGGATCCTGGGTTGGATCCCACGCCTTTTTTTTTTTTTTGGCATGAGGTTCCCCTTCAAGATCCTCACACAAGCCTTTAAGAAATCAACTCCGGTGTTTGTTAATACTTTCATCTACCTATTCAATGTGAGTACTTAGTTTATCTGATTTTCAATAAAATAGTGTTTAGCAGTAAGCTAAGTTTTATGTTCTTCGAGCCTCCACTACACACAGTTCAGCAGAGATGATAAGTTTATTTTCTGTGATTGATTAACCCAAGCAGCACTAAGTGTTTTTTGGAAGTTGTGGGAGAGAGCCTTCCTTATCTCTGGGAGTATCCAAGAAGGAGTTTTCCGGGGTTCTGTGGTGTCAGCATAGAATGCCAGAATTGCATGCAGATAGCAGAGCAATGTCAGAGGAGACAGAAATCACAGTACATGCTTCAGATTAAGGTATGTTCACACTTTAAAAGGAAATGCTTTGTTCAGAGGTTTATAGCCATTTTAATGTGCAACACAACACACCTTAAACAGTGCATTAAAAATAACACAACTGACCTCTCCGATGTGGATAGACCCCAAATGGACATTTCTGCCTCACAGCCCATCTAAGCTCTTGTTGACCCATGTTCAGTTTTTTCAATAGCACAATAAAGTTAGATATTATAATAATAGATAGAGTCAAAGTTCCAGATAAACCTTAAAGTGGAGCTTCACTTACTACAGAAAGTTCTGCTGAATGTCTTCCTTCCCCCCTCTGTGTGTATTGAGCGGGCACCTAACTTTGACCAATTCATCCTCACCTGATTGCCCCTAACCTCCTGGGGCATGTTCCATGAGGCTGCAGGATCATTCACAGAGTGCAGTGCAGTTCGCACATGTGCAGTGAAGAGCTGGCTGTGAAACCAAAGGGAGTCACAACCTGCTACCCACAGTCAACAATGCAGAACCTGGGACCCAAAGACTGGTGAAGAACCAGCTTGTGTGAAGACAGCACTGAATCCCTGGGCTCACAGCTGTCTTTTATTTATTTATTTTTTAACTTAAAGTGGAGGTTCACCAAAAAGTGAACCTCAGCTTTTCGGAACCCTCCCACTCTCTGGTGTCATATTCGGGACCCTTTAGGGGGGAGGGGGTGCAGATACCTGTAGAATACAGATATTTGCACCACTTCCATGTATAGACTCCAGCGGGAGTCCCGCCCCTTTGCGTTGCCCCCGTTCTGTTCTGGGAAACACACAGCTCCCAGAACACAGCGGGGACCAGTGAGGACGGTGCAGTGTGACTCGCGCATGCGCAGTAGGGAACCAGGCAGTGAAGATGCAGCAGTTCACTTCCCGATTCCCTCACCGAGGATGGTAACGGGGGAAGCTGAGAGCCGAGAGGTAGCTTGGCTTTGGCTGCTGACGTCACCGGAGACCTGGACAGGTAAGTGTCCATTTTTTAAAAGTCAGCAGCTGCAGTAGCTGTAGCTGCTGGCTTTAAAAAAAAAAATTCTGGTGAACCTCTGCTTTAAAGCTTCACCCAAAACGGGATGGTCGGCTTTAAGCAACCCCACTCTCCTATGCCAAACTTGACATGTAATTTTTTTGGGAGGGGGGAGCAGGTACCTAATTTTGACAGGTACCTACTCCCACTTCCGCTCGGGCCGCCTAGGCAACTTGAGCATAAGTTCTTCTCTTCCCCTCCCTCCCTGTCACAGATCCCAGAAGATTGCATGACCATTGAGAAGGCACAGCGTGACTCGAGCATACGCAGTGCGCACACAGCTGTAAAGCCGCAAGCTGTCACAGCCGGGTGCCCACTCTTGTAATGTCAGTGTCGGGGAGAGGTGAGGGAGAGAAGCGAGGGTTTGGGTGGCTGTATCGCTGGATCCTGGGACAGGTGAGTGTCTGTTAATTAAAATCAGCAGCTACACTTTTTGTAGCTGCTGACTTTTAATAAACACAAAAATGTCTGGAACTTTGCTTTAAGTTGCTTTTTAAACTATACACTGAATCCTATGGGATAGAGCAGCTGCCATTCTGGGGAAAGAAGGCAGTCACAAAAGATGTCCTACTTTATGTGGCGTAAGGTAGTGGCACAAGAGCAATTTTTCAGCTAGATCTTTGAAGGACAAAAATAAAATTCATGTGCCGTAAAAAACACAGCTGGCAAAACAAGTTTTTATTCTCCAATATAGTTTATTGGTTAAATCTCTCTTATCATTTTATTGATCTTTAAAGCATTCTATCAGGTTAATACAATCCATCTCGAAAGGTGATTTCTAATCCACCACTCTCTACCTTGGTTTGCTGCATCTCTTCTTCCTTGGTCGCTAATAATACCTCATGTGACAGCTACCAGTTATCTTTCTCCGCACTTATATATTTTGTAAAGGTAAACAGAGAACCATCCCTGTGTGGTTTCATTTTTAGCCCTATTTCAGGTTTCCATGAAAATATAATAGTGATGCATGCTATACTAACACTAGAGAATGAATGTTTGCTGAAATTACATTTTCCACAGCAAAACATTTCATTTTCCTTTCTGAGCTTTTCTGCAATATACATTTGTTTTAGGGCTTATATTGGACCCAGTTATTTCAGCTGCTGAACCACCATTAAAGTAATTTTACAATTTACAAGGCCGCTGACCTCCACCCATTTTCAGCCACTTCTTGTCTACATGTATGCACTCCAGCTATTGAATTGTTAATCATTGTGCATCATGTCTGTGCAATGTGTGCTGGCACAGTAATTTTTTTACCCTCAGCTAGGAGTGCATGTGAGAGGGTGCAAGTGCACAGCTTTGATAAGTGACAGTTATTAAGGACCCTCAGTCATACTATTATTGGGAGCTACTGATTAAAAAAAGAAACACATTTTGATGTTGTAATAACATGTTTAAACATTCTTGAACTAAAGGTGATTTTTTTTTTCATTATGGATAGAGAAAGAGAGGGTTATTACCCCTGTCAGGTTTTTGTTTGCGATCTGTGACCCATAAGGGCCCTTTCACACGGGCGGACTAACGGTCCGTTTTTCAAATGTCCGTTTATGGACTCACAATGCATCCCTATGCGATCGCGTGCGTTAGCGGATTGAGCATCCGCTAACGTCCGCAAACATCCGCCTCCGTCAATATCCGTTTTTTCAGACTGAAGAAAACACTTTGGGCCAGATTCAGATAGAATTAGACTATCGTAGAGTATCAGAAATACACTACGCCGCCGTTTTTTACCTGGCTCTACGTGGAATCCAGGTAGATTTTGTCCAGTAAACGACGGCGGCGTAGTGTATTTCTCCCGTCGCAATCCATCTGCGCGAGTAGGGGGCGTGAATCATTTAAAATAGGCGCGTTCCCGCGGCGATCGAACTGCGCATGCTCCGTTCGCAAATTTCCCGCCGTGCATTGCGCGAAATCACGTCGTTACGTCATTTTTTCTTGAGTAGCGTCGTTTACGGAGATTCCTATTCCCGAACGAGTTACGTAAAAAAATAATAAAAAAAATTAAATTTGACGCGGGAACGACGGCCATACTTAACATGGGCTACGCACCGTTAGACCAGCAAAAAGCTGGTCTAACAGTACGTAAAAAAAAACAGACGTAAGCGATTGCGTAGACCGCTCGTATCTTCGTGGATCGCCGTAAAAACACATTTGCATATCCCGACGCATCAAAACGACGCGAACTCCTCTCAGCGGCTGCAAAAATATCGCAGCGTAGATCCGAAGGCTTACGAAGACGTAAGCCTCTCGGATCGAAGCCCGAAGCCGCCGTATCATGGTTTGAGGATTCAAACTAGTGATACGGCGCGCAAAATTTGAAATTACTCCTGTCTAACACCAGTTAGACAGGCGTAATTGCTCTGTGAATCTGGGCCTTTTTTTCTTCTGTCTGGCGGATCGGATCGGATGAATACGGACACACGGTTCGTATTCATCCGATTCCCCATAGAGGAGAGCGGAGGAAAGACAGGGCGGTCCCTTCACAGTGTGTGGGTACCGCCCTTTCCTCCAACAGCTCAGCGGGGATTTCCGGATGATTCCCGCTGAGCAGACGGACACACACGGGGCGGATCAATACGGATCCGCTCCGTGTGAAAGGATCCTTAGGGAGATTTTTATTTACTTCCAGTCCCAGCCAAAACAGGAGGTGAGAGAAAATTACTCTTGAGGCGAGAGAATCACCAAAACTAGTGTCCCCATTGGAATATTACCCCTATACTTCTGTTCTGTCCTGTTCTGGAAATGTGGGATATTCTAACAGTGAACATAACAAATAGAGAGGATTAATCTTCCTAATAAGGGCACAGACAAGAATAAAAAACAGGCTGGTGTTATAATCACTCTCCACGCTGTCCAAAACTAAAATACAAGTTTCGCTTTTAGTTGTACTTTAACCACTTGCTAAACAGCCACCATCATTGTACTGCGGCAGGTCGGCTCATTCCTGCAAATCGCCATCACATCAGCTTGGGAACTCTATTTTTTCGGTGCGTATGCCCACTTGCCAGGGGGTGAGCCAATCAGCTCCTACAAAGTGGTACTATTTTGCTGTGTACACACAATGTCACTGGTTCACAAAAAAGTGTCAAAAATGTCAGTTAGATGTCTGATCTGTCCGATGCAATGTTGCAGTTCTGGTAAAAATCACAGATCGCCGCCATTAGTAAAAAATAATAATTATAAAAAATGGTATACAGTAAATCTATTCCCTATTGCTTTTTTCTTTCAACATTGTTGCTCTTATTTTGTTTATAGGGCTTAAAAATAAAAACAGCAAATGTGATAAAATACCACCAAAATAAAGTTCTATTTGTGGGAAACAACGTCGCACGACCACACAATTGTCAGTTAAAGCAACGCAGTGCCGTATTGCAATAAATGGCCTGGTCCTTAATTGGTTAAAGCTTATGAGGTTTTAGTGATTGTGTTTTGATTGTATTTAAGGGGTGTATTTAAAAAAATGCTGTTCTATACATCCTGGAAAATTGCATGAATGTTCATTCTGTGTGAATGCGCAAAAAAATGCTACAAAATGGTTTTTCTTCACGGTGGATGTCAATCATTCATAAGAATGGCGTGAATCAGAAAAATGCTCCACTATGGCCACTAGAGGGAGCTTGATTATCAGAGGAAATGATAGTATTGTATAGTCTCACACTATTCTTATGAATAAAGAACATCCGTTTTTGAGTGAAAATAGCCTGTGCTATTTACTGTATATGCTATTTGTCTCCACACATTGCAGAACTGTGTAGGATTGGATTTATAGAACTGTATGCAGTTCTGTATTTAGTCAGAACAAGGCAAAATGTGTTGCTAATATTATTTAAAAAAAAAAAACATTTTTATTAACTGTGTTGCCAAGTACTATACACAGAACTGCTTTTATTAGGTGCAGGAACTCAACCATGCCCCCCTCAACCCCCCCCCCCCCCACTCCTACACTGTAGGTGGCTTAGCTCCTCTCACTTGCAGAGATCATTCAGTGGGGGCATCAGCATCTGGGCAAAAAAATTAGATTTCAGAGGGTGCATCATGTCACATGCTCTCTCCCACCCATGACTGCACTGCACACCAGGCACCTGCATTACCCTTGTCCCTGTCCCGCACTCAGTTTGATCTGCTCAGGATATCTGATCTGAACCACTGGGAGACAGGCTATCACTTGTAAACACAGGAGCCGGAATTCTGTGTTTACAAGTGATTTTGATGAAGCACAGGGGAACTTAGTTATAAGGAACTGAAAAGAGTAGATTGAGGTTGGATATTATCAACATGTATAAATACATAAGTGATCCATATAGTCAACTTGGTGTTGTTATTCACTTTAAAGTCATCACAGGACAATCAGGACAAGAGGGCACTTTTTACATTTGAGGGAAAATATATTTATTTTCCAAATACAGAAAGGCTTCTTCACAGTAATGCCTTGTACACACGTACGGGATTTCCGATGGGAAAAGTTCCTGTCAGAAATCCTGAGGGGAAAGCCGAAAACCTGATCAGTTCAGTCTTTCCCCTTCACATGGCCGGTTTTCCCGACAGGAAAACTGCAATGGAGCTTTGGCTGGGAATCCCGGCCATGTGTATGCTCCATCACAGTTTTTACCGGTGGTAAAAAAGAGAACTGGTTCTCTTTTTTTGTCTGGTGGTTTTTGGGCAGTTTTCTGTGGGAAAAACTGCGAGGAGCATACACACGGCCGGGATTCCTGGCCAAAAGCTCTCCTCACAGTTTTCCCGTAGGGGCTTAAGAGTTGTGAAAATGTGTAGATTGCTTTAAAAAATCTCTGGATTCTTTCCTAAATGTACATAATATAACAGGACAGCCTCATTGGTGCCTCCTTATTAGTGCCCATGTATATGTAAAGTTGATCCAGGGAATATCTGATTGCTTCTTGGAGGATCAGGAAGTATTTTTTTTCCTTTTATTAGTTGAACCAGATAGACTTGTGTCTTTTTAAAACCAGACTAGCTATGTAACTATGAAACGTTGCAGAATTTTTGAGCATAGCCTCACATAGAAAAATGATATAATGAACCATAATAAAGTACCATCATCCATATTAGAAGAGGAACAAAGGAGGGTGGGAGTATAAGGGCAGTTGCTGAAGATGACCATATGTACATACCCACCCAATAGGTTATAAAGGACTATCCCGGTACTGATACACAACAACATAATTTATGTAAAATAAACTATTTAATACATATATATTGACATACATAAATCAATAAAATATCAACCACAGACAACTAATGACGGCGATTTTTTTTTTTTACTAAAGACATGTGGCTGAATACATTTTGGCCTAAATGTTTGACTAAAATTTTGTTTATTCAATTTTTCTTATAACAAAAAATTAAAAAATATAGTTTTTTTTTTCAAAAATGTCGCTCTATTTTTGTTTATAGTGCAACAAATAAAAATCGCAGAGGCAATCAAATACCATCAAAAGAAAGCTCTATTTGTGGGAAGAAAAGGACTCAAATTTTGTTTGGGAGCCACGTCGCACGACCGCGCAATTGTCTGTTAAAGCGACGCAGTGCCGAATTGTAAAAACGCCTCTGGGCATTTAGCAGGATATTGGTCCGGGGCTTAAGTGGTTAAAACCAGACTAGCTATGCAACTATGTAACTTTGATGAGCAGGGAGTAGAGGCCAGAGCCAGAGGTGGTGGAAAAACCTTGACTATACAGTACATATGTGTTAACATGGAAAAGCTGATATAACATTTTTGAAAAACACACATACACGATTCTGTTAAATTGAACAACAGAAAGGAATCTGCAAAAGAAAACATGCTGTATGTGTTAGGTAAAGTATCTACATGCTATAAAGAGATCATGGTAGCAGCACGTGGGAATTGGAGCAGACTAAAATATACCCTGGGCACCTTGAGCCTCATGTATCAAAGTGTCACTACTAAGAAACTGTCATTATTTCCCCACAGGCACCAATCAGATTCCAATCTAGCTTGGAAAATGACATTCGTAATCAGAAAGTTTCAATCGGATTGGTGGCTGTGGAAAAAGAAGATAATTTTTATTACTGACATTTTGAAACTCAGTGTAGTGGCCTGTTCATTTATATTCAACGTCATACACTGCCTATGTTTGTTCAGCATGTACTCATGTGAATGAGTTGTATCAGCTCCTGCAGTATACAGAAAGCATGTTCCTATCTTTTGTTCATAGCGTATTTATGTTTCAGATGTCATAAATGAAGTATTTGCAGTAGAACTCCTCCGTGAGATGGTCCTAAGACATTTTAATACAGATACGTTCCCTGAGTTTAGTGCAGAACTTGATTTATCTGTAACTTAGCCAATGATTCTCATGTGTTATAACTGTGCCTCTAATATGTGTGCCTTGAGAACTTCAACTAGCACAGCGTACTCTGCTTTACTTTCTTTCTGGGTCATAGCAAGTATGTCATTGTCTTGAAACAAGGGAAAAATAATGCATGCAATTTTTCATAGAAAACATTCACTCTGTTAATCATATACAAGGCTCTGGTTATGACTTACTTACAGAATGTCTTTGGGAACACATCTGCCCTTTGCTGACACTCCAATTTACCATATTCAATGAAATGATTGCACTAGAATATAATGTGTTAACAAATGCAGTATGTCAGAATCGTGGAGCTTTCTAACTATGAAGGGACTGTTTGCTGTGGCTAAAAGTTTGTACAGTTGACCTTTTGTTTTGTTTTTGTTTTTACTTCTCTTTTTTTTGTGTGCTATGGGACATTGATCTAAAATACAGACAATATTTTCTCTTGATTTTTATTATGGCTGTGTAACGGTATTTGTACTGATCTTTAATAGTTACACATAAATATTGATCTTCTGCTATAAAACAGCTACATTCCAAAAAAAAATGCTCTAAGTCAATTTACTTACAGTAAGGTCCCAGAAACATTAATCTCAGATGTGGTTCTTTTCTATGGATGTTCACAAATAATGGGCGCCAGCAACTTAAGTAGATTTTAAACGCTACATTTTTTTCTAAATTCCAGCTCCTCTATGTATCAATATAGCATTAACCACTTCCTGCCTGCACTCTAGACGAAATACGGCTACAGAGCAGGCTTAGTTTGCCAGGAAGGTGTGCATGAATGTCTGCCTGTGATTGCACTGCCTGCACATGCTCTTCCTTCCAGCTGATCACAGATCGGGGTAAAGTGCCAATCACAGTGGTGCTTACCACATGATCAGCTGTGTCCAATGACAGCTGATCAAAGAATGTAAACACAAGAGGGTTATCAGATTTTCTTTTCCCACACTGACAGCATGAGGAGAGAATAAGAAAGCCAATACCCATCTTGTTTTAAAGGGACATCGGCACTGATAATTAGGGCACTAAATATCAGTGTTCTGATTATCGCTGCAGTAACACCAGCACCCACCAGTGCTGCCAATCAGTGCCCCCAAGTGCTGCAAATCAGTGTCCATCAGTGCCCATCAGCGACTCCCCATCACAACCTATTAGTTCCATCAGTGCTTATCAGTACCCCCTATCAGTGCCTCCTCATCAGTCCCCACGAGTGCTGCCTCATCAGTGCCCATCAGTGCTACCTATTGGTACCTATCGGTGCCCATTAGTGCCACCTATTGGTGCCCATCAGTGATGCCTATCAGTGCAGCCTCATCAGTGCCTCCTCATTAGTGCCCACCAGTGCCACCTCATAAGTGCCTATCAGTGCTGCCTATCAGTGCCACCTATAAGTGCCCATCAATGTCACCTATTAGTACAGCCTCATCAGTGCCTCATCATCCGTGGCCACCAGTGCCGCCTTATCAGTGCCCATCAGTACCACCTATTTGTACTCATCATGTGTGACAGTAGGAGATGCTGTCAAGGTAAAATTGATAGTTTGGGTGGCACAGGGTATGCACATTTGCTTGGTGCACGACTACAGAGCATAGATGTGGACTGGAGAAAACTGCTTTTGCAGCTTTCTCTAGGTTTTGGTATTCCGGCATAGGGCTATGTAGTTTGGAGATTTCACAGTGTCTTGGGTGGAACAGGATCTCCAACCCTGTATCCAGAATTTATGGCAAGAACTTTTCCCGTCTGAAAATTTGAGAACCAGCTCTCAAATTTTTGCTGTCGGAAACGCTGACAGAAAAAGTATGATGAAGCCTACACACAGTCGAAATTTATGAACAAAAGCTCACATCAAACTTTTCTTGTCGGAAATTGCAATTGTGTATCCGTGGCATTAGACTGATATCCTCAGAGGTGGAAAAGCCTCAGCAGGGTCCACAGGCCTACTTAATGGCCACACTATCAAGCATCCACAAGACATATCAATATCTCTGTTTCACCCAACAAATAACACGTGGCTGAGAAAAAAAATCTTGTTTAGCTCCTTTTGAGGTACAGTTAGGCTGATTACAGCTCACTGCTGACTACCGGATTCAACATAAAAACAATAACAGTATGCGCTTGCAAGGGCCTACAGTAGAGAATGTTTTGTACGCAGCCACTATATTTTACAGAGACACCAGGGCCAGCAGTGCCAATGGATGAGAGATGTTCTTCCCCCTCTCCTACCAGTTTGCTAGCAGACTGGACTTATAAGGTGGTGTTGAAGTAACACATTTTCATAGGTCCCCCTTTCTCAAACCTTGAAAAAAGTGGAACATCTACAAAACGCATTTCTTCAACGACCAGTGTACACCTTGCAGGAGGAGGGAAGATACATCTGTCTGCTGTCTGTATAGAGCCCTTGCTTGTTATTAGTCCACCTGCCAGCAACACAGACTTGAGGTCATGACACAGGAAGGAGTCGGTCAGCTGATCTCATTAGCACACACCCTGCATCATCTAGCCTTAGCTGGTCAACGCCCCTCACTCTCCCTGTCAGTTCCATAGTCAGCAGTGAGAACACAATCTCCTCCACTCCCTGCCCCTCCCCTCTGCAAACCCGCCCCTCCTGGTGCTATTCTGCCTGTGAAAAGTTACTGCCAATTGCTGCCAGCCCCTCTGTAATAAGAATGTGTACTAGACAGTGGGGGTTATTTACAAAAGGGAAATCCACTGTGCACTACAAGTGCAAACTACAAATCCAAAATGCACTTGAGATTGCACTGAAAGTGTACTTGGAAGTGCAGTCACTGTAAATCTGAGGGTAAGATCTGAAATGAGGGGAAGCGCTGCTGATTTTATTATCCAATCAATTTCAAGTAAACTTTGCACTTATAGGCCCAGATTCTCGTAGATTGCCCGCCGGCGTAGCGTAAGCCATTTACACTATGCCACCGTAACTTAACAGAGCAAGTGCCGTATTCCCAAAGCACTTGCTCCGTAAGTTGCGGCTGCGTAGTTTAAATGGCCCAGCGTAAGGCCGTAATTCAAAGGGGGCGGCTTGTATTTAAATTAAGCGCGCCCCGCGTCGATCGAACTGCGCATGCGCCAGCCGCAAAAATAGCACAGTGCGCATGCTCCAGCTCACGTCGGAAAACGTGAATGAAACCGACGCCATACTTCACATGGCATACGGCGGAACTTCGTAAGGTTACCCCTCATATTGCAGGGGTAACCTTACGCTTACGGAAAAGACGTAAACGACGACGGGCGGCGTAAAAAAGTTTGGGAATCGGCGTATTAGCCTCATTTGCATAGGCAAATGAGAAATCAACGTAAAGGCCACCTAACGGCCAGCGAAGTCATTACATCTATGATTCAATGGTGTAAGTGTTTTACACCTGTCGGATCTTCACTGTATCTATCCGTAAGTGATTCTAGGAATCACACGCATAGATACCCAGTCAAAAAAACAGAGATACGACGGTGTCTCCAGCGATACACCGTTGTATCTCTTTTGAGAATCTGGCCAATAGTTTGCACTTGTAGTACAAAGTGGATTTGCCTTTAGTAAATACCCCTAGTGTGTGTGTGTGTTTTTTTTTATTCTGCTGTTCATATCACCAATATGTAGTCATGTGACCGCCCAGCTAATTTTGGTGGGAAACGCAGCCCCTCCAATTGTAGTCCATACATTGGGGATGGAGAGTGGCACTCATGTGACCACACATCAGTGATATGAAAAAAGCTATTTAGCTGCTGTACTGAGAAATATACATACCCCACGATTGCTACCCTTTATATCTGTGTTGTCATTCTGACCCAGTGATCACTGTCTTGGAATAAGAATGTAAATCAACGTTCATTCAACTCAGCGTACATTGTCAAAGGATAAGAAAATATCAAAACTATTGGATCAGGAAACAGCCAGGTAACTAGCGTTTGAAGAAAAAAAGAGAGGCCAGCAATAGATATACAGTATAATTCACTCCCCACAGGTTTTCTTAAACCCCGCTTTTTCTCCTTAAAATACCTACACTGCAAGCTAAAGCAAACTACGGCTTTTAATAAAGATATTTTTTTTAGAATTTGCATAATTTTCAGAAAACTGGGAAAAGCTATTTCAAAGTATACATAATTTAAAATGAATATTTTTTTTTTCTAATGAAGATTAATAACTATGCTTGATTTAAGACATGTGGAGCACATCGCCCTTAAGCAAATAATGTTGGTTTACGAATACACACATTTTAATTTAAACTAAATATTGAATTCTCTTGATTTTATGTTTGCATGTACTTCCATGGGATATAAATGAGCAACACATTCACCTTAACACTCTTCTTCTCAGGGTTCATTCCAATTAGGTCTGAAAGTACTAACGAAAGGCTTGAGTGTACACTTTTAAGAAGCTATTTGTTGACAGTCATGAATACTGCAGTAAGCTGTCATTTAACTTGTATTTAAATGCATGTCACTGGAATTGTCATTGTGACAGTAGTGAGTAGATTATTATGCGATATAACTTTACCACAAGAGCTGCAGGAAGTAAGAAATAAGAGCATTTTAATACAGTGGAGGCCATCACTTGTAGTGGCATTTACAGCAATAGCATTACAGTTCTAACACAGCCAACGTGTTAAGCTATAATCTTGTGACTACATTTTAGATGTAACATGAAAATTGTCCAATTTATGCTATAGATCTTCTCATATAAAGATTGCTATACTTATAAACAACATGAAAGGGGATTGAAAAGAAGATTTTAAAAATAAATGCCATATAGGATATTTAAGTTGGCAAGGACAGTCGAAAATGACAATAGTCATGCAATCACATCTCTCTTACCCACCTTTTAATTCTTTTGCCAGATATTCTGTAGAATGTCTGACCCTTTTAAAGTTCAGTTTCAATGCAGTGATAAGTTATTCTAGAAAATAACCTATTAATATACTTTATGTAAGGAATATTCAGAGGCTTGCATGTACTGTGGGTGTTTAAGGGCACAATGTTAAAAACACTTTTACTGAAGTGCAAATGATTCCAGTACAGAACACAGGCTAAAGTTTACATTTATTTAAAAATAATCCACATTCTGCATTAAATGGATCATTTTGCAAAAAAAAAAAGCTTCCTTAGGAATAGGGATTAGCTTCGAGTTTGAGTCGAACTCATGTTCGACTCGAACATTGCCTGTTCGCCGACCAGCGAACTATTTGGGGTGTTCGCGGCAAGTTCGTGTGAACTTTAGAACCCTGTTAAAGTATGGGACTCGAACGTTTGAAACCTAAAGTGCTAATTTTAAAGGCTAATATGCACGTTATTGTAATAAAAAGTGTTTGGGGACCCAGGTCCTGCCCCAGGGGACATGTATCAATGCAAAAAAAAGTTTTAAAAACTGCATTTTTTTGGGCAGCAGTGATTTTAATAATTCCTTTAAGTGAAACAATAAAAGTGAAATATTCCTTTAGTATTTGTACCTAGGGGGGGGGGTTATATTATGCCTGTAAAGTAGCGCTTGTTTCCCATACTTAGAACTGTCTCTGCACAAAGTGTAATTTCTGAAGGAAAAAAAGTAATTTAAAATCACTCGCGGCTATAATGAATTGTCAGCTCTGGCAATACAGAGAAAAGTCATTCATAAAAAAAAAATGTGTGGGGGTCCACGGCATTTTTTTTTTAAATTTGGGGTGGAGTTCCCCTTAAAATCCATACCAGACCTTAAGGGTCTGGAATGGATATTTGGGGGGAACCCCACATCATTTTTTTTTAATTTGACGCAGGGTTCCCCTTAATATCCATACCAGACCCTAAGGTGAGTGATTTTAAATGACTTTTTTCCTTCAGAAATTACATTTTGTGCAGGGACAGTTCTAAGCACAGGAAACAAGCTCTACTTTGCAGGCATACTATACACCCCCCTAGGTACGAAATTTAAAGGAATATTTAAATGTTATTGTTTCACTTTAAGCATTATTAAAATCACTGCTCCTGAATAAACATCCGTTTTTTAAAACTTTTTTTGCATTGACACACCCGGTTCCCCAAAATCTTTTTAGGACAATAACTTGCATATTAGTCTTTAAAATTAGTACTTTAGATTTCAAAAGTTTGAGTCCCATAGACTTTAACAGGGTTCTAAAGTTCACACGAACATTTGGTCTGTTCGCAGGTTCTGGTGCGAACCGAACCCAGGGGTGTTCGGCTCATCCCTACTTAGGAATGAAGCATGTGAAACAAATCTAAAAGTCCACAAACAAATAGCATTAAATAAATAAATCCAGCCTCATACTGTATGTATGTCCAGCACAATTTACACAGGCATCTATGAAACATGCAAAACAAACAATGTAGCTTTTAAAAAAAACAAACAAACAAACACATATTTATAACATTTGTGTTTCTGTAGCATATGAGTGGCTTTTATATGCATCTATCATGCTGGTAAAATGTGTTAGTTTCAGAGATGGCCTTTATGTACACCTAGACTTAAAATAATGCATTAAAAATAAGCATTTAAAAATTTGTATAAGCAAAAGAATAGAAGGAATAAAAACTGTGTTAAAATGAACTTGCGTTTAATATGAAGAGAAACATAGGGTGATAAGCGGTACAAAATGTAGTTATAGCTGAATTGATTTAGGGCTCACGTAGGTGCTCGTTACTGTACTGCATTTGATGTGCATTAACAATGAGTTTGGATGACTGGTCAGAGGCTGTTTGACCAGCTTTCTGTTTCTTTTGGCAAATCAGTCCCTGTTGATACACATTTGTATTGTAGCCAGACACAACATTGTGTTGTGTTTTATGTTCAAACACATGGGTTTGAACAGTCCTGTGTTCAAAAGCCAGTATTTGACAACAATGTCTATGTACTTAACCCTTTACAGTCTTGGCTTATAAAATACGCAGTAAAAGGGGACTTTAAAAAGACATAAGAAGTAGTAAAATGCAGTTAGATATGTAAGAACAGAAACAGGAATGATTTATAGGATGCAAGGGTGATTTTACTGTGCTGTGTTCATGTTCACAATAACAGATAATGAGATTTACACTTGATGTAAAGCCAGAGCACACTTCTAGTATTTTTTTTTTTTCCGTTCAACCAAGTGAGCTGAACTTCTCATATACGTGATTGGAGGCTGAGGTGAGGAAAGGGCTCCCCTTACAGCTAAGTGCAAAGTACCCCTGAAAGAAGTGGTGACAGTGGGTGCTATGCCCAAAGAAGCACTGGTTGTAATGATGAAACTGCTTGATGGTTTCAGATGAGAGGACACCTGAGAGCAGAAAAGTTAGAAACAGCAGACAATTCTCTGGAAGAACTGGTGGATCTTGACAGATGGGTAGAGCAGGAAGCAAAGTCAGAAACCAGGGCTGGGGGTCAACCACAGGAAGTCAATCAGAAGCAGAGGCAAAAGCATGGTCAGGATCAAGCCATTGTCAAGCACAGATGGCAATCAGGAACAGAGTGGCGCAAGCCGGGGTCAGAGCCAGGAGAGAAGCCAGAACAAGTCAGAGGTAAGCCAGGTCAATAATGGGTAATCAATTAGAAGAACAAAACACAGGAATACAGGATACAAAGGCTGACGATAATCCAGCAATTGATGAGAATAACTGGCGTCCTTATATAGACCACTGTCAATTTTCACGCTTTGCACTCCAGTGCAGATGCGGAATTAGTGAGGCCACACAGGGCATTGGCATATTTGCTAGGTCTTCTCCGAAACCTTGCCTGAACTAAAATAAATGACTGATTGCTGTGCCAACGTAAGCGATATTACTGCAGCAATCTCCCACGCTGTGCCATTGTATTCTGACGGGGGGCCACCAGAACATACTGATTAGCGCTCACAGCCACTGGCTGCAACTGCTGATCAGATGCTGGTTTTCCAGCATGTCCCTTCAGACAGGCAGCAGTACACATTGACTGAATGTTTTCAGTCCATGTTTACCAATCATAAGGCTTTAAAACTTACAGTATGGCTATTCAGAATGAAAAAGATGGAAGTTTAATAAAAATAATTGTATAGCGCTGAAAGCGCATACAGTATGATGTATTATTCTTATTATAACAAACTTAGGATTGTTAAACTCTGAACATTCTGTTTTTATATAGATTAGCCAGCCACTCAGCAAATTAAAGCTCTTCATTGCCATTTACAAACACCCTACTTGCCTCAATTGTCACTCCGAGGTGAAGCCCTGCCAGACACAAGGCTTAGTCACGGTCTGACTATTAAGTCCCTTTTTGTCCCACAAGTCCATGCAGCAACCCACTCAGTGACCTCACAGATCACCATGTACCCATAAACTAATACAAGGGCTGCAATTGAAAGGGGACATTTCAATAGATGTCGGGAGCTTTTTAGCTGTTATCAGAAGACCATTGTTGGCTTACTCAGGATTGTCATTTATAAACTTTGAGCTATACATTGTTTTTGTTATATTTTCTTAAAGTACTTCCCCCACACAGAAAAGCCAAATGTATTGGTTAAATATTGCAGCACCCTAGACTATTTTTTTATTTTTTTGCATTTTTTTTTTACTATTAAGCAAGAAAAGGCAACAATGAAAAGGAATACAGAATACAGTATTGGCATACTTTTCGATAACAGAAAAGTTGTATACAAATTCAAACCACATAGAGATGGGGGAGGGGGTCAGAAGGGAACAAGATTTCACCCATTAAAGGGGTCATCAGTAAATGTTTGTTAATGCAACAGGGAACCATGGTAAAGATCAAACTTGCATGATTTTATTTAATCTGTATAGGTTCTGAAGGTCATCAGAATATTTGAGCTCAAACCAAGCAGACCATGTTTTGTAGAATTTATATGAAGTTTCATTAGCTATAGCAAGTGTTTCCTCTAGCTTATGTAGCACTGGTATTTTTGCCATATAATGCTAAAGATGGCATACCACTAGAGGGAGCCAAATACCAATGTGAGCGAGATATGTTTTAACTTACATATGCAGAGCAGAAAAATGTTTATCTTGTGAAAAGACTCACTTACCCATGAACACTAGGTGGCTGAACTGCATTCTGGGTGGATATAAAAGGCAGAGTGGAGCCATTTCCTGCCTCTTTCTGGACGCATGGCCTGCCTGCAAGGATCTGTGAAGGAGTGTTCAGAAGAGGGCCTACATCGTGCAGAGCAGAACAACATCCATTGACTCTACCTTACCACAGTGTGCTGGAGAAGCAGTGTGATTGGGTCTGAGGATCCAGGACCCTTGACGGAGCCAAGTGGATGTCCAGTTTGCTTGAGGAGCGGGGCAGCGTGGCAGTGCTGACTGGCAGCAGGATTGAGACAACTGGAGCGGAGGTTCACAACTTTCCAGGCCTGGTGTGGTGAGAGGGCTGTCGCCCAGAAGTTCTTTAACACCCTTAACACACTTAGACTCATTTCACAAAGTTGCTGGGACCTGTATTCCTACAGGGAGGTCTCATTCAAATAGACTGAGTTCAATCAGGCCTAAAAGCCTATGCTTCATTGAGGGCTGACTGACAGTTAAGGTATACCTACACCGAAGGCATCTACAAGTGTGTTTTACAGCAGGAACTGTATTAACTCTTCAGTTATGTTACTTCATTACTTGTTAAACCATTGGATTACAAACACTGCAGTATAATAGCTAGCTGAAGAAAGAAGACCAGAGACTACACTTCTTCACAGGGAGGGTTTGTGCTTTGGATGCAGTAAGACAAAAGGCTGCCTTATACCTCAGGGGAAGCTCTTGAGAAATTGTATTGTGCTGTGTTGATATCTTTGCATTGGTATGTTTGGTGCGGCCGTACTGGAAGTGGGAAGGTGGTCAGTGTCAAGGCATTGTCACTCTGAGCACTAGTCCCACTTGGAGACGCGCCACAGTAGAGGCTCAAGGGACCTTTAAGTGTTATTAGTTTGTGTACACTCATTGCACTATTATAGTAAGTTTGTATGTTGATACAGTTATTATAAATACTGTCTTTATACCAGTTCCAGTAAACTTACATCCTGGTTGATCACAATTGGTGTGAAGCTTGTTCATTATTCTAACAGGTGGAACAACGGATGCCCAGATAACGGTAAATGTACACTATATACACATTGTTATGGTGGGATTGTTCCGTTTAGTGAAAGTTTCATATCAGCACTGCACCACAGCTGTGTCAAGGGGAGCGAGACCAAATCATTGGGGGGTTGTTAAAGCAGAGTACAGGCCCAATCAATTACCAGCAGCTCCTTCAGGGGTAAGTGCTACACGTGGGGGCTCGTCCGGGATCCTGTCTCTCTGCAAGTAAACCCGCCCTTTTGGTGGTAGTATGGACCCCCTTACAGTGGTTCAGTGGTGCAAATAAGAAGGCGCACGCCCAGAAGCGAGTGTGGCGGTCGAACTCCCAGGTGAGAACTGGAAAGAAGAGGAGGTCAAGACCATTGTAAAACATTTGTCTCCTCATAGGAAAGCTTGGGTGATTGCCCTCAGGCCAGCCCGAGGGACTGACTGCACCCATGCCCTATTGGAATGGAAAGAGAAAGTACCAGGGTGTTTCCGTGGGAAGAGTGTGCAGCTGACTGACAAGATGAAGATTTGCATAACACATCCACAGGCTCCAGACAAGAGCGCTACCAGTTCAAAGCAGGGGGAGTCAGCTTCAAGGAAAGGGTACTCCCGGCCAAATCCGACCACAAGTGGGCTAGAGTTCGTCACGCCCAGGAGGGACAGGGATGAAGTGCTAAGCACCTTCAAGAAGGATCCCCAACTGGAGCAGCAATTAGCTACTTTAAAGCGACAGTATCGCATTATACAAGAGGAGTTCCAGGAAACCTCTAGAATGATTGAGGAGCAGGTAAAAGAGCTAAATAATAAGAGCAAGGGCTCAAGCGGCAGCCATCTGAAACAAAAACCTGCCTCAGTTACTCGAAGACTTCCCCATCGTGACTTGCCAGAAGTAACAATCAAAAAGGACTTTAAGATTGCTGGCCAGATAGGCGAAAAGGAACAGAAAGACAAGCTGTCCTATACAAACCTCATGCGTCAGATCGACATGGGGCTACAGAAAGGGTATCCTGAGTCTGAGATTGTGGAAGCAGTGGTAGAAGCCATTAGTCCCGGTCTAAGTATCAGGAACATGATGGAGATGAAGAATGGACTAACCCTAGTGCAACTTAGGAGAATATTGAAAAGCCATTTCAAGAAGGAAAATGCTTCTGAACTTTATCACCAACTGATAAATCTGGCACAGGACAGTGGAGAGACTCCTCAGAATTTCCTGTTCAGGGCTATTGAGCTGAAGGACCGCCTGTTAGCCTCACAGGGAGAAGACTCAGATGAGCACTTCGGGACTGAATTGATCCAAAAGAAATTCCGGAGGACCGTGACCACAGGACTAAGAAGTGACTGTGTCAAGTTTCAGCTAAGGCAGTATCTAGATGATCCGTCCATTTCAGATGAGGTACTCATCGAAAAAAACTGGCGAAGCAGTTAATATGGAGATGGAAAGGGAGTGGAAGCACAAGACCAGTCAAATGCCTGAGCCTGTTGTGGGAGTCAGAGTGGTCAACACAACTGATAGCGATTCAAAGATTGGGGCTCTGAACACTCAGCTGTCTAAAATATTGGAGATGGTGACCGATGCATTGGATGTCCGGTCTGAGATAACTGCACTGAAGTTACAAGTAGCCCAGATGCTGGAGGCGATTAACCGGCCGACGACAAAACATACTGAGCTGTCCGATAATGGTGCCACAGGGCAGAACGTACCCCCGTCTTCGTTTGCTATACCTCGCCAGGAGCCAACAAATCAAGATGTCTGTTTCAACTGTGGAGGTGAGTGTCACTACCAGCGAGTATGTCCTAGCCCGAGGGGAGCAGCAGATTGGAGTAGACCTCAGAGAAGTGACCCAAGGATTGAGGGAAGATATGGGCCGTCAGGAAGAACTTTCCTTGAAACTGAGATGGAGCAACGAAGAAGACCCACAGTTTATGTTGTCTCAGTGAGCAATGTTCATCGGCCTTCCAAGCGATACCAGAAAAGGCGTCCCCAACGCCAGAAGCTGAAGAAAGCACGAGTTCAGTCATGCCAGCCCATTGTTCCAGATGCTCCCAACGGGTTCCTGCTCAGTTAGTAGGCCCTTCGTCCATAATGCCTGTCCTGATTGAAGGAATCTACACAAGAGCCCTCCTTGATTCAGGTGCTCAAGTAACTTTGTTGACCAGAGGTTTCTACAAGAGGTATTTGTCGTACATGCCCATGCAAAAGTTGGAAGATATGGAGATTCAGGGTATTCAGGCAGAAGATTACCCTTGTGACGGATATCTGCGGATCAAGTTGTCATGTGACCCGTTGAGGACTGGGAAGCCTCAGGACTTTGACACGCTAGCTATTGTGTGTCCTCGGTTGCCAGGGTCCCCAAGCAGTCCGCTAATCATAGGGACAAACACAGATCTGGTGAAGCAGCTGTTAGCCCCTGGTGTTCCCAGATGTGATCCCTTATCTTCTCTGCCAACAGAAAGGCCATAGGTGCCTCCCTCTTCCATGATGGATGGGAAAGGATCCACAACAATGACAAACGCAACTAAACTGCATGAGAAGAAAGCGGCTAAACAGGAAAAGGTGGCCAATGTACCTTCGGTGTCAGCACCAGTAAAGCGAAGGAAACAAAGAATAATTTCTCAATTCAAGAGATCGACCTATGACCAGCTGGAAAAATGCTTTGAAGAGATGTGCCCTGCTGCAAGAAGAGATTCTGAGATGCCTGGTCTTTCTGTTGATGATTCAGAAAGTTTCGACCCCATCTCACCCCTTGACACATCTGTACTAGATACCATAGTGACAGCTGTGAGTGCACAGAACAGCTCCCCATCACATGAGAATTGGTGGGAGGCTTCTCTGTCAGACTTCTGCAACCGCCTAGAGGCAAAAATGTGTAACAGAGCCAAAATTTTGAATGTCTTTGGGAACCAAAGAGTTAAAGCAGGGGGAGTATGTAGCACTGGTATTTTTGCCATATAATGCTAAAGATGGCATACCACTAGAGGGAGCCAAATACCAATGTGAGCGAGATATGTTTTAACTTACATATGCAGAGCAAAAAAATGTTTATCTTGTGAAAAGACTCACTTACCCATGAACACTAGGTGGCTGAACTGCATGCTGGGTGGATATAAAAGGCAGAGTGGAGCCATTTCCTGCCTCTTTCTGGACGCATGGCCTGCCTGCAAGGATCTGTGAAGGAGTGTTCAGAAGAGGGCCTACATCGTGCAGAGCAGAACAACATTGATCACAATTGGTGTGAAGCTTGTTCATTATTCTAACAGGTGGAACACCGGATGCCCAGATAACGGTAAAGGTACACTGTATACACATTGTTATGGTGGGATTGTTCCGTTTAGTGAAAGTTTCATATCAGCACTGCACCACAGCTGTGTCAAGGGGAGCGAGACCAAATCATTGGGGGGTTGTTAAAGCAGAGTACAGGCCCAATCAATTACCAGCAGCTCCTTCGGGGGTAAGTGCTACACTTATAAATATGATTTACTGTATGGGCCCATTCTCTGATTGAGGGAACTTTTGACAGTTTCCAGTATTTGGGGATCAAGGATTTTACAGCGTTTAGGAGATGTTTAGTCAGGGACCCTAGACTTTTATTGTAGTATATATATATATATATATATATATATATATTTTTTTTTTTTTTAACCCATATATTGTAAAAGGCAGTTGTACATATGTCAGTTCTATAAAACGGTATTGGTTTTAACATAGTCACAAATGCTTGACGCACAGACACACATTTGCTTTTAAGTATTTTATTAATACACTCTTCAATTAAGCTAAATCATTTCTTTACAATGTTCTGACTTTTAATGTATTAAGAGGGTCTTTGTTGTTGACACTTACTCAAACAGGTCAATACCAGAGAGCTTTGAAGGTACCCACTTGAGACTTTAAAACAATTATACACAGGGACTCTAATGGAAATTATATACAATATTACTTTATTGCATTGCAAATAATCATTCTACACATTTGTATTATCGCCACCATTACAGAATGTTTTTAAATACTTTAATATGTGGGGATTTCTTATGCACACACAGGTTATCACAACGGCTTTGATTTGCAAAAGCATGTGATGAAAGAAAGATTAGCAACAGAGAAATAAAAGATGAATGGGAAATGCCTCAGTCCAGAAGCAACTGTGACATCCCATTTATTTACATCAAAATTACTATAGGGGATTTACCAAGTTCAAATTTTAACAGCATCTATATTTTGATGCCACATACAGTCTAAGCATGAGTAAACATCAAATAAACAAATAATAAATGCTGCGGTCCTCTGCGTTACCATTCATCTTGGGTACTAATTAGCTGCACAAATTCATTTTTATCTCAATGGAATCATTAATACTTTACTAGCAGAAAAATTGGATGCTTGCACACAGAGCTGTGCCCAATACCTCTCCACTAAAATGCTTCCCAGGGGTAGGGGTCATGGAGTTGAATAATTGAGAAAATCAAATTCTTTACACCTGGAAACTCAGCACAACTAAGAAAAAATGTCATGCTGCTCAATCTATTATTAACAAACCAATTGTGCATGTGGGAGGGGTAATTCTGCATAGGTGCACATAAATCCCCCAGCATTCAGTTTTTACTTAATAGCATAATAGACCTGATATAAAAAAGAATCTGCTGCAAAATGCTCACAAATGCAGATATCTCAGACATACATTACAAATTTGAGACTATGCAACACAAATGTATTAAGGTACTTCTGCAAGTATAACTAACATTGCAACATGTATATTTATGCATAACATTACCCAAACAAAAAATTACAGGGGTTTTAATCCACCCTTTTGAACTGCAAGGGGCTGGGTTAGTGGATAAGATGCTTGGCGAAGGGGAACGAAAACTACCTGATCCTTATGGATCAGGGAGGGTAGTAATGTGTTCAGGCGGAGTGAGAGGATTTTTGTGAAGATCTTGAGTTCAGAATTTAACAGGGCTATGGTTCTATAGCTGGCGCATGATGAGGGGTCCTTGTCAGGCTTAGGGTGATGAAGGATCGCTGCATGTCAGTCGGAATGGGGGTCTGCTGTAGGTAAGGCTTTTATAGCCAGTGTGAGTTCCTCACTGGTTATAGGAGAATCTCTAGACAGCTCTTAAACATGAACTGAAATATAAAAGAGATGCATACCAAATACAAATTACTTAAAAAAATACATTACCACACAGATATGTACGTACGTATATATATATATATATATATATATATATATATATATATATATATATATATATATATATATGTTTCTATACCTGTTCAGAAATTCACACAAACTGTATCTTTAAAAAAGAACTCCAAAAAAAGTTTTCCCCATGCAGTTTTGTTTAAAGTTGAGCATAAATTGTATATTCATCAAAATCATTGATCCTCTGGAAAACTGCTCTCCCTCACACCCAGTGGTGGACTGTTCCTGCTGTCCTCACATCCAGAGCCTGTCTAGGGGGTAGTGATGTTAGGAACAGTCCACCGTACAAGACCGCTAGACTTCAAGGGTAGCAACAGCAGGGAACCATTTTGCACTGGGATGATTGCCAGATTAGGTAAGTATATCTCTGTTCTGCAATCCCCAAGATAAAAATGAGCAGTTAACCAATGCAATGTGGGCACATTCCCACTGCCTGGAAAAAAATTTATCATGCCGTGTACACACGATCATTTTTCGGGCTGTAAAAAATTAGGTTTTTTAAAAATGTCATATAAAATGATCGTATGTGGGCTTCAGAGCATTTTTCGGGTTCTAAAAAAACGACAAAAAATTATTTGAACATGCTCTATTTTTTTTTTCTTCCCCTTTTTTTTTTTTTTTTTTTACTTTAATACTTTTTATTATTTTCATTGTTTTCTTACAGATACATAAAAAAAAAAAAAAAAACAGTACAAATCCATATTTTACAATCCATACCGTACATACTGTCATGCAAAATACGTAGTTCAGTAGGTTAAACAAAAATACCCATTAACCCCCTTCCCCTCTTGTCCAGTTTCCAAACTGCTTCTTTTTTCCTTTCCTTTAAAGTGAGCCCCCTATTTTATGTAACCAATGCTCCCATATTGCTTTAAATTTGTTGAGGTTCCCACGTCTTAACCATATTCCCCTCTCCTTTCCTACTGTACTATTCATTACATTAATCCATTCTATTACTGTGGGTGGACTTTGTGCTTGCCAGTTCAGTGCTATTACTTTTCTCGCCTGATACAGACATCTTATAACTGCTTCTAATGTGGCCTTCTGCCCCATTCCCTCCTCGATACAACCTAATAGGCATACCCTGGGCTCACGTTCCAGAGTAGTCCCAAAAGTTGCATTTATAATGTCCAAAATCCCAACCCAATATCTATGCAACTTTGGACATTTCCAAAACATATGTGCGAGGTCACCTGTGTTTGGGCACCTTGGGCATTTATCGTCCGGCCTTTTTCCAAAGCTATGTAATCTTTCAGGGGTATAATAAGCATGCTCTATTTTTAACAACGTTTTAATCGATGTCATTTTTTGGGTTGTAAAAAGTGATCATTTGGGGGCTTTAACGAAGTGAAAACTCTGCGCATTCTCAGAAGCAAGTTATAAGACGGTAAAACTAAAACTACCTTTCGTAATGGAGTAAGCACATTCATTGCGCTGTAACAGACAGAAAAGCATGAATCGTCTTTTACAAACACAAAATCTGAAAAAGAAGCCCCAAGGGTGGCCCCTTTATAGTGTCGTTGTACATCACCGCACTTTGCTAGAGCATTTTTTTTTCCACAATCGTGTGTGGGCAATGTCGTTTTAATGATGAAGTTGGAAAAAACTTTGTCGAAAAATTATCGTGTGTACGCAGCATCCGAGTTTTTCTTTAAAAAAAATCTTACATTCTTTTTGTTAAAAAAAATAAAACAAATATTGGTACTCTCCAGCGAACTGAAACTAAAATTCAAACCATAAGGAGCAAACAAAGAATCTAGCTTGATCAGCACTTTAGATATTTACGCAAGCCTAGTTGTAGTGCTCCAGCCCATCAAGCCTAACTGTATCAGTGATCTGGTGTTCTTAGTACAAATGCATGTGATATAACATAAGGCTTTCCAAACACACATACTGCAAACTAGTTTCTGTCTCTCAGCTACAGAAAGCCTATGTCTGTCCTCAGAAATTTCTGACAGGCACCAATTAGTTTCAAACTCACATTGAAAGTATGAAAGTGATTGCCAAGCAGAGCAGAGAAAAGGCTACACACCACAAGCATATGAAAATACACTATTGTGGGTAGAGATAAGCAAATATTGTTGTTTTTATTTCCCTGAAACTTATATAAAAATAAGTAGATTTCTGCAAAAGGTTATCTTTTTGGCAAAAGCACTTACTATAGATATAGATATGAGAAAGGCATAATTTGGGTTGTTTTTAAGGATGCAATTGGCTTTCAAATGGTTTCTGAAGGATACATCATATATATATATATATATTTGCTTTTTTGCTTTTTATCATCTGTTTTAAAAAAAAACACCCCTATCCATCTAAATTTACCCAGCTATCCCTCCTCGAAACACATCACAACATCCCATGCTCACAACTCCACCTTGGAAGTTTCTCTCTTAAAACCATGGGGAGAGCTAGATAAACACAGGGCACATATTGCTTTTTCACAAGAAACACATTTTATAGCCCCATCCATAACGAGATATATCCATGTATCCAGAAACTACTAGCTGAACACAAAAGCATTATTATAGGCACATTTAATGAACTACGGTCAAAACTCCAAGCCACCAAACTAAAACTGATATGTATGATCACTACCCAGATATCCCACCTCAAGTTCCTGAACAATCTCTTCAGGAGACCTAACTTCAGAACCTTTTCTTAATGCAACAAAAATCGAGGCATATAGAACAGAAATTCTACTAGGCGTCTACTTTATTACACACGTTTTTCTTAGCCAGAGCTCTTTGAGCCCAGAACACACCACGTAGTAAAACACAGAGGGGAACAACACACTCTACACCAGTGTCTATCACTAGTTGATTAAAATTGTACCGTAAAAACGCTTACAACCTGAGACATTAAGACTCCCTTCACTTATCATCATATAGGTGTTGTTGGGATCAAATCCTTCCTATCACAACATTTTTCCACAGAATACAATCTCTAGAAAACTCCATTCCACCTGAGAGAAGCCCAAACAGTCAATGTTGATAGGATGCTTTGGCGGAATACATTGGGGTTGATTTACCAATGTGCAAGTGCAGTTCCTCCAGAGCTAAGTAAACAAGGTAAAGCTTCACTTTACAAAATAGTATCCAATCGCATGCGAGGAAAATAATAAAACAGCATTTTTGCTTGCAAATGATTGGATGAGGAAACCCAGCAGAACTTTCCTTGTTTACTAAGCTCTGGAGCAACTGCACCTTTGCCTTCAGTAAATCAACCCCTAAGTCTGCGTGCAGACACTAGGAGGTGCATGTAATGTTAGGGCCCAACCAGTGGAATCACTTATTCACTTTAATTAATCCTGTCTTTTTATCACTTAGTTTCAGCAATCTCATCATCTACAACACAATGATTAATTTGAATGTATTATTTACATGAAGCAATATAGGATTCAAGATAAAAGATTAGTATAAGGACACCTATTTGGCAAAAAATATTTGCTTTGAAACATATCATACCTGGCTGACATATTTAGAGGATTTGCAGTCTTAAAATCATACATTTTATAACCCAGATCATCCAAAGAATCAGCAGTAGCTCTGGCAGCTTTTCAAATAAATAGGACTGTGCAAGACCTGATAACATCCACTGTTTCTGTCATGCGTTCAGTGCTTTGTGAATGACTAGGATTTAAAATCAACTCTGACATGTATAACACACTGGTACACATTTACTTACAGTTTATGGCTAAGAACTACCAAAGCATTGAAAGATCTACTGAGAAACCTTATGAAGCTGCGATTTATTGTCTATACCATAAAAAGGGGAAAAAATTGCTGTGGTTTAAGAGAACATTTGTAAATCATGTTTGATCTTTTAATTCTATACTCTATACCTAAAATACTCATTAAGGATGAGTAATTGTGTTTGGTTCAAAGAGAAATCATCAAACCCACTGAGACTGAGTTAATAGCCCAAATAAAGTTTTGGGGTGATAACATTTGAAAATCAATTATGTCAATTTTCAAGGCTAATATTCAGTACACACAATTGGCAAACAAAAGGACATTGGGACCTCAGCACTATTTTGTAGAAATTGCATGTCAAGCTGTCTCATGCATGCCTCTGACAGCATGTCAGACTTGGTAAAAGTACAAGCCATTAGGATACCACATGTATAAGGAAACACGACTCTGTGCCACAGAGCTCAGTAGGAGCAGCATCATAATTATACAAGTCAGCAGTAGGGATGAGCCGAACACCCCCACTAGAACCTTCAAACGGACCGAACGTTCGCGCAAACTTTAGAACCACATTGAAGTCTAGGGGACTCAAACGTTCAATTTCAAAAGTGCTAATTTTAAAGGCTAATATGCAAATTATTGTTGTAAAATGGGTTTGAGGACCGGGTCTTGTCCCAGGGAACATGTATCAGTGGAAAAAAAAGTTTTAAAAACGGTCGTTTTTCGGGAGCAGTGATTTTAATGATGTTTAAAATGAAAAAACAAATTGAAAAATTCCTTTAAATATCGTACCTGCTGGGTGTCTATAGTATGCCTGTGAAGTGGCACGTGTTTAGAACTGTCCCTGCACAAAATGGCATTACTATAGGAAAAAAGTCATTTAAAACTGCTTGTGGCTTTAATGTAATGTCTGGTCCCTGCAATGTGGATGAAAATCATTGAGAAAAATAGCATGGGTTCCCCCCCCCTCACCTCAGGTCATTACCAGCCCCTTTTGGCCCTATATACTTTTAACAGCAGTATACAGGCGGTTCAAACAAGACAGGGACTGTAGGTTTTGTGTTAAGTAGAATCTGTTTGTAATTTTGAACTGGTACTTTTTTAAGTGTAGCTCAAGCCAAAAAATCTATTTTTAAGTTTTTCGGAAAACATAGAGAAGGGTTATCACCCCTGTAACATTTGTTTTGCTGTCTGTCCGCATCTGTTCAGCAGATTGCAATTCACTTTCTGTCCCAATGACAAATGATTTTTTGAAAATTAGTTTTATTAGTGAAACAAGGATAGGTGATAAAGCATCAGTGGACAGGAGACACCTCTTGCAGAAGAGAATTTCCCTTCCTAGGGGTAGATTTCCTCTCACTTCCTGTTGTCTCCTTACGTTTGCAAGTAGGAGTCATTTGTAAGTTGGATTTTTGAAAGTAGGGGCCTGCTGTATATACTCTGCAGAAATCTGGGCCCTAGGTGTTGGTGTTGCCACAACACTGTAAGCCCACACAGTTAGTCTTGGTGGGCACTGGAACACCCTGCTGTGAACTATTATATCAAGAATTGTAATGACATGTCATTGTTGAACAGTGGTAGAAAAATTGGGCCTTTGGTGCTGGCGCTGGTGCCACAACACTGTAAGTCCTCACAGTTACTCTTGGTGGGCGCAGGAATGGGCCCTGCTGTGAAATATTAGATCAAGAATTGTAATTACATGCCCCTGTTGAAAAGGGGCAGAACAATTAGGCCTTTGTTGGTGGTAGTGGTGGTGGTGCTGGTGCCACAACACTGTAAGCCTTAACAGTTACTCTTAGTGGGCGACAGAATGGGCCCTGTTGTGAAATATTTGATCAAAAATTGCAATTATACGCCCCTATTAAACAGGGGCAGAAAAATTAAGCCTTAAGCACTGGTGTTGGTGCCACAATACTGCAACACCTCACAGATACTCTAGTTGGAGCGCAGTAAAGTATTGCATCAAAAATTGTATTTACACGCCCCTGTTAAACAGGGGCAGAAAAATTGGGCCTTAGCCACTGGCGCTGGTGCCACAACACTGCGATCCCTCAAAGATACCCTATTTGTAGTGCAGGAATGAGCCCGCTGCAAAGTACTGCATCAAAAATTGTAATTACACGCCCCTGTTAAACTGGGCCTTAGACACTGGTGACAGTGCCCAGAACCAAACATGTTCTTACAAGCTATCAGCATGATCATTGAGGAGGAAAAGGAAAGTCACTCAGCATAACAGGATAGTCACTTAGCATCAGCATAGTCAGTCTTAAAGGGATCTTAAAGGGTGGTGATCCAAGCCTGATTCATTTTTATGAAGGTCAGTCGATCAACCGAGTCAGTGGAGAGGCGCACCCTGTGATCGGTTACAAAGCCTCCAGCAGCACTGAATGTGCGTTCCGAAAGAATGGTGGATGCAGGACAGGCCAGTATCTCAATTGCATACTGTGCATGCTCTAGCCAGTGATCCATCCAGAGGACACAGACATTACACACACCACGTAGCTTTAGGTGCACACTGCAGAAGATACAGACAGTACACCACGTGAAAGTACTTGCAGAATGATCCCATGCCTGTGGTATTAATATGAGCAGATCCCTGCCTCTAGGAATAAATATGAGAAACACCAGCTTTACGTAGCTTTAGGTGCACACTGTGCAGAGGACACAGACAGTACACCACGTGAGAATACTGCAGATAGCACAATCACCTGCCTTCCTGTCAGTATATTAGGAAGAGCAGATTTAGCTAAACTCAATACAGTGTATAAATATATATACAACACCTAGGATGCATATATATCCTCTACACACTGTAACTCTAACTGACTAGCCTGCCTTCCTGCCTGCTCTATAAACTGCAAAAATTACACTCTCTCTCTGTCCCTTTCTGTCCACTGCAACACACTACACAAGGCCAACTTCCAGGTGGCCTTATATAGTGTGGGGCGTGTACTAAACCCCCTCCGTTTTTTGCAAGCTGTGATTGGCCAAGCATGCGGGTCATCAGCCAGCAATGCATTGCGATGCCGCAGTGAATTATGGGCCTTGACGCGCCACTCGAATTTGGCACGAACGCCCCATAACGTTCGTAATTCAACGAATATACAATGTTTGAGTAGAACATGAGTTTGACTCGAACACGAAGCTCATCCCTAGTCAGCAGCAAAAGTCTGATACTGAACATGTTATATGGGTATCCTTATCCTTTAGAAGTGACTAGCAGCCAATTTTGTTTGTGTATGCTAATGTGCCCTTTTTCCTCTACTTAATGCAGTGTTTCTCAACTCCAGTCCTCAAGCCGCCCCAACAGGTCATGTTTTCAGGATTTCCCTCAGATGAAAAGGCTGTGGGAATTACTAAGGCGGTGAAACTGATCAAATCACCTGTGCAAAATAATGGAAATCCTGAAAACCTGACCTGTTGGGGGGCCTTGAGGACTGGAGTTGAGAAACACTGCCTTAAGGGCACATAACTGCCCTTTTTTTAACTGCTGCTAATGCATCATTTTACTCCTTCTTCTTTATATCTTCCAATGCTGCCATAACTTTGCTTTGATTTTCAAATGTTCCTTTTTTTAGTTTCCCTTTCCTCTTCTTAATGGGTGCAGGGTTTTTTATTATATAGTACTGCTCATGTGCCACATTCCTCCCCATTCTCAATGGTTTAGAGCAGAGGAGTAACTAGAAGTTTTAGGGCCTCAGTGCAAGAAACCATGAAAGGCCCCCCTGACCCGAGCCCGGGGCCCATTCTACTGATCCTGGTACTCTTTACTCCTATTGCCAAGGCCTTTATTATGGTTCAGCAGTGGGACACTTTCACATGTTTTGCAGCAGGCCGCTTTCCTGCACTTACATTAGAGCCCCCTTACATCAGAGTTCTCAGCGTTCCCAGAGCCCCCTTTAAATCAGAGTTCCCATTTACAGTACATCAGATCCAGCAGGGTTCCCCCTTACAGTGCAAGGGGGAACTCTGTGGATGCCGATGTAAAGGGGGACTCTTCAGAGCGTGATGTACGAGGGAATGTTGCAGACTCTTGCTCCTCCGACATCAGTGAACCTCTTTACCTTAGTGTATTCACTCTACAGACTCTCGTATAAAAGAGGGAACTTTGCTATAAGAGTTTTCTGGTCACTAGAGCCCCCTTACTTCAGAGTTTGCAACGTTCCTCCTTACCTTACAGTCAATGCACAGTAAGGGTAAACTTCTGTGCTTCTCTGAAATCAAAAAACATGAATGACCCCATATCCAATGTCTTCATGCCAGCTTTGCCAAACACTTCATTTACATGACCAGTGCCACTTACATGACATTGTGGCCCCATATGCAAGCCACCTTGCTTTGCACTTAGGCTATATCTCTGCTATCCAGCAGCATGTGAAATGTCATGAGGCAGCAGAAGGCAAAGGGAAAAAGCAAGGAGGACAAGTGGGCGAGTGTTGTCAGTGAGGAGGAGGGTGAGGGGGTGCTGGCTGTGGGAAAGAGGGTTCGGGTGCTGACAGCAAGAAGAAGGCAGAGGAGTGTTGGGGTGCTGGTGATGACAGAATGAGGGCTGGGTTGCTGGCAGTGAGGAGGAGGAAATTGTTGGGAGGTTTCAAGAAGGGCATTTTATAGCCTCCCCAATACAAGGGAGAAATCAGGGGGATTCACTGTCTGTCACCATCCCAGAGGATGTGATCTGTAAAAGTATTTTTGCTGTATTCCCTCATGGTGCAAGGATCCCCATGCTGGATACATAGTTGCAAAGGATTTTCTAACCTTACATTATTTACGGTAAAGGGTAGGAAGCAGAAAATGAAGGTCTAGAATACTACAACCAGTGGGAAGGGCAGGCAGCAGAAAAATCCTACAGCCATGTGCTGCAAGCCCTTCCATAAAACAGTGATTTTTATTCCGTGGAAGTATATTTTATTACATTTTTACCAGGGCCTTTATTACTTTTTTGAGGTTTAATGGCATACACTGGCTGTTGACACAGGCTAAACTGCACTTTGTTTGCAGCATGTCACTTCATACAGTACTTGTATGGTAAATTTGTATGTACTGTTTATTTCCCCTATTTATATAACTGCCATTAAATTTAAAAAAAGGGACAGGCAGGTATAAAGTTAGAGGCATATGTTCTGCATGCAGTGGAATGAGTTTACGAGACACGAGACGCCGTAGGGAGTCACTGCTAGCCGGAAGCCACTACAGTAAGACAGTGCTGATACGCCACGCTCTTTGATTCCACTGATTCATTCCTTTTATGTATGAGTCCATTTTTACATTTAATAAAACACGCCATCATTTTAGATATACTTCACTATCGAAGCATCCTTTTTCTCTCCCCCATATATTTACTGAGCATTCAGCTTGTAGATTCACCGCATATTCTGGGATCAGAATTATCCTTAGTGGCAGGAACTCATCGCAGAAGATATCATTGGGAAGCATCCTGGCATCAATCTCTGGACACGCTTACACCCATACTACATGCCTGCATTTCATCTTATTAAGGTGAGAGTTCTGGGAGACCAGTGTTGGATATCTTTTCGTTTTCTATTGTGATCCTATACAGCCTCCTTTTGTCAGCACCCATCGATGCCCACTATCGGCTATCCTGAGTGAAGGACATTTCTCCCATTTAGGATTGTGCACACTCCTTTGTTATTGTTTGAACACTTGTGTTAGTGCAGAGATTTATACCCCATTTGTCATTGCTCTTATTATGGATATAGCATTTTTGTTATCCTTTTAAGTTATGTGATTTTGTATGAGATATTACCTGTCTGCTAGCATCTTTAGATTGATGGGCAGTTGTGGTGGTATCAGTTCACCACAGTGTGTAGCGCTTATCTTACTTTATATTTACTTTACTTTTTGTGCTCAGTGACCACTATTAGATACAGCCGCTTCCACATTATCATTTATCCACTATATTCACTTTACCATTTCACCTACTCTCAGTAGCGCAATTGTTTTCACCTTTATCATTTACAGACTGGAATGGGTTGGAATTTGCAGCAAACTCAACCTAGACCCAATTTAAAGCTCATGCCTGCTACCCACATACCAGAATGATTGTGCAACATAGATCTTAACTCAGTCACTAAAATCATGTAAGCTTTAACTACTTGCCGACCGCCCGCCGTCATATTACTGTGGGACGGTGGCACTGTACCGCGAGATCACGTAGCTCTACGTCCTCTCTTTAGCGGCCACTAGGGTGCGCGTGCCCCCCACTCGCCCCCGAGTCCCGCGCATGTGCCCGGCAGGTACGATCGCCGCCGGGCACACACGATCGCTCGTTACAGAGTGGGGAACGGGAGCTTTGTGTGTAAACACAAAGCTCTCATTCCTCTCAGCGGGGGAAACGCTGATTTTCTGTTCATACAATGTATGAACAGAAGACCAGTGATTTCCCCTAGCGAGGCCACCCCCCCCATACAGTTAGAACACACCCAGGAACACTCTTAACCACTTCCCTGCCCCCTAGTGTTAACCCCTTCACTGCCAATGGCATTTTTATAGTAATCCAATGCATTTTTATGCATTGATCGCTATAAAAATGCCAATGGTCCCAAAAATGTGTCAAAAGTGTCCGATGTGTCCGCCATAATATTGCAGTACCGAAAAAAAACGCTGATCGCCACCATTACTATTAAAAAAAAAATATTAATAAAAATGCCATAAAACTACCCCCTTTTTTGTAAACGCTATAAATTTTGCGCAAACCAATCAATAAACGCTAATTGCGTTTTTTTTTTACAAAAAATATGTAGAAGAATACGTATCGGCCTAAACTGAGGGAAAAAAAAGTATTTATATATTTTTTGGGGATATTTATTATAGCAAAATGTAAAAAATATTTTTTTCAAAATAGTCACTCTATTTTTGTTTATAGCGCAAAAAATAAAAACCGCAGAGATGATCAAATACCACCAAAAGAAAACTCTATTTGTGAGAAAAAAAGGACGCCAATTTTGTTTGGGAGCCACGTCGCACGACCGCGCAATTGTCGGTTAAAGGGACGCAGTGCCGAATCACAAAAAGTGCTCTGGTCTTTGGACAGCAATATGGTCCGGGGCTAAAGTGGTTAAGATATCAGTGTAGTTCTGAAAGTTGTTTTTAATCGTTTTTAAATTTGCCGTTCTCATTATCTTGTTTTTCTGCTGAGCTTTGCTCTTCACTGTTGCCTCATGTAGTCAAAAGATTTTCTCTGTTTTTGATTTTGCTATCAAGTTTCAGTATTTTGTCCATACCCAGGGCTTTTTTTCAGAGGGAACTTGTGGGAACTCAGTTCCACCAGTTTAGCTCAGACCCTTTGGTGCCTGCTCAACACAAACACTTGTAAACACAGAAGTCTGGTTTCTGTGTTTACAAGTGACAGCTCTGCACTCTGTGTGTAACCCTCCGGAACTCTGAACTCTGTATGTAATGCAATCCTGCTATTTAATGCCCTGTTAAGACCCTTCTACTGTTTTTGAAATCTGAACAGGGTCGTGGTTGAGTTCCTGCACCTATTTTCTGAGAAAAAATGCTCTGTCCATACCACTTGAAATATTTTTAAATTGCCCCCCCCCCCCAGACAACTATTCATTTATCAATCTGACTGCACAGAACCTGTAGAATAAAAAGATGCTGATTATCTTGCACACACTGCAATATAAGCACAAATGTTGATCAAAACATTTTTTAAATACGCTAAATATTTATTTGCACTCAGAAAAAAAAATACTACTACATCTAAAATATAATACTAATATTTATAAATCTTAAATTGTGACTTTTTGCAAAACTGTGAAAGTTATTTTAAATTAATACAATGCAATGCAGCAATTGTAATGGGTTGCTGAACCGACAAACTGCAAGCAGTACTATTCTATTATACCCCTTATGTCTTTAGCAGTAAAGGTTTAAAACACTGCCTGGTGATCCTACCATGACGTTCTTTGTTCAGGTACCTTCTGTCTTTGGGTGACAATTGTCTATTGGTGTGGCTTTGACATTGTCACCCTGTCACATGCACAAGAGGTGGAGACTGTACTCAGATGTGTCGACACAGCTTAGGCAGTTAGCCCAACATGGTCATTATAAGAAAGCTTCATTAAGAAGGTGAGGTAAAGGTGATTTTGAAGAGATTGCATGCGTACAGTGAGTGGATTAATTAGACTGAAGGAGATCATTGCTGCACTGAGATGTAAAGAAGTATGAAAATACTTTATGAACTACATTTATAATAAAAAAGGGTAATTTTTATCTTATAAAGTGATATAACAATCTAATGGTCAGCCATTTAAGGTTTATAGCTACTTTATACATAGATCTATCTATCTATCTATCTATCTATCTATCTATCTATCTATCTATCTATCTATCTATCTATCTATCTATCTATCTATCTATCTATCTATCTATTATCCTATTCTAGGAATAGGTTTTGGTGCCTCTTCAAACTCATTTATTACTTACACTAACCAGTAACAGTAAAGTTATATAAAAGATCAATGAATATATTTCATGAATATAGAAAAGGACAAATCCCAGGAGCCTAATAGTGAATGTACCTAAAAACTGCTATTGTCTTACTTTTCTCAGCCTTCTATATTGCTGGCAATGAAAGACACATTTCCTGGCTCCCTAAAAGCACCTCCTGACCTCCTGATTAGACTGGCTGGCTCCAGAATTCTGCATAATGCTTTGAGTTAAAGTGATACCATTTAATAGCTAACTGAACAGATTTGTCAGGAAATATTTTCTTTGCATGTTTTAGTCTATACGTTTTCTAATAAATAATATATCTAATTTCAGGACTCCTGTTTCTTCAGTAGTTACTGAGGCTCAATTTAACATGACATTTTCCACCGATACACAAGCATATTTACATTTTTTTAGGACTTTGCAAATTAATTACTATGCTCAGTTCTCAAGCTTAGAGACTATGGGGGGCAGTTGCAGCATCAAACCGATGCTGCAGCATAGAGGTTAGAACAGATGTTCTTCTTTTTTTTTTTTTTTAATACCCCAATCTTCTCCTTTAATAAATAATGAACATTCACTAGGCAAATGTAAAAGTCAGTAAACAGTTAGTAAATGTCACATTTACAGTAAGGCCGCGTACAGACGAGGAGACATGTCCGCTGAACATGTCCGACGGACCGTTTCCAGCGGACATGTCTCCTCGGATATTTGGTCTGATGCCGTGTACACACCATCGGACCAAAATCCCCTTGGACAGATAACGTGGTGACGTGGCGGTGACGTTGACGCCGCCACGTCACCAATCCAGGAAGTAAAATACTTCCATGCATGCGTCAAATCCATTCGACGCATGCGGGAGATTTATGTCCGCTGGTTAGGTGTACTAACCAGCGGACATGTCCGACGGACAGGTTTCCAGCGGACAAATGTCAAAGCATGCTTTGACATTTGTCCGCTGGAAAAACCTGTCCGCTAGGTCGTACACACGATCGGATATGTCTGCTGAAACTGGTCGGCGGACCAGTTTCAGCGGACATGTTCGATCATGTGTACGCGGCCTTAGACGTAAAATCAGCTTTGTAAACATCAGGTATATTTTCAGAACTTGTGCTCTTCTTCGCAGCAAAACTGCGTTTTCTAACTGTTTAAACATAGAGAGGGTTAACTTTTATCTTTTTATGTTTTCTTTATATTAAACGATTTTTAAAAGCATGCACGCCACCAAACAGGTTACCAGCCTGACACACCAAGCATGGAAGCTAGTATTCTTAGAAATAGGGGCACATGGTGTGCATTCTCCTGCCATGCTGATACCAGACCTCATACCCTTCTGTATTTGGAGGAGTGTGGAGAGAAGTTTCACAAAAAAGTGATACCCTTCCCTAAGCATTGTTGCTCTGCCACTAGTTTTAATATCACAAAAAACTCTGGGAATGAGGGATTCTGTCATGGTCAGGGTTCAGGCTCAGAGACCAGTAGCTATAGCAGTAGATAGGCTCCCACAAACCAGCTGCATAAGTACATAAGCAGATCATCCTGGCGGATAACAAAGGCTCATCTGATATGGAGTCTACTGTAAGTAGTAACCAGTGTTTACCAGAACTCCTGATGGTGGAGATGGATTTTGCTGCATGTTAGTACCAGGTTGCAGTCCTCTGGATAGCCCCACCAGGAGGTGAGAAAGCTGTGTCTCTTAAAACCATCAAATTGTTAGGATCCCTCTCCCCACCTGGGGACTTTCTTTTACTGAAGCCTGGAAGGTAAATATTAGATACATTACAAACGTTATTGCATGGTATATTTTTAGTTATGTTATTTCTGCTCTTGCAAATTCAGTGTACTTGCTAAGGGTCCTGTAAAGGTCACATAATCCCACCTCTTTGCCAGCACCCTCTCTTGGGCACTTGTGGTGCCAATGGGCACAATGTGATGCTATGGAGGGGAAAATATAAATTAAAAGAAAAATCTCTCTCAGAAACACCTCATTCCTTAGTGCTGAAGGTTATATGGGCTAGTAGGAGGCTGCATATTCACTGCCCATAGATATACCAAACTACTATAATAAATAGTAAGGATGAGTTGACCACATATTCTAGTAAATTTGCCAGCAAATCCTTTATGAATATGCCTCATAAAAATAATTTGTTTTATAATGTACAATTATAAAACCCAGTGCCAGGGTAGCACCCCTTTATAATTTTGAAATGGTCATGATAATATTTTCTAACCTAAGTGGCAAGTGGATAGAAAACAAGGCAGACTTAAAATCACACAGGACATTTAATGGGGACACTTTTGGCCAAAACAAATACAAAAACAGTGCTACGCTTACCCACTTAAGCCCCAAAGCCATTTGGCTGGCTAAAGACCAGGCCACTTTTTGCGGCACTGCGTTGATTTAACTGACAATTGCGCGGTCCAAACAAAATTGATGTCCTGTTTTCCCCACAAATAGAGCTTTCTTTTGGTGGTATTCGATCCCCTCTGCAGGTTTTATTTTTTGCGCTATAAACAAAAATAGAGCGACAATATTGAAAAAAAGCAATATTTTGTACGTTTTGCTATAATAAATATCCCCATTTAAAAAAAAAAAAAAGCTAATTTCTCAGTTTAGGCCGATATGTATTCTTCTACATATTTTTGGTAAAAAAAAAAAAAAAAAAAACACAATAAGCGTATATTGATTGGTTTGCGCAAATGTTATAGCGTCTACAAAATAGGGAATAGTTTTATGGAATTTTTATTATAATTTTATTATAATTTTTTTTTACTAGTAATGGCCTCGACTGCGACTATATGGCGGACGCATCAGACACTTTTGACACATTTTTGGAACCATTGTCATTTTTACAGCAACCAGTGCTATAAAAATGCACTGATTACTGTAAAAATTACACTGGCAGTGAAGGGGTTAATCTCTAGGTGGTGCTGGAGGGGTTAAGTGTGTCCTAGGGAGTGATTCTAATGGTTAGTGGGAGGAGCTACGAGTGACATGTCACTGATCACTGTTCCCGATCACTGGGGACAGTAGATCAGTGACATGTCACTAGGCAGAACAGGGGAAAGCCTTGTTTACAAAGGCATCTCCCTGTTCTGCCTTTGCCGACCGCAATCGTGGGCTGCCTGGGAACATCAAGTTCCCTGGACCCACGACAAATTTAAAGCGATGAACAGGTATGCACATTTGCCTCCCCGTGCCATTGTGTCAATATCTATGCGTGTGCTGTGCAGCGGTTGGCAAGTGGTTAAAGTAAAAACCCAATAACAGAAAGGATCATGGTTCCGACTCAGACAGAACCATATAATATACTGTACAGTATATTTAGAGCAAGATTTCTTCTAGCAAACTTCTCATTTGGCCAATTGCCATTTCTGGCTTTCTTGAAGCAGCCCAGTGCAAAACCTGGATTTATAAAAGTAGAGCTGAAATTCCTTTGTTAATGGAGACAAATTTTACTTTGAATATATCTTTATAAACGTATTTTATGGTACCTTCACATTCCTTTGCTCACCATGCTCTTCTTATGAATGGTGATTAAAAAAGTAAGATAAATATATATTTATACCTCATGAAACTGTTCTACTTTGCAAAGAGTTAATGTAGAGGAACTTGGAGTAATATCTCTGTAGTTGCAGATAAGATATTAATGTGCCTGACTTCTTTATGAGAGAGTGTTACAGCAATGTTCCTCTTAATTTTCCATGGACGGTGACAGAATTATTAGTTGCTACACAGAAGTGGGTAGTAAAGCAGCAAAAATCTAAAATGTGATGAAAATGTGCATTCATGTTTTTATATTGCATACACCTTAGCAGTTCTCTAGGATAAAATGTAGAAAACGCAGTCATTTTAGCTTGGCAGAAATGTGTAAATATATGAGTTACCATTTGATTACAGATCATAAGATAATATATTCCATCTTCTGCAGCGATAATGTTAAACATTTCAAATATGAAATATGCGTTCCTCTTTATCGTTCTGCGGTTCACACTATTCTTCCTGTTATTATATTAAAATTAAAGCTCATGCATCGTAAGGTGTGAGAGTCATGTTGAGCAGGCAAATGGAGTTGAATTTTAAGTTCTACAACAACTGGAACAAAAACAACAAATAATGGGCTTTTTATCTGCTTTCTTATGTTTATTTACAAAAGCAGGAAAAGGTTTTCATTCAAAGCTATTCTCCGGTCAAACAGATAAATACATCGATGAAATACATGTATGGGAACTGTTTTCTCTTCCAAAAGGTTTGCATTTCTGTCTACCTAGTTCTGACTGATATTTCAGGTTGATGTAGATGGGTGTTTGTGCCAAACACAACCTTTCCCATTTGAACAGATGCGTTTTAGCAGCATGGCATGCAAATAGAAAACGAAAGAGAAGTTATAAATTCTTTCTGCTTGCTTGCAATATAACTGCACCTCAAAAAGACATGCTGCATCTGAAAAAACACAATTCAAAACATGTAAATTACAAATCTACACTGTGCCATTTAAATCAATGGGGCTTGTATTTGACAAAAACACGCCAAATGTAGGAAAACAATAATCGAGATGAGCCTTTACACATAAAGGGCCAGATTCTCAGAGGCGCTACGCCCGCATAAATGGATATGCGCGGCGTAATTGTAAATGTGCGCCGGCTTATCGATGCGCCATAAACACAGAACCACATACGCCTGAAAACATTTTTTGTCTGAGCGGCGAAAATACTTTAATTTAGCGCGGCGTAGGCGCATAGTTACGCATCGCACATATTCAGCTCCCATTGAATTAGCATGCAAATATGCAAATGAGGGAGATGCGCGGATTCCCGAAACTATGCGCATTCGGCGTAGGCTACGCGTGGTGCGCGTAACACGAAAGCCTTGAGTAAACATACCCCTCATGAAAGCACGGGTAACTTTGCTCAAGACCGTGTGCAAGTCAGCTGGAGAGCAACTACAGCAGCACCATAACGGACGAGCTGAGCAATCACACTTACTGGACAACACATTCGTATGCCAACATGCCAGGGGCAGCCATGGTCTTATCACTACTAATGTATGCAGAGGAAGAGGCACATAGAAGGAGGAGGAGGAGGAGGGGGGCACATGAGAGGATCTACCGAGGGCGCATGAGCCTCTTTGGCATGGGTGAGGAGGAGGTGTCTCGCATCTTCAGATTCACCCCTGCTGCCATCCTGGAAATAACCACAGCCCTGCAGGATGACATCACCAGCCCAACACACCGCTCACATGCACTGCAGCCACTGGTGAAGGTACTGGCAACACTCCATTTCCTGGCCAGTGGTTCATTCCAGCGTACAAGTGGAGTTGTGGCTGGGATGTCACAAACCAGCATAAGCAGATGTCTGCACCAGGTTATCCCCGCAATCCTCAGACGCATGTCCCACCACATCATCAGACCCACCACTGAGGACCTGTGGCAGAAGGCAATGACAGATTTCTACAGACTTGCCAGATTCCCACGCACCATCGGGGCCATTGATTGCACACATGTGGCACTACAGCCCCCCAGTGCCACAGAGCACATTTACCGCAATCGGAAGCACTGGCATTCCATCAACGTACAGGTGATAGCTGATGCCAAATACCTCATATGGCACGTCCGTGCCAAAGACCCCGGATCCAGCCATGACAGCTACATATACCCTCAAAGCACCATCCCGGCAGATTTTGAGCAGAACATGTATGGGGACAGCTGGCTGGTTGGTGAGTGACATGGGTGGCAGGCATGACTGTCCCCCCCATGATGCACACATCACAAGGGGCACATGCACTACTAACATCCTCCTGTCTTTACACTTCCAGGTGATGCGGCATATGTACTTGGACCCTATCTCATGACTCCTTTCCGGAATCCCCAAACCAGAGGAGAGAGAAGACATCTTTTTTTGAATGTCCTGCGGTGTCCGGATCTCGTGTGAGAGGGCATTAACCTGGCAAGCCACCTTCATCAAAATGTCATCCCTCCGGGACTTGCTGGTCCGGGCACTGTCAGCACCATGGAGCCTGGAATCGTACTTTTCCATTGCCGCGATGACAATGGCCCTCTCCTCTGGGGAGATATTTTTCTTTTTCTTCTCCTTTCAAATAGAAGCCATGGTCATGCAAAATATTTCCTGTGACAATCCAAAAAATGGGAGACTTTTGCGATGCACGGGCGCATGTGTGGGCACATTATATACACAGTGCCGGCGAATCGTAGGGAGGCTTTGCACATGCGCAGAAGGCATCCACGTCACGGCGCATGCTCCGTTCGTCCCGGCCTTCATTTGCATGGGGTCACGCTTCATTATAATGCAACACGCCCACTTCCCTCCTACTTTGGAGTTGCGCCGGATTACGCCGATGAATTTCCGCTACGCAGGCGCATCTTGGAGTGCATTTGCTTAGGGAATACGGTACTTGCCACTCCGCCGTCTGAGATGCGATACGCCTGCATAATTATGCGCGCATCTACGAGAATCTGGCCCATAGACTATATCAGTGTTTCTCAACTCCAGTCCTCAAGGCGCCCCAACAGGTCAAGTTTTCAGGATTTCCCTCAGATGAAATGGCTGTGGTGATTACTAAGGCAGTGAAACTGATCAAATCACCTGTGCAAAATAATTGTAAGCCTGAAAACATGACCTGTTGGGGCGCCTTGAGGATTGGAGTTGATAAAAACCCCAGTCTTAGTCCGTAGGGTTCAATATTGAGTTGGCCCACCCTTTGCAGATATAAAAGCTTCCACTCTTCTGGGAAGGCTGTCCACAAGGTTTAGGAATGTGTCTATGGGAGTGTTTGACCATTCTTTCAGAAGCGCTTTTGTGAGGTCAGGTACTTATATGGATAAGAAGGCCTGGCTCACAGTCTAAGGCCTCGTACACGCGAGGGGATATGTCCGCTGAAAACGGTCCAATGGACCGTTTCAGCAGACATCTCCGATCGTGTGTATGGGCTAGCGGACAGATTTGTCCATCGGACAAATTTCAAAGCATGCTTTGAAATTTGTCCGCTACAAACCTGTCCGTCGGATATGTCCGCTGGTTAGTACGGGAAACCAGCGGACATATCCTCCCACACATGCGTCGTACCCTGTGAATGGATCCGACGCATGCGCGCGGAAGTGTTTACTTCCTGGTGCGTGACGTAGCGGTGACGTGGCAGCGTCAACGTCACAGCCACGTCACCGACACGTCACCGCGCCGTCCGCCGGCGGGGAATTTAATCCGATGGTGTGTACACGCCATCGGATCAAACTCCAGATCGGACATATCCGATGGAAATGGTCCGTGGACCGTTTTCATCGGATATGTCAGATCGTGTGTACGAGGCCTAAGGCCTCGTACACACGAGGGGATATGTCCACTGAAAACGGTCCGATGTACCGTTTCAGCAGACATCTCCGATCGTGTGTATGGGCTAGCGGACAGATTTGTCCATCGGACAAATTTCAAAGCATGCTTTGAAATTTGTCCGCTACAAACCTGTCCGTCGGATATGTCCGCTGGTTAGTACAGGAAACCAGCGGACATATCCTCACATATCCTCGTGTACACGCCATCGGATCAAACTCCAGATCGGACATATCCGATGGAAATGGTCCGCGGACCGTTTTCATCGGCTATGTCCGATTGTGTGTACGAGGCCTCAGGCCTCGTACACACGATAGGTTAAACAGAGGACAACGGTCTGATGGACCGTTGTCATCGGTTAACCGATGAAGCTGACTGATGGTCCGTTGCGCCTACACACCATCGGTTAAATAACCGATCGTGTCAGAACACGGTGACGTAAAACACAACAACGTGCTGAAAAAAATGAAGTTCAATGCTTCCAAGCATGCATCGACTTTATTCTGAGCATGCATGGATTTTTAACCAATAGTCGTGCCTTCTAACAATCAGTTTTGACCTATTGGTTAGGAATCCATCGGTTAAATTTAAAGCAAGTTGGCTTATTTTTAACCGATGGTTAAATAACCTATGGGGCCCACACACGATCGATTTTGACCGATGAAAACGGTCCATCAGACTGTTGACCTCTGGTTAACCCAGTGTTTCTCAATTCCAGTCCTCAGGCCCCCCCAACAGGTCAGGTTTTCAGGATTTCCATTATTTTGCACAGGTGATTTGATCAGTTTCACTGCCTTAGTAATCACCACAGCCTTTTCATCTGAGGGAAATCCTGAAAACCTGACCTGTTGGGGGGGCCTGAGGACTGGAATTGAGAAACACTGGGTTAACCTATTGGGTGTATGAGGCCTAATAGTTCTAATAGCCCTTTATACTGCAATACTAGGACATTTGTATTTCCTCTGACTTTTTGCTGTTTAATCTCTCATTGGCGCACCTAGAACTGGTCTACCAATTGTTCACACTTTAATATAACCTAACATATATATGTTTTGTTTTTTTATGGTAGATTTATAAGTGGGATTTTGGTATATTTTGAAGGCGTTTTTCTCTTCATGGAGTTTTTTTTTTTTTCCATGGAACTGATATTTTTTATCCCCATGATTACTATTGAAGATTGTACAAGCTCATTTTAAAGCTGATCTCCATGTTTCAGTGTGATTTAAATAGCTTGTTTGGACCAAGCTTGTCCAAACAAACTATTTACTTTACTAACAGATGCAGTGGTTGTGCGCACTGTATGTAGCCTCAGCTGAACAAAATTGAGTCAGACTTATTGACTGAGCACTGTTCAGCCATTCACAGGAAGCTTTGTATTCTATGAATGAATTAAATGCTTCCTCTGATTAGCTGAGGTGGAGAGGTGGGCAGATGATGTCACAATCTCTGCTTCAGTGGGAAGTCTCTGTCCCACTGCCAGAACACATTGCTGTATAGTGTATGTAGCTAGGGCTACATACAGTTCATACAGCACACACATCTGATGCATTTGATAGTAAAGTAAATAGTTTGTTTGGAATAGCTTGGTCCCAAACAAGCTTTTCAAAGTTCACTGAAACATGGAGATCAGGTTTAAAATAAGCTTGCACAATCTCCAATAGTAACCATGTGTATCAAAAATGTCAGTTCCATGAAAATGATTCTACAAAGAAAAAACTCCTTTAACCACTTGCCGACCACCTTCCGCACATATACCACGGCAAGGCGGCTCGGCTGAGCAAACCTACGTACCTGTCTGTCGGTCAGTGCATGTGGTATTGTGGGCACATGCCTGACCCGTGCCACAGGAGCGCTTCCGCATGTCCGGCGGACTTGATGTCTGCCAGCCATTAGTGATCGCGGTACAGAGAGGCAGAATGGGGATATGCCTATGTAATCAAGGCGAATCCCTGTTATGACAAGGGAAAACTCAGAGATCTGCTGTTCCTAGTTATCAGGAACAGTGATTTCTGTGTTTTCCCAGCAAGCCCACCCCCCACACAGTTAGAACACACCCAGGGAACACAGTTAACCCCTTTATCACCCCCTAGTGTTAACCTCTTCCCTGCCAGTGGCATTTATACATCAATCAATGCATTTTTTAGCACTGATCAATATAATAATGTCACTGGTCCCCAAAAAGTGTCACTTGGGGTCAGTTTTGTCTGCCGTAATGTGTAGCCCCACTAAAAATCACAGATCACCGCCATTACTAGTAAAAACAATAAAAAAAATAAAAGTCCCAAAATCTATCCCCTATTTTGTAGACGCTATAACTTTTGCACAAACCAATCAATATACGCTTATTGTGATGTTACCAAAAATATGTAGCAGAATACATATTGGCCTAAACTGATGAATACATTTGTTTTTTAATATTTTTTTGGATATGTATTTTATCAGGAAGTAAAAAATGTTTTTTTTGTTGATAGTGCAAAAAATAAAATAAAAATGCAGAGCTGATAAAATACCACCAAAAGAAAGCTATTTTGTGGAAAATAAGCACATACATTTTGCTTGGGTACAGCGGCGCATGACCACGCGATTGCCAGTTAAAGCGGTTCAGTGCCGTGTTGCAAAAAAATTGCCTGGTCATTAAAGGGGTAAATACTTCTGGGGCTGAAGTGGTTTAAAAATGTAGCAGTATCCCCCTCAAAAATGTACTGCCCCAAAAAATGTATGTACGTTAGACAATAATAAAGTGTCAACAAGTGGTAGATCAGTTTTAGGTGCTCCAATGTGAAACTAATCTTCAGAAAGTTTATAGAACAACCAATGAAATTCAAATATCCCTGTATTGCAATATACTGCAAAAGATAACTTAGCTTATGAGTCCTAGGAGAAAATAATGCTATTTGTATATCCAAAATGTTTTTTTTTATCTATTTCAAGTTCACTGAAACATGGAGATCTACTCTAAATGTATCTTGTTGTTTTATGTGTGCATTAATTCATGTTCTTTTAGGAATATCTTTGATTAATTCAAATTGTATTAGATTAATAGACCTGATTTTTTTTCTCCTTAAACCATACTTCAGACGACGTATTCCTTTCCTTTCCTATCATCAGTGTTTGGGAATTTGATATTGTGAGATGGGTTTGAAGAGAACTACTCAGACATATGTAGCTGGATTCAGAAAGCACTTACGTCGACGTATCAAGAGATACGCCGCGTAAGTGCACGGATGCTCCGTCGTATCTATGCGCCTGATTCTGTTAGCAAGATACGCCTGAAATTTGGCTTCATACGACCAACGTAAGTGTCCTACGCTGTCGTATCTTGGGTGCATATTTACGCTGGACGCAATCGGCGTACCCATGTTAAATATGCAAATGAGTAAGATACGCCGATTCACGAACGTAGATGCACCAGACGGAAAAGATACGCGGTTTGCGTCCGGCGAAAAGTTACCCCTCATAAAGCAGGGGTAAGTCATGCAAAGGTATGGACGAGGGAACAGCCGTCGTATTGTACGTCGTTTATGTAGTACTACGTGAATAGGTCTGTGCGTAGGTTACGTTCAGGTATTTGACGTATCTTAGGTGTTTGTCCAGACGTGATTCTGCGCATGCGTACTGGGATGTGTCCAAGAGCCGACGCATGTGCAGTTTGTTTTTTGAAGCTCAGCCCATCATTTGCATGGGGTCACGCTTCATTATAATATATCACGCCCACTTCCAACTAATTTGACTTACGTCAGCTTATGCCGACAACTATACGCTACATCGGCGCAACGTTGAGCGCATATTCTTTGTAAATAGCAGGCTTGCCTCTCAACGTTGCGCCGGCGTAGCGTAAAGAAGATACGCTATGGCGGCATAAAGATGTGCAGTTCTACGTGAATCTCCCCCATGGATGGACATTGTATTTTATAAATCATAAAAACCTGACAGAAGAAATGTGCTAGATGTGGGTTTTAAAGTTAACAATCTATAATAAGCTGATCATATTTTAAATTTTTTTTTGGAATATTCAAAATTTTAAAAACTGAAAAACATAGAACATAATTATTTTTTAAATATCACCATTTTCATGTGAAAGATATTTCAAGGGTTCAGGGCTGTTTGTATTCAGCAGTTGGTGACAGAGCATTAACATACATTAATGCTCCCACATCAAACACCGTTTTAATTGCAGTTTTAAAGATCTGCTGTTGTTGCTTTTCAGAGGCTCAGAGTTGATTAATAATATCTTAATAAAAAGCTTAATAGTGCATTAAATTAAGAAAAAAGTTTTTGATTTTTTTCTTTTTTTTTTAATACAAAACTGTGCTGTAACTTGGTAGAGTGAAAATGGAAATAATAAAACCTGCACCACCGTTTAAAAATCGGTTGCCTGCTTGTAGCACCACGTTGTAAAACCGTCTACCAGAAGCTGAACTTACATGCAATATTTAACTATAAATTACCCAGAACAGAAAGTGGGAAGCAAAGCAATCTTGCCAATGAAGTCATAGAAAGCAATCAACCTTTTTAGTAGGGCAGAACTTTCTTCAGGATATTTTTGTTGTCTGTGTTTCCATTGAAGATATTTTCCATTATTCCTGTCAAAGTGACACCAAAGTCTTTTTTTTCAAACAAATATAGACATTTCCTTTATGGTCCAAAATAGCCTAAATTTTTCATATTAATTAACAATACAACGGCAGATAAAAAGGCAGTGCTTACCTGATTTGCCCATCTCTTCTAGCTTGTCAATTCCCCTAAAGCTACAAGGATATTTAAAATAACTGTGAGTATGTAAACTGCTGTTGAATGCATTTCATTGCACACTTGTCTCATAAGTATATAATAATGAAAAAAAAAATAATATATATATATATATATATATATATATATATATATATATATATATATACCGTATTTATCGGTGCACTTTTTCCCGCTGAAAATAGGGGGAAAATCACCGAGACGTCATCTCCATCTCCTCTTGGCTCTCATTAGGCTGTCACGTCACACACGCACAGTCCCGCCTCCGCCACCAGCATTGGACCAGTGTTCTGTCTGTCACAGCTGATGGTCCAATGCCGATGGCGGGACTGTGCGTGTGTGACGTGACAGCCGAGTGAGAGCCGAGTAGAGATGACAGCTCGGTGATTTCCGGCGGTGATTTCTGGCGGGCGTTCGTCCCCCTCCAAGGTATGCCCTAGGTACGCTACTACGCTACAGTCTCGGCCAGCACTACAGTGCTGCCCACCTTTAAGGGTTTCCTCACCCTCCCCTTCACCACAGACTGCTGAAGCCTGCTTAGAAGCCCTAAGGTACTGTACATTTTTTTCATTTGTGAATGTGATTGGACCTATTTTATTTTATTCATTGTTGTGGAGGAGCACTTGTCACATATTCACTTGGTGCACACTATTGCATGAATTATTTGGTATGCATCCTATTTAATATTGCATATATTTCACGTAATTTACTAGCCTGCTTAGAAGCCCTAAGGTACTGTACATTGCTGCTTATCTTAAAAAAAAAAAAATCCCTCTTAAAATTGGGGTGCGCGTTATACACCGCCGCGCGTTATACGCCGATAAATACGGTATATATATACACTATGGGCCAGATTCTCATAGAATTCCGGCGGCGTAGCGTAAGCCAGTTACACTACACCGCCGCATCGTACTAGAGCAAGTGCTTTAATCTCAAAGCACTTGCTCCGTAGTTTTCGCCTGCGTCGCGTAAATCGCCCAGCGTAAACCCGCGCAATTCAAATGGGGCGGCTTGTATTTAAATTAAGCGCGCCCCCGCGTCGAACGAACTGCGCATGCGCCGGCCGGGGAAAAAGCCCAGTGTGCATGCTCCAGCTCACGTCGGAAAGCGTCGTTAAAACCGACGTCAAAACGACGTGAGCGTCATTTACACAACTCCCTATTCGCGAACGAGTTAGTAAAACGACGTAAGCGACGGAAAAAGCCAACGCTGACCCAACGCCATACTTAACATGGCATCCGACGGCACCTGACGGCATCCGACGGTACTTCGTTACTCCACATAGAAGCTGGAGTAACCTTAGGCGGACGAAAACGACGTACGCGACGACAAGGCGGCGTAAAAGCGATCGGGAATCGGCGTACTACCTCATTTGCATATGCAAATGAAAAAACAACGTAAAGGCCACCTAGTGGCCCGAGTTGTCATTACAACTACGATCCGCAAGTGTAATGGTTTTACACTTGTCGGATGTAGAAGCGTATCTATGCAAAAGTGATGCTAAGCATCACGCGCATAGATACGAGGCAAAACAAACGGCGATACGACGGGGTATCTGAGATACTCCGTCGTAACGCCGCTGAGAATCTGGCCCTATATTGTCAAGTGTTGGGATGCCTTCTTTTCCACAACCGTGAACTTAATTGCATCCCAGGCTTAGCTTAGTCTGTAGGGTTCAATATTGAGTTGGCCCACTCTTTGCAGCTATAACAGCTTTAACTTTTCTGGGAAGGCTGTCCACAAGGTTTAGAAGTGTGTCTATGGGAATGCTTGACCATTCTTCCAAAAGCACATTTGTCAGGTCAGGTACTAATGTGGATGAGAAGGCCTGACTCACAATCTCCACTCTAATTCATCCCAAAGGGATTCTATTGGCTTGAGGTCAGGACTCTGAGCAGGCCAGTCAAGTTCTTTCACCCCAAACTCGCTTATCCATTTGCTTTTTGCACTAGTGCGTAGACATGTTGGAACAGAAAGGGGGCGTTCCCAAACTGTTCCCACAAAGTTGGGAGCATGAAATTGTTTAAAATGTCTTGGTATTTTGATACCTTAAAGCGACACTAAAGTCAGGATTTTTATTTTTTAAATAACAAACATGTAATACTTACCTCCACTGTGCAGTTCGTTTTGCACAGAGCGGCCCAGAAAGCTGTCTTCTGGGGTCCCTCTGCGGCTGTCTAGGCTCCTCCTCACAAAAGCTTTCCATCTTCATGCAAGGGCACTCGCACGGTGGAAAGCTTCTGCAAGCGTGCTCCTGTGATACATGGCCGCCGACTGTATCACTCGGTTCCGCCCCCCGGCGCCCGGCGTCATCCGCTGTGATTGACAGCAGCGCCAGCCAATGGCTGCGCTGCTATCAATCCGCCCAGCCTAGCCAATCAACGGCCAGGCTGGGAACCGAAGAGGATGACGTGGACACGCCCGGGAGTTTCGAACGGTCAGGTAAGTAAAACGGGGACTGGGGGGGGGGGGGGGCGGTGCTGTGAGATGTTTTTTTACCTTAATACATAGGATGCATTAAGGTAAAAAAAAGGTTTACCTTTACAACCCCTTTAAGAGTTCTCTTCACAGGAACTAAGAGGCCAAGCCCAACTCCTAAAATATAATCCCAAATAACCCCAATACTTTAGGCAATATAGTTTGGATGAGCGAGTTTGGGTTGACCTCAAGCCTATAGGAGACCGCGAGCCAGGCCTTCTCACCCACATTAGTGCCTGACCTCACAAATGCACTTCTAGAAGAATGGTCAAGCATTCCCATAGGCACATTCCTAAACCTTGTGGACAGCCTCCCTAGAAAAGTTGAAGCTGTTACAGCTGCAAAGGGTGAGCCAACTCAATGTTTAACCCTACAGACTAAGACTTGGATTCCATTAAAGTTCCTGTCCGTCTAAAGGCAGGTGTCCCAATATTTTTGGTAATCCAGTGTGTATATTTTATACATACATATATATATACTGTATATATATATATATTAAAGATTGCACCACGAGGGCAATGACTGGTCTTTTTACCCCCCCAACAAATATGAAGTGTGTATGTTCCTGTCTCTACAGGGTTTCCTAGTTTCCTCCTTGAGCATACTGGTAGATCAACTGCCTTTCTCACAAAACTAGGCACCAGTGTGTTTATGAGCATGGCTGGGACAGTTTATTATGAGCTTCTCTGGGGGCAAGTTTTTATGTAAATGATTCTATGCAAAATATTATGCAGCCTATTTGAAACCATTTCTTACTTACTGTCATGCATTTCAGTAAAGACTGCATGGTACTTCTCAGGGCCATGTTTCCAGGTGGTGACAACAGCAGACCAGGCTTGCATAACGTATTTTGAAATTGTCAGTTGTAGCTTTTGTTGAAAGCCCATGTGACACAGTGACAACACAATTCCATAACTGGGAGACAGGGAAATATCATTGTTGCCCTCTGTCTGGAAGTGCTTGAACAAGGACCTTCATGGTTGGATCAACAGGTATTATTTTAATGCAAGCCACTTGTTTAAAAATATTGTGGCAGCACAATGGCTAAGGGGTTAGCACTTCCAACTAGCAGCATCAGGGTTGTTTGTTCAAATCCCAGGCACTGCATTAACTGCATGGAAATTGCATGTTTTCCATGTGCCTGCGTGGGTTTCCTACCACACTCCAAAGACATGCTGGTAGGGTAATTGTCTCCCTACCATATTGGCCCTAATGTGTGTATCAATGGGAGTTTGGGACCTTAGATTGTAAGCTCCTTGGCTCCATGTATAATGATGTGTATACATAATGAGTCTGTCAAGTTCTGCAAAGATTGACACGCACAATGTAAGTGTGTGTAACTAAAAAAAAAAACGACAATAACTTTGAAATCATTAACATATTATTCATATGTGGAATTTTAGGTTTTGGGTTTTGGTTTTTATATGTGCTTTTTATTTTATATATTGTATTTATGTTTCTTAGCACATTTACTAGAATGCAGCATATTATCGACACTAAAGACTACAAGAGTCTGTTTGGGAGGTAGAGAATAGTGTGTCACAGTTGTTTTACGTTAAACCTGTACCAGCTTCTGATTTTCATATTGCATGATAATTTAAATGTATTAATCAGAAAGAAAAAAAAAGATTCAACATACCGTAGCACTAGATAAAAAAAAAAGTCTACACACATATGTTTACTTTATAAATGAATAATTTAGCTACGCTAAAGTATGGCAAAGGATGCTTACAAATCAGAAAGCTTGGCAACACCAAATCCTTCAGATGTTGCAATAATAACAAGTTCATATTAAACTCTGCCAAAAATTCATGTTTTTTTTTTTAACTGTTGGAAGCATTCCATTTGACAGTTCAAGGCACAGTACACATTTACATATTCCTTTCTGATATCTCTATAGGTTTTACTAGATTTTTTTTAGTTTGAATATTTATTAAAATGGGCCCAATTCATAATGGATTATTTTCAGACTGATGTTGTTTTTACATAAATCTTGAAGGATGATTGCACACTGATATACTGAGAATCTTTTTTTTTAATGCAAAAGCATCATAAACACATCCAGATATCTCTTAAACATTTCACGGTAAACTCGCACTGAGTTCAGCATGAAATGCGTAAGGGATCCATGTGTTCCTGTATTTATACCACTTCTGCAACAAAAGAAGAATCTCAGCATACCAGTGTGTGATCATCCTGTAAGATTTATGTGCAACTTAGTGGTGAACAAGCCAGATTGGCACCTGGGTTGATGTGCTGAGACCGAAGTGAAACAATGATTAATGTTACTTCTGAAGTTTTTTCTACCCTGTACTTGAAATTGTAGCCCTCAGAATATTTGAATATATAGGTATAGATAAATTGGTATAGATACTAATTTTCCTGACCTTAATTAATACATTATATACAATTAAATAAAATGTACTATCTTTCCTTTGGAAATAAAGAAAGAGACAGACATAATATTTAAAGGGGTTGTAAAGTCAGAAGTTTTTTTTTATCTTAATGCATTCTATGCATTAATCATTTACAGACCGCCCGTTGTCGTTATACGTTGGTACTTTGAAGAGGGATATCGTTGTTATGGCAGCAGCTAGCTACCATAATCCTGGTATTCTCTTCTTCAGTGGGCGGTCCACTTTCAGATAAAAATAGTCTCTGCGGCATATTTTCCACAAGATCACTTTTATCTGCAGCAAGAGAGGGCCCCCCTGCTGCCGGCAGTGGCGGAGGTGATTGCGTCCTGTCTCCTGTTAGGTATGGAGATGAGTGAGGGGAAGATGGTCCCCACCAGTCTCCATACCATTGCAGGGCGTAAGCAACGTCAAAACGTCACTTCCGCCCATAGGTCTTTAACCCCCCTGACTCAGGGTTACATTTTTGTGCTGCAATCGGTAACCCAGAGTCAGACTCGGGCTCGCCTCGCAGCATGCACAGGCAAGGTTTTCTTACCTTGTCCCTGGATCCAGCGATGCATCCGCGCTGTGTGACCAAGCGGGTCCTCGCTGGATTCACACAGTGCTTCTGTGTGCCATCGATCTCCATTCCCTGCTACAATACGATGCACAGAAGCGGAGAACGGCGCCAAATTCAAAAACATAAACAAACACAGTACATATACAGTACACTGTAATCTTATAGATTACAGTACTGTATGTAAAAAATACACACCCCCTTTGTCCCTAGTGGTTTGCCCAGTGCCCTACATGTTCTTTTGTATAATAAAAACAGTTTCTGCCTGCAAAATGTAGATTATCCATAGCAACCAAAAGTGTCCCTTTATGTCAAAAATGGTTTTAGCTAGAAAACAGCGATAATAAATTATAATCACTTGCAGAATTGAGCGATAGCGATTTGTGGGGGAATTTGTCATAAAAAAATAAAAGTAATGACAGCGACAATTCTGCAACTGAGCAAATTTCAGTGATTTTGAGTTGATTACATTATTGAATAATTTTTATTATAATTATATTATTATTTGTTATAATTATTTATAATTATTTATTATACTAATTTATAATTATTTTTTTTTTTTAAATCATACCCGGGATGCCTATTAGACTCTTGTTTGCTCATTTTTAACCCCTTCCATACAGGGCATTTTCACCCCCTTCCTGCCCAGACCAATTTTTAGTTTTCAGCGCTGTTGCACTTTGAATGACAATTGCGCGGTCAGGCAATACTGTACCCAAATTTAATCATTATGTTTTTTTCCCCACACAAATAGAGCTTTCGTTTGGTGGTATTTGATCATCTCTGCGGTTTTTATTTTTTGCGCTATAAACAAAAGAAGAGCGACAATTTAAAAAAAAAACAATATTTTTTCCTTTTTATTTAATACATCTCACAATATTTTTTTTTTAAAAACTTTTTTTCCCCTCAGTTTAGACCGATACATATTCTACGTATTTTTGGTAAAAAAAAAAACGCAATAATCGTATATTGATTGGTTTGCGCAAAAGTTATAGCGTCTACAAAATAGGTGATAGATTTATGGCATTTTTATTTTTATTTTTTTACTAGTAATGGCGGGGATCTGCGTTTTTTTTTTTTGTGACCGTGACGTCGCGGCGGACATATCGGACACTTTTGACACGTTTTTGGGACCGTTCACATTTACACAGCGATTAGTGCTATAAAACTGCACTAATTACTGTGTAAATGTGACTGGCAGGGAAGGGGTTAACACTAGGGGGCGCTGAAGGGGTTAAAATGTGTCCTAAAGTATGTTCTAACTGTAGGGGGAGGGGGACTCACAGGGGGAGGAGATCGATGTGTGTTCCTCTGTACTGGGAACACACATCAGTCTCCTCACAGCTGACAGGAGGTGGATCTGTGTGTTTACACACACAGATCCACACTCCTGCCGTGATTGCCGGAAATCACGGGTGCCCGGCGGCAATCACGGCCGTCGGGCACACGCGCGGGATCGCGGGTGGTGCCGCGGGCGCGCGCGCGCCCTAGAACGCCGTGAAGACAGGACGTTGTGCAACGTCCTGTCTCATCGGCGAGGGGATCACCATGACGTGATTCCCCTATGGGCTGGTAGGGAAGGGGTTAAATGAGTTATTCCTAAGAATTACAAGCCTACAGTATTAAACGCCAAATTTCCTTGCAAATAATGGTACCGCTTTTAGCACCTAAAATCAGAAAGAATCATACCACCAGGGAGGTTAAAGAGACTTTTTTTTTCAAACAACTTTTTTTTTATTGCATTATAGTGTAAATATGCTATAAACTGAAAAAAACTCAATGGGAGTGGGATTTTTAAGGCAACAAATATAGGACAACAAGGTCATCAAAAAGTATAAATTTATTACAAACATAAATATATTAGAAAAACACAATATCAATAATCATTATAAAACTTTTCAAATGATACTGTCTGTCACGGCATGCCCAGAGTCAGCAGGCTGTAGGCGTGCAGGACAGAATTTCCTACGTGTTTCGAATGATTGACATTCTTCCTCAGGGTAATTTACAGTATCAGTTTCTACAACATGAGTTCAATTTTTATATAGTGTAAATATGCAATCACATATTTAAGAGGTCCTGTAAAGTTTTTATTCTATTACAAGGGATGTTTACAATTGTAATAGGAATAAAAGTGACAATTTAAAAAAAAAAGAACAGCGTGAAAAATAAAAATGTAAATGTGCCCCATCCCGCAGAGCTCGCGTTCAGAAGCAAATGCATATGTGAGCAGCGCCCACATATGAAAATGGTGTTTAAACCACACTTAAGAGGTATCACCCTGATCTGTAGAGCAAGAGCAATAATTCTAGACATCCTCTGTAACTCAAAACATGCAACCTGTAGAATTTTCCTATGGAGATTTTTAAGGGGAAAAGTTTGTTGCCATTCCATGAGCGAGTGCAATTTTGACGCGTGACATGTTGGGTATCAATTTACTCGGTGTACCATTGTCTTTAGCAATATAAAAAATATTGGGATAACTTTACTGTTGTTTTTTTTATTCAAACAAGTGTATTTTTTCCAAAACAAGTGTGCATGTAAGACTGCTGTGCAAATACGGTTTCACAGAAAGTATTGCAACAACCGCCATTTTATTCTCTAGGGTGTTATACACACAACCGTTTTTCATGCTGTAATTTTTTTTTTAAATGGTCATTAAAAACGATCGTGTGTAGGCTCCAGAGCATTTTTCTCGATGTAAAAAACATGCATTAAAAATTTAGAAGATGCTCTAAATGTTCACGTTGTTTTTCACGTTGTCGTTTTTTACGTCGTGAAAAATGGTCGTGTGTAGGCTTTAACGATGTGAAAAAAAACGTGCATGCTCAGAATCAAGTGATGAGACGTGAACACTCATTCTGGTAAAACTAGCATTCGAAATGGAGATAGCACATTTGTCACGCTGTAACAGACTGAAAAGCACGAAGACTGAAAAGCGCGAATCGTATCTCACCAAACTTTTACTAACACAAAATCAGCAAAGGCAGCCCAATGGGTGGCGCCATCTGAGAGAAACTTCCCTTTATAATGCCGTTGTACGTGTTGTATGTCACCACGCTTTGCTCAAGCATTTTTTTTTCACGATCGTGTGTATGCAAGGCAGGCTTGACAAGAATAACGTTGAAAAAAACATTGGGCCACATTCACAGAGCGATTACGCCGGCGTTACAGGAGATGCACGGCGTAAGTCTAAATTTGCGCATGCGTTTCGATGCGCCGCATCCCCAAAACGAGATACGCAAGAAATCTACTTTTTTTGGACCGGCGCAATTTCGATAGACCGGCGTATTCGTCCGTGCAAAACTGCGCTAGACACACCATTGATTTGCTATTCAAATATGCAAATGAGGGAGTTACGGGGATCCACAAAAGAACGTTGGTGCAGCGCAGGCTGCACGTCCTGTCTAAAATTAGACCATATAAAAGGTGGAATAAAATTAGACAATCCGTCTACATGTCAGCTAAAGCAACACTGTTAGTGAGGAGCTGAGCAGTCACACTTGCTAGACAACAAACTGTATGCCAACATGCTAGGGGCATCCATGCTCATAGCTATACTACTGACTTTAGATGAGCAAAGAAGGAGGAGGGCACGGGAGAGGATTTTTTTTTTCCAAAAAAAATTCTTTGCTTTTATAAACATTTTTAGAAAAAATATACATACATATATACATCAATACATAACATACATACAAATTGCAAACACGGTCTCACTCTCTTTCAATAGCCCTTTAAAACCTTGATGGATATAATAATCTTATCTGATACAAGCCCCTCACTCTTCACTTGATATATCACACACGCATAGACATCTTTGTCATGAGTGATTCTGAGGTGTCTCGCATCTTCAGATTCACCCCTCATGCCATCTTGGAATTTACCACAACCCTGCAGGAGGACATCACCAGCCCAACACATGACACCACCCATGACACCCATGACAGCTACATATTCAATCATAGCCCCATCCCAATGGAATTCGAACATAACATGTATGGGGACAGCTGGGTGGCAGGCATGACTGTCCCCCCCATGATGCTGAAATCACAAGGGGCACATGCACTACTAACATCCTCCTGTCTTATCCCTTCAGGGTGACTCTGCATATGCACTGGGACCCCATCTCATGACTCCTATCCGGAACTCCCCATGGTACCCTGTAGTATTCCCCAAACTTTGTATGCCAGATCATCGGTGCACGTTGCATGCTGCACAACTTCGCAGTGAGAAAGGGCCTGGAGATTGACGTAAGTGATGACCTGACCCCTGAACCAGACAATCCCCCTAACCGAGGCTACCCCGTCTTCTGAGGGAAGAGCAGCCAGGAGACAGCTCACATTAGGCATCTTTGCACAATAAACACACACATTAATCATGGCACAATGAGAATGCATGCATGCACACCACTGTGGTCCCTAGCACAGACAGATCACATCCTCATCACATTGGATTGGCACAAGCCCACCATGCAGGACTTGTGAGCAGCAACGCCATGCCACGGCTCCAATTATGTCACTGTACATTCATACACCATTCACACGGATCTGGGGATCACTTCTCCACCACAAATGAGGGTGACACCCCTTTTCTGGCAGGAATGTCACCCCCACATTTCAAAATCATTCACAAACAGAACCAAAAAATAAATAAAAAATGACCAGCAAAAAAAAAATGACCAGCAAAAATATAATTGAAAAAAAAAAAATACAAAGAAAACACATAAAAGACAAAAATCACTCTGCAAAATAGTCACCAAATATCTCAAAGACACGTCACAAACAAACAAACAAACGCTAATAAACAACAGAACAAAAGCACCTTGCTGTATAGGAAGGGATACAAAGGGATGTACTTTTGCAAAGGAAGTGCACTTGTGTCTGTCTATTTATGCTGTCTGCATAGTTCACTAAGTTGCCCGGGTCCACTTCCAATTTCACTGATTGCGCCGTTCCTGAGTTGTGAGCATGCGCACAGAGGTGCTGACCATGGTCTGCTTCATGTGCGTATGCGCGATCCGGCCGGCCCTTCATTTGCATGGGGTCACGGCTCATTTCAATGTAACACGCCCACGTCCTTCCCAATTTGAATTACTCCGACTTATGCCTCGGAATTTACGTTACTCCGGCGCTAATTTCTGCGCAAATACTATGAGGATACGGTGATTGCGCCTCTACATTGCGCCGGTCTAACGTAAAGGAGGTGAGCTTCGCCGGTCAGAATATGCGCCAATGTACGTGAATCTGGCCCATTGTTTTTCCTAAGACATTAAAAATGGTTGTGTGTACACGGCTTTAAAAAAAAAATAATGTGGTAAGTAATTTTCTAACTTGTTTTTCTAATGTTTTTAACTTGTAACACCAAATCTCAGAAAGAGGCTAGGGCTGAAGTGGTTAAGATTAAAAGCCTTCTATGAGCAGTAGCCACCCCAGCACCCCCTAATACATACCTGATCCTCAACCCTATCCAGCTATACCCACGAGTCCCTCAACCATCTGGGAATCTCCCTCCTGATTGGCTGAGACACAGCAGTGGTGCCATTGGTTCCTGATGCTGTCAGTCAAAGTCAATTAGCCAACCAAGAGAGAGAAGGGACAGGGCCGAACCACAGCTCCATGTCTGAATGGACACAGTGAAGCTGCAGCTCGGATCAGGTTCTCCCAATAGCAAGCTATTTGCTGTTATGGCTCTCAACAGGAGGCAGGGGCCAAGAGCAGTGAAGAGGGACCCGAGAATAGAAGGATTAAGGCTGCTCTGTGCAAATCCACTGCACAGGGCAGGTAAGTATAACATGTTTGTTATAAAAAAGTAAGAGACTTTACAATCACTTTAAGCTAAATATTACAGAGGAAAATACTGTGGGGTTGATTTACTAAAACCGCAGCGTGCAAAATCTGGTGCAGCTCTGCATTGAAACCAATCCGCTTCCAGGTTCTTTTGAAAAAGCTTAATTGAACAAGCTGAATTCAGAAGCTGATTGGCTACCATGCACAGCTGCATCAGATTTTGCAATCTCCAGTTTTAGTAAGGGCCCTTTCACACGTACGGACCGTATGTCTGTATTTCATCCACCCGTTTTTGGATGAAATACGGACATACATGTATCCCTATGGGATAGTGGGTGTCAGCGTATGGACATCCGCTGACACTCGTAATTGTCCGCCTCCGCAAACATCCGCTTTTGCGGACGGAAGAAAACCCTATTTTTTCTTCCGTCTGCGGATCGGATGAACACGGACACGCGGTCCGTGTTCATCCGATTCCCCATAGGGGAGAGCGGAGAAAACAGCTCAGCGGGGATTTACGAAGCGATCCCCACTGAGCAAACGGACACACGGAGGCAGATCAATACTGATCCGCCCCATGTCAAAGGGCCCTAAGTCAACCCTGTCTCAACAGTATGATGCAGAAAAGCTGAACTACCTATGGCCGTGTACACACGGCAGAGATCCTCGACGGGCAGAACACATCGTTCCGCCCGTCGAGGTTCTCTGCCGGCCGTCGAAATCGGCGACCCGCCCGTCGGGAATGGCAACCAGCCATTCATCCAGGCGGGCCGTCGAGTAAATAGAGAGCGTGCTCTCTATTTCTGCTCGACGGGCTTCCCGACGGGAAGCTCGCCGAGAGCGTACACACGGCCGAGGTCCTCGCTGGAATGCAGCTTCCAGCGAGGTTCTCGCTGGTTTCCAGCGAGAACCTCGGTCGTGTGTACGCCGCCTAAGTCTATGGATCATTGCTCTTGGTGAGATTTTATGACAATATTTGACCAGCCTTAGGCCATAGTGATCAGGCTTTCTGGATATCCTTTATTTAATTTAATATAAATACTGTTCTCTGTTATTGACAGCCTAAGCTGATACTGCACTTTTCAACTCGACATTCCTTAGTTAGAAAAATGATGGACTTATAAAACTGTCTGTCTCACCTTGTAGATACTGTACATGTGCTAGTACCAGACGATGATAATAAATACATTTTCCAACAGTACAACCCAGATGACCTTCTGGTACTTAAAAATGTATTTGTTCTTCAAACTTTTTTTTTTTTCAAATTACCCACTATTAACTGATTAACCCATATAAATGGTATATAATCCTAGGGGAATGTTTAAAAAAAAAATAGAAACAATAGATTTCTAATTTTCAACGTTTATATTGCTAGGCCAACCTGGAGAGGAGAAAATTGTATCTATGGATGAATGAATTTATTTATTATACTTTTTATACTAGTTAGGAAAAGTGCTATTGAAAATCCATTAGCCTTGTGAGAAATGCATACTTTTTAAGTTTATTTCCTGAGACATAAAATAGAATTATGTATTTGTCTTTGTATGTTCTCTGCTATATAATTTAACTCCTGTGCACATGATATCTCTAAACACACTTAAAAATGTGTTAGTATAATGACCATCTTTAAATACACTTAATTTGTGACTACATTACATAAAGTACATTGGCAAAGAACATGAAAACAGTCATAATAGGTATCTGTAAATTAAAACCACCCTATATGATAACTTGGTAACAAAACAAAGGGACAATGATACATAGCTATTCACAGGGGCAGACTGACAACTCATAGGGCCCCCGGGCAATAGGAGATTATGGGGCCCCCGGGCAATAGAACATTATGGGACCCCTGGGCAATAGGAGATTACGGGGCCCCTCGGCAATAGATTATGGGGCCACACAGTATACGCACACATATAGTATACACACACAAACACACAATATACACACACAGACACACACACACACACACAGAATACACTTACACATACTGAAAAGGTACTGGAGAGGCGGGGCAGCTATAATCTTGGGATTTTTTATAAAACACAGATTTTGACATACTGTCCCTGGATTTACTAAGGCTGGCAACCATGATGGGGCCCGCTAGTGGCATGGGGCCCTCAGACAGTGCCTTAGTGCCCGAATAGTCAGTCCGCCCCTGGCTATTCACAATGTATAACTGAAATAACAGCTAAGAAAATTCATATAATCAACTATTTCACCATCAGAGACAATTTTTGCCTGGCCTGTACTACTGTATCTTGTGATCTATTCCTTGATATTAAAGTGATACTAAACACATTTTTTTAATAAAAAAAAAATATATAATATACTTACCAGCTTTGTGCAATAATATTGCACAGAAAGGTTGTTTTTTTTTTCCTCTTCTGGCACCTCCCTCTTTCGAGTGCTTTCTTTAGCAAGCCAGATGCTGAAGATGCACCCTTGCATGTGCAAATCCATAAACAGACACAGCATCAGTAAGCCATGCCCCCACTCCCTGCTCACAGGAGTTTGACTGATTGCAGCAGCAGCAACCTATGGATTCGCTGCTCTCTACGTCTCCTGTAAAAGTAGTAAGTGAGGGCAGTGAGGAGCTGCTGAAGCTGGAGACAGCTCAACTTAAGCAAGAGGGGGGTAGGACAGGGGCATGTTCTACCTTAATACAAAGATTGCATTAAGGTAAACAATGTTTAGGCTTTAGAATTAACTTAACCACTTGCTGACTGCCCTATAGCACTTTTACTGCTACAGGACGGCAGCTGTGTGTAGGATCACATATATATATATATATATATATATATATATATATATATATATATTTGATCCTGCACTTCTGCCTGCAGGGAGCATGTACGCACCACTGGCGGGCTGCTTCTGCTATGGTAATTCACAGCAAGGCCAATCTCCAGGTGCCAGGTACTCAATGTCTTCCAACACCCGCTGATCGTTGGTAAAACACAGAGAACTGATGTGCCTATGTAAACAAGGCATATCTCAGTTCTGACAGGGGGGAAAGGGATCAATCATGTGTCTCAGGGAATAGAATCAATCTCAATGACATACATTTTATTTGGGTATAGTGTCGCACAATGGCGACACTCTACCTTTGCATTCCTGATCCACAATTTAATACCTAAAGTTTTAGAAAGCTCAGGTACCATAATGTAGGGTACTGTGCCTGTGTATATGTAAGCAGCTTTAGGAAATGTGCTATTCTCAGAGCACATTTGAATATGCGATTCAGACAGAGTTTGCAAGGATGCAAGGATGCAAATCCTGCATCGGCAAGTTATACTGTGGCAGGTCAAGCGGTCCTTTTAATGGCTATAACAGGTGCGCCAAGTCGCCCGGAGCCAATTTGCGTGGCCGGTGGCACTACAGAGAGCCAGCATGGGGATCTGTCAATGTAAACAAACAGATCCTCGTTCTGTTAGAGGAATACAGAGTGATTGTCTGTTCCTAGTGATCAGGAACAGTGATCTCTCTTTTTTACCAGTTAGTCCACTCCCCCCACAGTTGGAAACACCTCCCTAGGGAACACTTAACCCCTTGATCACCCCCTAGTGTTAACCCCTTCCTTGCCAGTGTCATTTATACAGTGAGCAGTGGCTATGTTTAGCTCTGATCACTGTAATAATGTCACTGGTCCCAAACAAAGTGTCAAAAGTGTCAGATTTACTGATCACCGCCATTACTAGTGAAAAAAATAAAGGCATTAATATAAGCCTTATTTTGTAGACACTATGGGCCAGATTCACAGTGCGATTTCTCCTGTCTATCTCGCGTTAGACTGGAGTACTTTCGAATTACGCGCGTTTTTTCACAACTCTGAAACCTCAAACCATGAAAATATGGCTGCAGGCTTCAATCCGACTGGTTTACGTGTTCGTACGCCTTCGGATCTACGCTGCAATAAAATTGTGGCCGCTGGGTGGAGTTCCCATCGTTTTGTGCGTCGGGGTATGCAAATGAGCTTTACAGACGATCCACGAAGTTACGAACGTCAATCGCAATCTCTTACGGCATCTTTAGTCATCTTTTTGCCTCGTAAAGTTATACCAGCTTTTTGCTGGTCCAATATTAGACAGCCCATGTTAAGTATGGCCGTCGTTCCCACGTCGAATTTCAACGTTTTCCGACGTCTTTTTTTATTTTTGACGTAAAACGTCCGGGAATAGGAATGTCCGTAAATGACGCTACTCAAACAACGAATGACGTATCGACGTTATTTCGCGCAATGCACGGCGGGAAACTTCTGAACGGAGCATGCGCAGTTCGATCGCTGCGGGGACGCGCCTAATTTAAATGCTTCACGCCCCCTAATCGCGTATTTCGATTACGCGGCGAGAAATACACTACACCGCCGTACCGTAAGGGACAAAATCTACCAGGATTCGTCGTATAGCCTGGTAAAATACGGCAGCGTAGTGTATCTCTGATACTCTGTGCCAATGTAATTGTATCTGAATCTGGCCCTATAACTTTTGTACAAACCAATCAATATACGCGTATGGCAATGTTTTACCAAAAATATGTAGAAGAATACATATCGGCCTAAACTGATTGAGAATTATTATTTATTTGTTTTTTTTAAATCGGGATATTTATTAGAGCAAAAAGTTAAAGGGGTGTTCCAGCCCAAAATTGTGTTTATTAAAAGTCAGCAGCTACAAAAAGTGTAGCTGCTGGCTTTTAATAAACACTCACTTACCTGCTCCTGCGTTCCAGCGATGCGCCGACCGGGGCTCCGCTCCTCTCCACCCCTCTCCAGCTGGCGTCTCCATCCCGACTGTGGGCACCCAGCCGTGACAGCCTTCGGCTTCACGGCCAGGCACCCACTGTGCATGCGCGAGCCGCACTGCGCATGCGCGCGCGGCATGGCTCGCCGCTGATTGGAGAGGCGATCGCATGGGACCTGTCAGTGTCCCATGTGATCGCCTACAGGGAGGGGCTGGTGTAGGCGATTAAGGCTTAATCGCCTAACCAGCCCCTCGGCAGAAGCAGGAAGTGGGACAGGAAGTCCCACTCCTACTGAAGCCCCCACTCCCCCCCCAAAAAAATTACATGCCAAATGTGGCATGTAAGGGGGAGGGGAGTGGATAAAAAAAAAGTAAAAATTTAGGGTGGAACTCCTCTTTAAAAAATTATTATATTTTTTTTCAAAATTGTCGGTCATTTTTTTTTATATAGCTTAAAAATAAAAACGGCAGAGGTGATCAAATACCACCAAAGTAAAGCTCTATTTGTGGAAAAAAAGGACCTCAATTTTGTTTGGGTACAACGTCACACGACCGCGCAATTGTTAGTTAACTGGTTGCCGACCGCCCGCCGTCATATTACTGCGGGACGGTGGCACTGCTGGGCGAGAGCACGTAGCTCTACATCCTATCTTTTTCGGCCACTAGGGGGCGCTTGCGCGCCGCAGACGGCCCTCTCTCAGGCCCCACCGCACGCCCCCGAGTCCCGCGCGCGTGCCCGGCGGGCGCGATCGCCGCCGGGCGCGCGCGTTCGTTACAGAGCGGGGAACGGGAGGTATGTGTGTAAACACATTCCGCTCGTTCCTGTCAGTGGGGGAAATGCTGATCTCCCGTTCATACGATGTATGAACGGAAGATCAGCAATGCCCCCTAGTGAGTCAACCCCCCCCATACAGTTAGAACACACCAGGAACATACTTAACCCCTTCCCCGCCCCCTAGTGTTAACCCCTTCACTGCCAATGGCATTTTTATAGTAATCCAATGCATTTTTATAGCATTGATCGCTATAAAAATGCCAATGGTCCCAAAAATGTGTCAAAAGTGTCCGATGTGTCCGCCATAATATCGCAGTACCGAAAAAAAACGCTGATCCCTGCCATTACTAGTAAAAAAAAAATATTAATAAAAAATGCCATAAAACTACCCCCTTTTTTGTAAACGCTATAAATTTTGCGCTAACCAATCAATAAACGCTAATTGCGATTTTTTTTTACGAAAAACATGTAGAAGAATACGTATCGGCCTAAACTGAGGAAAAAAAAATGTTTTTTTATATATTTTTTGGGGATATTTATTATAGCAAAATGTAAAAAATATTGCATTTTTTTCAAAATAGTCGCTCTATTTGTGTTTATAGCGCAAAAATTAAAAACCGCAGAGATGATCAAATACCACCAAAAGAAAGCTCTATTTGTGGGAAAAAAAGGACGCCAATTTTGTTTGGGAGCCACGTTGCACGACCGCGCAATTGTCAGTTAAAGCGACGCAGTGCCGAATCACAAAAAGTGCTCTGGTCTTTGGACAGCAATATGGTCCGGGGCTAAAGTGGTTAAAGCGACCGTATTTACGAAAAATGGCCTGGTCATTAAGAGGTTAAATCCTTCCGGAGCTGAAGTGGTTAATAAACACACAAAACAAAAAAAAGTGCACTTTTATAGTAAAGATGATTAAAGAGCTTTTTTTTTTGTTTGTAATATATGTGGTTCAGCTGATTACTGTCAAATGAAAGTGATCAATATCTAGGAGTTAATGTGATTAGTGCCCAATCACAAAAAGGATACAGTCAAGTTTTCTATGCATTCCAATATCATATTTACTCATTTGGGTGTACAGTATGTAAACATATCTGTGCATGGAAAGGTTCATATGTATGTACAAGATAACAAAATAAATGTTTAGGCAAAAATGTTATGTCTTTGTTAATAGCAAAGTAACTGGTTTAATGTCCCAATCCTCAGCAGAATATAGTTCACACCCTTGCTGCTCCATTCCATGACTTTTGTATATAAAGAATGTAAGAAAAGGGGGGAAAAAACGGTTTCAAGCCTCCCCCCTTTTCCCATGGGATAGCAGCAGGACGGGCAGTTTCTAGTTTCCCTATCTCTGGGGGAGCTAGGCAGCTTAGGTCTACACCTGGAGGCTCACGTGTGCTCAGGAGAGGTACACGTGTGTTTCCCGGTCTTTTTCTTGAATTAGGCAGGAAGAAAGTTTATATAAGGCAGGTTTTAGAGTGAGGCTAATCAATTCGCCTCAGAAGGCATCAAGCTGTGGTGTTCCCCTCCCCCCCTCCCCCTTAATTGCATTTTGTCGCGAGCTGCTATTATGTGGTCATGTGTCACCTTTGTTAATATATAGGTATCTAAAGTATAGGTATATATGGCAAAGGGGGACTAATCTGTTTACGAGTGATGTTTGGTTTTGGATGTTTTAAGTTTAATAAAAATGATTATACAGCCTGAGCCGTGGTGGTTCAGTTGTATTTTGTATTATTATCTTTTTAGTATTGTGTAAATAATATTTAAGAAACCAATAATAAAGCAGCCGCGGCCGTTTAAAATCCAGAAAGTTGTCTTTCATTATTAATTTATGTGATATTTATATTTAATTTTATTTATTTATTATGGGCCCCTCCTTTTTACTGCTTGCTGTCCCATGTGATTCACTATACCATTTGTAACAGCACTAGGCCATTCAGTGCCGTCACACAGGGAATTCATAGCCTTGTATTAGTCGTGACTATAGTGATTCATAGCTTAAAGGGTAACTCAGTTTCCGTGGAAAAAAAATGCAAACAAAAAAATGTATTTAGCATATTGTATTTAAATATTATTAAAAATCACCTTTCCTTTTCATTCTGCGGTGCTGTAATTTTCAATCAAATGCAATGCATTATGCCAACCTGGAGGCATTCTTTACACCATCTGTACACCACCCCCACAAATGTAATTTCCTGCTTGTTTGATTGGCTTACTGGTTTTCCCAGAAGTCTGCACTAAGATGCAAGTCAGATTTTGAGCATCCGCTGCACCAAAATGTATATTTTTGTTGAGATACACCCAAAAGGAAATCACGCTGCAGGGACTTAAGAGCCCTGCAGGTGTGGCGGCTGATAATTTTAAACGTACTTCTATACAAAGTCACACTGGATTATTGAACAGAGCTGGAAGAAATACACAAAGCACAATGAGAGGCAAGTAGGAATACACATGCCTTTTGTATTTAGATAATGTTGCCACATTCAGGAGAGAAGTGTTTGAGCAGAAAAAACACCCAGGGCCAGATTCAGAAAGTATTTACCCCGGCGTATCAATAGATACGCCGGGTAAATACTAAGAATAGCCGGCGTATCTTTTTTTGCTATTCAGAAAAGAAGATAAGCTGGAATTCTGCTAATATACGAGCGGCGTAATTCTGTTACACCGTCGTATATTAGATGCAGTTTTACGCTGGCCGCTAGGTGGCGCTTCCGTCGTTTTACGAGTTGAATATGTAAATTAGGGATTTACGGCGATTCCCAAACGTACTTGCGGCCGGCCGTCGTAGTTTACGTCATTTGCGTAAGCGTTTTTGCGGCGTAAGGCTACCCCTGCTATAGGAGGCGAAACCAATGTTAAGTATGGACGTCGGGACAGCGTCGAATTGTACGTTGGTTACGTTGTTTGCGTAAATTGTTCGGAAATGGGGCTCGATGTAAATTACGTTCACATCCTTTACATTGACAAATAGCGACGTGATTTCGCACATGCGCACTGGGAACGTCCACGGACGGCATAGCGTGTAGCATGACCACTCAATTTTCATTCAACGCTGAAAATAAAAAGTGACCTGGGCAGGAAGGGGGTTTAAAAGTGGTTAATCCACAGCCTAGATAGAATTATAGATCCAAGCCATCCTATTAGAACATACACCTGTTGCCAATGGATAAGAAGGTGTCCAATAAAACTCATAATATGCTCATGAGCATAATGAATAGCTATATGCCTGTGAAGATAGAAACAAACAGAGGGGCTTAAAAATATAACAACATATCTATTAGAATCTTGTTGGTGTTTGCATTGATAAACCACGTGAATTAGATGCTGAGGTGTTTTTCAATCATTATTTCATTTCTTCTTAATTAGTACTGTGCAGTGTACCATTCTGATGCTTGATTCACCCCTTTGCTTCTTGTTCCTCCCTGTGGGGATTTACCAGCTGTTTTTGATCTCCTGTCGTAACTGAAAATAAACCTGTTCTCTCCTGTAATTGACAGTGAATCCAATCATTTAATGTTTGTCATGAGACAGATGTGCAAAAATCATGGCATATGTAAAAGTGTCCTACTGGGGTGGATTTTCAATTTTACACCAAACTAGTTTACAGTCCTTTTCATTTCCAAATTAAACACATGTATACTTGTATTAAAATGTGCAGTCTCAAATTGTTTCAAACTAAAACAATGCAATATGTTTAGTTTAATGAGATTAAACTGATATAGGAACCTGGGACAAGTTTCAAGTCATACCACATCCCAAAATAGCTATGAATTCATCTAGAAACATAAACCAGGACTTTAGCAATAAGACTCTTCAGTCAGTGAATAACACGTCAAAAGTAGATAAAACCCATATGTTTCTTTGTACAAAAGGATAAAACGTTATTGAAGTTTATCAAGGTTAAAAAGTAAACAGGGGGTCTCTGACTTACGAATGCGCGACTTACGAAACTACTCCTACTTGCGAACGGGAAGCTGCGCGGACCATCTGCCGTTCTGCACATGCATGGCCAGACAGAGCCTCGGAAAATGTCGTAAATTTCCGTAATTGGCCACGAATGCGCAGAACGGCATTCGACGGAACATCGTAAATGTCCGTAATTGCTGTTCTGCGCATGCACAGACCAACTTACGAACATTTCCGGATTACAAACAACAGGACAGTCCCCAACTCATTCGTAAGTCGGGCAATTTCAAGAACCAGGTAAACATCTAAACATTAACAGTAGAAATAGTGAAAGTAACTCAATATCAGTGAAGTAAAATTGATAACTTAATATAGAAACGCCTCATGCTCAATATGTTTTACATCAAGAACTTAATCAGGAACTGAGTGTTATAACAAAATAAAATAAACTTTCTTAAAACACAAATTAAGTGAGGCAGGTTTCCATCTGCATGCAATAGCGCATGAACAAATGGTAGGATACATACAGTAAAGCTGCGTACACATGATAGGTTAACCAGAGGACAAGGGTCTGAAAGACTGTTTTCATTGGTCAAAACGGATCGTGTGTGGTGCCCATAGGTTATTTAACCATTGGTTAAAAAAAAGCAAACTTGCTTTAAAATGTAACCGATGGATTGATAACCGATAGGTCAAAACCGATCGTTAGTATGCAAAACCATCGGTTAAAAAACCCGCGCATGCTCAGAATCAAGTTGACTTCATTTTTTTCAGCACGTCGTTGTGTTTTACGTCACCGTGTTCTTATACGATCGTTTTTTTACCTGATGGTGTGTAGGCACATCAGACCATCAGTCAGCTTCATCGGTTAACCTAAGACAACTGTCCTTCAGACCGTTCTCATCAGTTTGACGGATCGTGTGTACGCAGCTTAAGTGTGGATAAAAGTCACTGTAAGATAAAAATTACAGGTTCACATTGTGTCAACGAACATATTCCAAAAATCAGCTAAATATAATGATTCAAAAGTGTTTTGTAAATAGTGATGCAGAGGACCAATAAATACCCCATGGCGTCATCAATCGAGATGGGGAACTATTCAAACAACAGATCCAACAAACAGGGCAGAGGCACCAGACACATAATACTGTAAATATACCAAACAAAAGGAAAACTGAATAGTACTTGTGTTTTTAGCCACATCCTGACCTGTTCTAAACCCATTTTAGTCTCAGGTACGAGATATTTCTCAGAGGTTTACCAATTGTCATCTTCAACACAATCCAGCCTTCTTTCTCCACCACTTGTCTTCTATATCCCTGAAGACATACCCAAAATCTACCTCTTGAGCGCAGCTAAATCCTGTATCCCAGCCCAATGGAAAAACAAACGTCTCCTACAATTTCAGTGGGCCACAAAGTACAGGAAATTGAACAAATGGAGGGTTTAATCCTGTCATCCCAAAATAAACATGAGACATACAAGTACATTTGGTTTGACTTGTACAGCTGATGGACAGTCACTACTGTTTGGATACTGAGAGTAATACCTGCTCTTATTGCCCTCCAGTGATCCTGCCTGTGTGCCCCCCCATAGCCCCTCCCACAATATCTCTATCGTTTTTCCCCTTCTAACCATCCTACTGTTATTCCCTTATACTGACACATCCTACCATACATTTATTTAGGTTGTAACCTTAAACATCTGATCAAAAACTACCCTCTCTTTCAGAGTACACTCTTTGACTCTCATGGGTTCACAGATAATTCTGACTTCATATCCTAGTGGGACCTTTATGTAGTGGGTCATAAAGGATGATCATCTATGTGTGATAGTGATGTACCATGCTTCCTTTTGCATCTCATGACTAACGCCATGTGATTGTAATGCCAGCTAAAGACAACAAAGCTCATTTCAAGTTCTAACTCCTCCTGTATCCAAAACTCAAAACATGATGTTACATAATAAATAAAACCAGTACTAATTATTCAGTATTGGTGCCACCATTTCTTATTTTATTCAGAAAATTCTGGTTGCCTGTCTTTCTTTAGATTCAACAGGCTCAATAAATTATTATTTCCCCAACAGTTTTTTGGTGCAGAATTGACATGTGCTAAATCAACAACATAGTGTATCAATGTTGAAATAGTGTGCCAATGTTTGTGATGTGCTACAGAAATTAGAAAACCACTAATTGCAATTTGTAGCAGTGACATTACAGTTTCTGTGCCCTATAAATGAATATATCTGCAACAATGTTGCACAGATATTAGCAGCAGATTTCCATCTGGTCTGACCACGCACCAATGTGCACATCAATCCCTCTGATAAATGTCTATATAGAGCGAAAACTAAAAAAGTGTATCTCTCAATGTGTAAATCCCTGCTTGTGTTGTCTATAGTGTAAATATATGTATATAAATTGCCATTGTATGAACAAGAGGATAAAGAGGGAAAGAAAAAGGAGTGGGAACTCTCAGTAAGCCCTATTCGAAAACTTGAAATACAAACCCTGTATGAGCTCAACCAAAATACAATAAAAAAGGGGAAGAAAGGCCCACTGTACTAAAACTGAATCAAAATGTATTATATAAAAAACACACATGGAATTACCAATAGCAATAAACCTTAATCATACAAACGTGACAATCATTCAGTGTTTAAATTGTAATTATCATATGATGGATGGAGGTATGTTCCTCAATGCCAGTAAAGTGCCAATTCCCAGCGGGGCCTGTCAAGCAAAAACGCATGTTTGTAGCTTCCATTCAAGGGGGCAGGGTGGGCAGAGAGACAGAGCTTTACTGCCATTGAGGCATTGAGGAAGATCCCTCCTTTCATCATATGATACAAGTACAATTATTTGTTTTGGGACTTCAGTTTTGGATTGCACATGATCCACCAGGAACCATGTGCAATTGCACTCATAATTTGATGGATGGGGGGGATCTTCCTCAATGCCAGTAATGCTCTGTCTCTCTGTCCACCCTGACCCGTGACTGGAAGCTAGGAACACTCTTTTTTGCTTGACAGGCCCCGCTGGGAATTGGCACTTTACTGGCATTAAGGAACATCCCTCCATCCATCATACGATAAGTACAATTCCATTGTATCTTTGTTTTGGGACTTTACTTTTGGATTGCACGTGGTCCAACAGGGACCAGGACTAGCTTGTTGCACGCAAGTTTATGTCATTGACTTGAGCCATGCAACAGTGAGAGGGAGGTTTCAGGACATGGGTCAATCTCAATCTTCAGCACTCTTTATGGTGTTTCATGTCATACACACAGGGCCGGATTCCCGGCAAGGCCACCGAGGCCAGCCTTCGGGGCGGCAGTGGGTGCAGGGGCCACGCAGGTAAAAGAAAAAGAACAACTCCAGGCAATAGGGATGGGAGGAGGAGGAGGACACGCAGCTCTATTTTGATCACACCGTTCACACGCTCACACCGCTATAGATGTCAGTAGGAGGTCACATGCTCTCCTGGGCTCCCCCCGCACAGACAACACACACGCTGGCTCGAGCCCCCACTCTGCCTGGCCAGTATGACAACCGCTCCCAGCCACATGAACTCTCCTGTGCATGCGCACGTGTAACTGTGAGCATCTACCTGTATCCTGGCAACCAGGCATCAACCTCTGTTTAGAGCATAGGGGACAGAGGAGGTGTTATATTAGTGGGGGAACTCTGCCCTGTAAGCTGTGTGATATCTGTCCCTCTGTCCCTCTGCCCAGGACATGTCTGCTCACTACAACTTGCCAAGGCATTTTCTTATCAATGAGTTATGGGGATAGTTTAATAATCACCACTAAGGATGAGCTCCGGCGTGTTTGCACAGTCCAGGTGCAGAGCCCGCCAGGAAGTCAGCATGGCTCTGCGCTAATCACAGGCAGGGAGACATTTCCTGATCTCTGCAGCTGAGCATCGGGACAATGTCTCCCTGCCTGTGATTAGCGCAGCACCGTGCTGACTTCCTGGCAGGCTCTGCATGTGGACTGTGTGAACACGACAGAGCTCGACCTTAATTACCACACACAATCTGATTGTAGAATCTGCCTAAAGCCCAAAGCATTTATAATATTGCAGCTATTCTTAGGTGTGATGATTACATTAGTTTTATTTTTTTTATGATTTCTTTCTTTTCACCTTTCAGGTTTTTGTTTTTGCGGGGGGAGGGGGCGGCATTGAAGGACCTGGCCTTGGGGCGGCAAAGGGAGTAAATCCGGGCCTGCACACACATATTATGAATATACCCCTTTTGCTCCATTTACCTCCTCTGGACCACTGTTGACCAATTGTGCTCTCTTCACTACTTCCACATGTCCCTAACTGTTGTATACACTAAGGGATGAATATCCATTTATAATTACCAGTGTGCCTCACGTTCTTTCCCAAGATGCAGGTCGGGCCATCTCAGGGCCTATCCCATGTTGGGAGCCGGCAGAGCATTTACCACCCAATCCACTCACATATTGTTTCATTTATTACATTGTTTTTGCCTAACACTGAGCTTGTCCATGTACATTTATATTGTTTTGCTTCAGCTATTATGGTTCACTGGATGAGGGCATAAATGATGGACATTGTGTTTTAAACAATGAATGATTGTCACATTTGTATGATTCAGCTTTAGTACTGTGGGCTGTGCCTTACCTCCCTTTTTTTATTTAATTTTGACCTTCTGGTTTTGGTTGAGCTCATGCAGCGTTTTTAATTCAAGTTTACAATGTCTATATAGAGGCATACCCATGGGAGATTCATCACAGTGATAGTACACTACGGGCCATTGAGCCATCTATAGATTATTGAGCCCAATATTTTCTAGAAATTTTGGCCCAGATTCACAAAGCACTTACGCCAACGTAAGTGCAAATTTGTGCCGGTAAGCGCAAATGTGCACCGGCGTATCTGTGCGCCAGACCCACAAACCAATATACGCCTAAAAACTAGCCAGCCTATGCCAAAGTAGCTTACATACACCAGCGTAGCGTGGGCTCACTTTTGGTCTGGACGCATGTTGCTGCTCCCATTGATTAGGCATTTAAACATGCAAATGAGGGAAATACGGCGATTCACGAATGTACGTGCGCCCAAAGCATGCTACGCGAGGTGCGCGTAAATTGTACATCCGGCGTAAAGTTATTCCCCATAGATGAGGCGCAACCCGGCAACAGACATGCAAAGGTCTGCACCAGAAAACACAGGCCGGCGTACTGGGCATACCTTACGTTCACGGCGTACATGGTGATCCGGCGTAGCTTAGGAATTTGTGCCGGCGTGGTTGTGAGCATGCGCAAAAGGGTGCTGTTTCATGAGTCCACGTCACAGAAATGTCACGGCACATGCGCAGTTCGTGATACGCCGGGCTTAAAAAACTGCACCATGCTCAGACCATCATTTGTATGGGGTCACTCCCACTTCCACCTACACCTTTGAAACTTACGCCAGGCCGACGCAGCATTGGGAGCAATAGCTTGCTGAATGCAGTGCTTGCCTCTCCGCGATGCGTCGGCGCAGTGTACAACATTTGCGCTACGGCGGCGTAATGTGCGCACAACTCTCTGTGAATCTGGGCCTTTAAGCACATATTGGCCCTGATTATTTTTCTAAATCTGCAAATACTGTTACATCTGCATACATGCAAACCACACTGACCAGCTAAAGTGTACTCTCACATAATTTACTATGTACATTGCATGGGTTTGTAGATGGGCACACTTATGACAACATGTTTGATTCATTCATTAACAAATATGATATGCTGTCTCAATGGTAGTGTACATCAATATATTTGTAGGCCTTACTTACATCAGTAATTTTGTATATGTACAGTGTAACTTCTTCTCTCTCTGCTTCTTGCATGACCAGACATCATCATACTTCCAAGTTCCATTACTTTCAAATCATTCCACATTTGACTGGGGATTTGAAGTGAGCTAATCACACTTTTCTCACTGTAAATCAGATCTACACTCTTTTCACTGCACATATGATAGAATTAGGCAGGTGACATGTACTTTTCAAGTAAACAATAAGGGTTTTTTATACTCCAGCCAGTCCAGCAACATGGCTGTGCTTGATCAGCTGTTTAACAATATGCAGAAAAAAAATAGTGTAGCTCAACCTACATGCAATTATAGCAAAATCCTAAGTATCCAAACATAACGTCCATATACAGATAGTGCTGACAAATCACCATTGTGACAAACATGGAACAATATCTTCCTGGTCTTAAAAAAAATGTGCATGCATCCACAAAATGTGCAAATGAAATTAAATGCTCACCTTCAGCTTTGACCTTGCAAAAAGTAATGAGGTCAAACAATGCTTTATATCACCCTCTGGGTAGTTGTCAGAGTCAGATCACTTAACACCATGCGCTAGATAAATGTAGGCATCATATAATCACTGCTTTCTTTATCTTCACATTCATTGCTCATATCGGTATTTAGTTATTTTATATCTAAGGCAAAAAATTAACAATTTAATCCTACTACAAAGGATTAAAAACACGTATGTGTGATCATTAAGCTGCGCTTGCACAAGATCTCATCATGTCATCTGACGAAGGAAAGCTTTTTGTTGGAGGTCTGAGCATTGATACCAATGATCAGAGTCTGGAAGATGTATTTGGTAAATACGGACACATCTCTGAAGTGGTTGTGGTGAAGGATCGAGAGACCAAGAGCTGGCTTTGGTTTTGACACATTCGAAAATGCTGAAGATGCTAAAGATGAAATGGGAGGGATGAATGGGAAGACTGTGGATGGTAGTCAGATTTATGTTGATCAGGCTGGGAAGTCCTCCAACGACAGGAAAGGAGGCTACAGAGTCAGCTCACCTGGAGGAGGAAGAAGGTTATTCTGTGTAGGCCGATGCCATGGTGGTGGTGGTGGATATGGAAGCAGCCAGTTTGATAACTGAAGTGGTGGAGGCTATGGAGGTGGATCCTGGAATTATTATAGCAGTGGCAGGAGTCAAAGTTATGGTGGTCGCTCAGGAGGAGGAAACTCCTACAGAGACAGTTATGACAGCTATGGTTAATATCTGATGGATCATACTGTGTGATTACTTGATGTGACTACTTGATGTATAACCGCACCAAATTGTCTGTGGTGCTGGTCATTAGAAACAGTGGCAGCTGGTCTTGCTATTGGAAGCATGTGATGGTCTTTTTTTCTGACAATTTTTTACAATACACTGCTAAAAATATTTAAAAAAAAAAAAACACAAAATTAATGCACATATTGTACTGGCTATAGCGTTCAATACAATGCGTCCGTCCTAATCTCACCACACAGTATTTTCCATTGAATATGGCTGTGGGATGACATCACTGGTGTGGCCCCACACCTATACATGTTACTTTCTCTGATTGGATTTATTCAGTAGGTCACTGAATCACTGGTCACTGAATCACAGTTTTAGGCTAAATTGCAGATCATTTATTCCATTGTGTCTACTGGATAATCAGTCAAGTTATGAGGTCAAATAAAATCAAAAAGCCATTTATTAGAATAATAAGGAATAAAGCATATCCCTTATAAATCAAAGAACATGTGCATGTGTTACTTTGATTGTATGGCCAAAAAAAATTGCACGTTGGGCACTGATAGGTGGCACTGGTGGGCACTGATTAGCTGCACTGGTGGCCACTGTGGCAGGGACCAATGTCCCTGTAATAGGAGCCGGTTACTGACTTTCTGCTTCTCTCCTAACGCTGATGGTGAGGAGAAAAAAAAGCTAATAATTGGCTTGTTTACTTCCGTGATCAGCTGTCATTGTCTGACAGATGATCCAGTGGTAAATGGCCCATTGTGATTGGCCCTTTACTATGCCCTGTGATCAGCTGAGTCGGAAGCACTCAGCAGTCACAGAGCTTGCCGCAATCACAGAATGACGTCTATTGACCCCTTTCCTGCCCTGGAAGCCCACGTAACCATAATTAAGCTATAGCGTAGGCATAAAGTGGTTAATGCATTCTCTACATTAAGGCAAACAACCTTCTTCAAGAAGCTCCCCCAGCCCCCCTTATACTAACCAGAGAACAATCTCAATCCAGTGATGTGCACTCTCAGATCTCTCTCTCCTTATTGGCATAGACATAGGCACAGTCAGTCACAGGGAGCAGCGGCGAGGTTGAGATGCATTCTGTGTGTCTGAAGAACAAACAGAATGATCTCAGGAGAGAGGATTCATGGGTGTCCCTTAGTAGTCAGCTTACATAATAGGAGAACACAGCAGGGTAGGGTAGCCAGGAGTGCCAGCGGGGGACCCAAGAAGAAAAGGATTGGGGTTGCTCTGTGCAAAACCATTACACAGAGCAGCTAAATGTAACATGTTTGTTGTTTTTTTTTTAAAAGAAATAAAAACATTTTATCACTTACAATCACTTTAACGCACATTTTCTACACATTTTTTTTTTTTAAACCAATACACACCCATCACAGAAGATAGGAGAATTTCACCTTACCATTGAACACAACTCTAATCCTGAGAACCCTTCTACTGAAGTCCACTGGGCAACTAATATTTCTGGGAGTGTCTGTCTCTTGGTTCCCCCCAACTTTCATTGGCTCTTCCCTTTGACCTCCGCTGATTACAGGATACTGTAGAGACTTGGAGGTCAGAGGGGGAAACCAGTGAAGGCTGCAGCTGCACTAGACACAGAAGATGTAATACGTGGAAGACTCAAAGTGTCAATGTTAGTGTCATTTTAGAGCAAAACATGTATCAGTATAATATACTGATAGACTGTCACTGTGTTGTGTGGGCAGCAGGAAAGTTGAATAGATCTTTCTTCTTTTAAAAGCATGCATTCTTAAAGAAGATTTTGCATATTGATAGAGATGCTTTAAGGCTATTTTCAACAAGCAGTATAGCCCCACAATTACATACCATCCATCCTGTTTAAGTTAAATTTTACTCTCCAGATGCTGTTGAACTACATTTCCCAGTTTTTCCATAAGGTGGTAGGGTTCCACAAACTCAGAGAGAGACACTTTGTACCGTTCCTTTATATGTTTGATATTGTCATACATTTATTGCTATGTATCCTAGGCAATAACTTGATTTATTGTTAAGCATCCCCATAAACAGTAAATAAAGAAAAATTTAAATTGTGGCCATGATATATTATCTGTGTTTGCTATTCTGCAGATGTTCAAGAACTCTTGTATTGGCTGAGTTTTAGTGCATTGAAGCATGAAGATAATAAAATGCAGTCACTGTAATGCTAAACTGATTTAATGACTTTAGGGTAAATTATTTTTACATTCCAGCAATAAGATGCAGACACAGAATCAGTGAACACACATGAACCCAGTTTGAATAAGCATAATAAAGAAGACAATCTTCCTCACAAGCATTTTTTTTTCCTTAAAGGTATTGCGAGCAGATATTATATTTCCAGGATTTATATTTTAAACAAAGATTAAAATACACCATTTTTATTAATGTTTATGTTGATAATATTATCATTCTGTATTATGGAACATTAAGCGTGTCTAGCTCTGTGAGATTCCCAAGTCAATTTACTGATGTTGAACAGGTAAAAAAAAAAGCTGAATTATTATGCTGCAATACATACAAGTATAGTATATCATTAGACTAACTGCCTTCCATAAAAATCTATTGATTTTCAGATATGTGATATTTTCACTGTGGAAAACCTTAGCAAACACATGGACTACATGAGAACTCTGTTACTGAAAAAAAAAATTAAACACTTAATGGCATGAGATTGATCTTGTGAGCATGAGATTGATTTTATCTGTGGCTACATTTGCAATACACCTGTACTGATTCTTAAAATTGGGAAAAATGACAGATAGGTCTACTCACATGGACATACATAATTTTATGCCTGTGTAGGGTTTTTCCACATAGGGATGCAGTCCCATTCATATCAATTGGAATGCAGTGGCAACACAGACAAAGCCACTGCTTTCAATTTGACAGCCATACAGGTGGGGGGGGGGGGGGGGTAGCCCTGAATGCAAACATTATGCGTTTAGGGATATGCACCCACACAGCTGTCATATTAGGATCAGCCGATGTGTCCAAGCAGCCTCTGTGTCCCAACTCACATGAACCGGACTGCATGAGTGGGTATGCCTGGAAAACATAAGCATTAGACATGTGCAATTCTTTTCGTTAGAATGCATTTTCGTCCGAAAATCAGTTTTTTTCGTTATCGTTTTAACAAACGATAACGAAAGCGCAAGAAACGAAAACCGAAGGATCCGACATAAAAAATGCTTTATTTTCGTTTTCATTGCAGTAAAAAATTCGATATAGAGAGATTCGAAATTATAGAGAAAAGATTCGACATTATAGAGAAAAGATTTGACATCATAGAGAAAAGATTTGACACTATAGAAATAATAGATTCGACATTACAGAGAATAGATCTCGATTTATGAGAAAATAGATTCGACATTATAGAGAATAGATTTGACATTATAGAGAATAGATTGGACATTATTACTAGTCATACAACATTCAAATTCTTGTAGGCGGAATATTGGACTGGAAATGTACGATTCAACGTAAAGTTTCGAATTTCCGTCGAATATTCTTTTGACCGTTCAACAGAAACCAAGTATTATTGGATTTTCGGATGAAAGCTATTCCCCAACGAAAAACGAAATGAATCAAAACGATTTTTGGGAGTAACTAAATAAATGTATTTTCCAGACGAAAATTAAAAAACTAAACAAAATATTCCAGTCTGCACATGTCTAATAAGCATCCCTATATAGGAAAGTACACCCACATTAATGAGGCCTACAGTATGTAGAAAAGCTATCAATAGCAACAAATCAGATTTCACCTTTCATGTTTTGGAAATTTGGAGTTCCAATTGGTTGCCATTGGTGTGTCATTGCACTTTCTCTTTCTTATTTCTAATTTTAACGCATCAATCTCATGACAATATGCATAAAGTGGAGTGTTAAGGATTACACTTATTCTACCAAGCTAAAGCATTAGGGTTGACAGATTTAAAGTTAAACTACTCTTTCACTAAACATTTACATTTGTACTTGTCCCAGCCACCTCTGGAAAATGTCAATATGATGTGTTACTTTTGCTGAAGAAAAGACAGATTTCCCGAAACATAGCCTGCAGCTTGCTGACTCTGAGTACATCCTGCTGTGCTCTAAAGAGTTTACTCCTGGGACTCTCCCCTCTCCTAATAGTGCCCTCCAGTGGAGCCATTGGAAAAGAATGCTTCCATAGGATGGAAGGCTGCAAATACAAATGAGCATGTATTTATATTAAAAGATAACCATCATAAAAATGTGTGTCTCAGTTGATAACTTTACAAGAGAAGAACATTTTTTTGCTCATCTTCAATACTCTTTTTTACGGAAATCTTTTTGGTTTTCATATGATTGTGGTACCTTACATTGCGACAGACTGAGTATGGAGCTTTTCAAGTTGGGATGAGAATTTCCCTGACTTTAATTTCAATTATTTAATCACTTCCACTGACTGGAGTTTAAAGAGTGAAAGATCCATTTCATAACCTGTCTTGAATGCCTTGCCCCAAACTTCTGTCTTTCTTTAAAATTACATAATAGCAAAATGCAGAAACACAGAATGAATTTAGGCCACCTGGCATATAATTATGTGATCTTAGTAAATATGTGCTGGCCATCAGCAACCCAGTTCACCATGGATTTGAAATCCAGGGGATCAATTTAATCCCCTTTCTTGGCCTTACATATGGAAAAGTTATTTTAGGAACAATTCTAAAACATGTGGGAGTAATCCAATATTGTAACACTTATGAGACTGAATAGAATAGAGTATGAATGCTTGTATATTATTCTGAATTAATAGTTGACAAACTGTGTTAATATAATCTCAACGGTATTGATATTCTAATCTTGTTGTTTAATTAACAAAGAAATAATTAAGTTAATTAAGTAGGGAAAGGCTGTTAGCTGATATGAACAATACACAGACACATTCTCTTTGTGGACTTACCATCCTCAGCTTTATTTTAAATAATAAAAAAGAAATATGGCATTAATCAGAACAGGAAATTGTCTAACAAAATTCACTACACACCCACCCATATGTTCAGCTGCGAAATAGGACATTATAACAGCATTTATATTTTAAAATCACTGCCCTAATAGTAGTAAAGTTTTAATTTTGGTTTCCCGCTAAAGGATCATTGGCTGTGTTTATTTTTATGATTTCCATATGTAGATTGCAGTATTTTATTTTATTTTTTAGGTTATGCAATGTGCTGAATCTGGGAAATGTTGCAAGTTAATTATGTATGTCATCTAACCAGGCCCAGAGTCAATATAATCCATATATGAACAGAAAACAAAACCTTACTAGAAAAAAAAAATGCTTACACTACCTGTCACTGAGAATGTGTTTCCAGCACGACAGCATCGCGCTGATTCTCGCACGTGCCGACATCTCGCACTCGCTGGAATAGAAAAAGCACATTCCAGCGAGCGCATCATAGAAGCGACAGGGATCCGACTTGGATACCTGCCAAATCTACACGCAGCATTTGGTATGAATCATGAGGGGGAACTCCACGACAAAATTTTAAATAAAAATCCGGCATGGGTTCCCCCCCAGGAGGCATACGAGGTCCTTAGGTCTTCTATGGATTGTAATGAGAACCCCCCCTACGCCGAAAAAAAATGGCGTGGGGGTTTCCCCACAATCCATACCAGACCCGTATCCAAAGCACGCCGGCCGGTCAGGAAAGGAGTGGGGACGAACGAGCACCCCCCTTTCCTGAGCCATACCAGGCTGCATGCCCTCAACATGGGGGTGTCAGGTGCTCTGGGGCAGGGGGCGCACTGCAGCCCCCCCACCCCAGAGCACCCTGTCCCCATGTTGATAAGGACAGGGCCTTTTCCCGACAACCCTGGCCGTTAATTGTCGGGGTCTGCGGGCGGGGGGCTTATCGGAATCTGGGAGCCCCCTTTAATAAGGGGGCCCTTAGATACCGGCCCCCACCCTTAGTGAATGAATATGGGGTACATTGTACCCCTACCCATTCACCTGGAGGCAAAGTGTAAAAATACATAAACACAACACAGAGTTTTTAAAGTATTTTATTAGTCAGCTCCGGGGAGCCTGGTATGCTCCGGAAGGAGAACCCATGCCAGTTTTTTATTTAAAATTTGGCGTGGAGTTCCCCCTAATGATTCATACCAAACGCCACGACTAGAATTGGCGGGAATCCAAGTCGGATCCCTGTCGCTTCTATGTCGGCTCGGTGCTGGCTGCCGCGACGGGGCTCATAGATGGTCAATCTTGCCAAGAAAGGGAGCGAGATTGACACAATATCGCAATAACCTCCTTAAGGTATAACATTGTTTTCAGAGAAGCAATAAAAAAAATATTCTGTGCTAAACATACTTTGTTTGCATCACATTCTGAGACTACTGCAGTTAGTTAAGCACATCATTCCACAAAGCAGCAGTGCATAGCCTTGGCCAGGCAAGATTCTGGACTGTATTTTGGGACACTAAAAGTTTTTTTTTTGTCGTGAGGAACCCTGCCTGAGCATCCAGACTTTACTAACACTTTGGTTCCAAAATAAGGGTATATTGAGCAGGGTTTACAAAATTAACCAGTTAAATGCCAAGGAAATTGCATTAATGTCAGGGTTTCTGGATGTAGAGAAGCCAAAACCTGTAGGGATAATTTGGTAGTCTTCTTGCTTTTGTGCTTTCAGAGGCCTTTAGCTTTGACCCTATAGGTAGGCTATTATACTGCTATGCAATAGATGACTGACCTGAAGCAATGACTAGAAAAAATGTCAGTCAGAATTGTACACCCCATAGCGACCTCTCTGTGAGAGTGCACAATGCTCTCTTCAGTTGAGCCCAGTAGGGGCTGTCTGGCCCATGTGTGCCATGTGCCCGAAGTGAGCTCTCTTATTCTATAACCAAGCTCAGATTGTGAGGGAGAGATCACCTTGCACATGCAGAAAGTTTGAATGGGCCAGTGAAAATGCTACTGAGCTCAGCTGGAGAAGGGAGCACACTGCCTACAACCACAGATTGAACAGGCCAGGCAGCTGCTAGAGGGCACACAATCGTAGTCCAACCTTGCAAATGGTATGACAAAAGGGGATCAAGTGGCCAGTGGGTTTTGTGGAGAGCCCCCCATCCTCCCCACACAAAGCTGTATCCTGGCCTAGGCCAACAAGGCCCAGGCCTAGGGCAGTACTTTGCAGGGGGGCAGCACGGAAAGAGTCCCCGCTGGCTTGCACTACACTGAAAGTGTAGCACCAGTCTTAAATGAGTTGTAAAGGAAAATATTTTTTTTTCCTGAAATGACTGTTTACAGGGTATAGAGACATAAAAGTTAACTGATTCTTTTTAAAAATGATTAAAAATAGATAAAGGTCAATCATATAATGTGCCTGCAGTTTCAGTTTCATTTTTCATCTAGTTTCATGCTTTTGTGAAGGACAGAGACACAGAGCCAATACAGGGCAGTGTTTGTTTTTAAAATGAAACTGATTGGTTCTGAGGGGTTTTAGACACACAGTAATCACACCTTCTTGATTAGAGACCACAGAGATAAGCTCCCAGTACTTTTTTTCATAAGGAAACAGACAACCAGGAAGTGTGCAGAACAAAGAAGGATTACAGCAAAAGCAAAAACGAACAATGAGGACATGAAACCAGGACTGCATTAAGGTAAAGGAAGCTATTTAGCTAAAAAAAAATCCTTTAGTGACCCTTTAAGGGGCAGACTGGGCTGAGAGGCAAATTAGTCTAGTGCCCCCATAAAGCGGCCACACTGATTCCGGTATGCAGGCAGCTGGCATACCACAACTGTTTGAGGGGGGCGCTGATTCTAATTTTAAATGTCATATCATCCTGGACAACAAACCTTCATCACTGTGCTATATGTTTTCTGCTGCCCCATTGGCATGGTTATATATCTTCTTAGTCCTCTACATAAAATTATCAGAAATGTGTTCTTAAAGTAGAACTACAGGCAACACTTTTTTTTTCAATTTTGGATAAAGTAAGGGGGGGTTATAGGCCCTGTCAGTTTATGTTTTACCATCCCTGCCCCCCTGTCCCATTGCAGAGATTTCCCTTCACTTCCGGGCCCATAGCCAGACAGGAAGTGAGAGGAAGTTTATGCAAATTAAGGGAATCCATTGCCCCCCCCAGGCCCTCAGAACTAGTGTCCCCACTTGAAAATGTCATGGCAGGTCTTAAACAGAAAGGGTGTAGCCTTGGTAGGAAGGGGTGGGTCATATTTTAATTAGGGGGTGAATGAGTTTAGTAAGGCCTAGGGCAGCACAAAACCTAAATACACTACTGTCCCCACAGCTGAATGTGTAATGGGAGGAGGTGCAGATTTGTATACAGTGTGCTGTGATTTACTATTGAGAAGATCTAGTATTGTACTGGGGGATTTTTGGAAAATGTTGAATGTGAACTTTAAATGAACTGATATTAAGCCTGCATGTAAAGTTGTCCTTTTTTCAGACTTTGTTGAAATACCATTTTTTCTAGTTTAATAAATTGTATACAAACAATGTGGTGTTTCCACTTCAGACATTTCTATCAATATCTTTTATGCTTCAAAGTAGAATCTGAATTGTGTTATAATACACACTTTGTTTTTGTTTACCAACGCTGAAAATCCAGTCAGGTGATGAGCATTGCTATTTGAACAATTTAATAAAATGTACAGCTGAGCTGAAGAAAGCATTCAATAAGCATGTGGGTTTGGAGCTAGAATGGCAGACTTACTGTTGCAAATGCGAATTTAATATGGTTATTATAATATAGTGATCGTTGCATAGAAAATAAAAGTGGTTTCAGGTGGAACAAACGAACAACCTTGAAATTACAATGCATTTACATTCCAAGAATTGTAAAATGATATTTTATTGTTGACTGTGTTGAGCAGGTAGGGAAAATTATTTAGCTTCACATTCCTTATTGGCTTGTTAAGCATCTGTCACTGTTTTCTGCAGTAAATTGGTATTCATGGTCAATTCTAGTATTTGTTTATGGTTTGTTTGCATACAGTTATTCAAATAATTCTGAAGAATATGTCTCTAAATTTCTTTATTAAGTCCTAGAAGAACAAAAATATTTCTTTCATTATGTATGCATGGAGAAGAGACACAATAAAATAACTTGCAAACTAGACTCATGTGCTATAGTGAGTCATGAATTTAATATTTCTGAACAAATTCATTGTAATTCATGGAAAAATAATTGTCTTGTAAGTTATTTCTAACCCAGTTAAAAAAAATAGTTCTGTCCTTTGCATGGCGAAAGCATTCTGTGGTTTCCTGTATTTCTTGCGAGAATGCAACAAAAATATTAGAAGAGTGAAAGGTAAAAAGGCTTATTCTTCTTTTTAGTCGTGTGAATGAAATTTAAACATTAAACTTAACATTTTTTAACATTTTCGGGGCAGTTAATAAAAGGTGCCGTAGAGACTGGTCAAAGTTCTTTTGGGGTGCAGCACTGAAAGTATTTGTGCTTGCACCAGATTTATGTAGCTATCAGGGGCAGGTATATAAATCTGTAAGTGCCCATACAGGACACCCTTCCCCAGCCACTGCACGGATTACACTGGTATTCATGTGACTAGAGATGGTTGGAGCCTGATAGAGGATTGGGAGTAGAATTACCAAACAGGTCCACTTAACTTTTGATTGACAGCATACAACAGTGGGCTGTTTTAAAAGTCACTATTAAGTCCAAAAGTGGCCTTTAAATCTGCCCAATTTCATGTACTATCAATCAAAGTTAACAGAATAAATTAAGAGGGTGCATAAAGACAGCAATTAAAAACCTCTCTACGCTCTACACTATCCAAAACAAAAAAAGCATTGCCTCTTACCATTCAGGTCCAAATTTTAAAAGTCCATTTTAAAAGGGCACAAGTACAGTGGCTACAGTAATCCAAAGCCAACACCTTATTTCTGAAATTGTTGACAGCCAAGATTTATCAATAGTGATAAATTAATATGACCTGGTGAGAAATGAGCTGTGTGTTAGTGGGCGTCCTGACTGTCCTGTAGTCCAAGGGAGGGGGCGAGCACGACACTCCAGGGAGAAAGCCTTGCATTACTGTGTGGAGTTACAGACAGAAGAACAGGAAGTGAGGATTTCTCAGAAGAAATAAGGACATTTAAAAGCAAAATCAAAGGATGAGGTAAGTGAAGGAGGACTGCACTAAGGTAAAGGAAGGTATTTAGGAGAAAAAAAATTGTACCTTTACAACCCATTTAAAGTAATTTTAAACACTACGGCCCAGATTCACGTACATCTGCGCATTATTGGACCGGCGTAGCGCACCACCTTTACGTTAGACTTGCGCAATTTTGCCGCGTAATCACCCTATTCTCGTAGCTTTTGCGCAGAAAATTGTTTTTTCATAGGCGTAAGGTCGGAGAAATACAAATTGGGAAGGACGTGGGCGTGTTACATTGAAATGAGTCGTGACCCCATGCAAATGAAGGGCCGGCCGGCTCGTGCATGCGCGCTTGAAGGAGACCATGGTCAGCTCCGCTGTGCGCATGCTCACAACTCGGGAGCGGCGCAATCAGTGAAATTGGAAATGGACTAGGGCAACGTTGTGAACTACGCAAACAGCATAAATAGACAGAGACAAACGCACTTGCATTGCAAAAGTACATCCCTTTGTCCCTTCCCATTTAACCAAGTGCTTTTGTCCTGTTGTTCGTTGCGTTGTGTTTTGTAGTTGTCAGATTAGTGTTCTGTGTGATCAAGTGTTTGTTAGTAGATCTTTGAAAGTGTTTTTTGATAAGTGTTTGAGTGACTGTTTGTTTGATATATTTCTGTTCGTTTGTTTTCTTGCTTTTTTTTTGCTGTTTGTTTTTGTGACTGTTTCTTGCTGAGTGCTAGTGTGATTTTTTGGGTGTTAGATTTGCGTGTGTTCTTGCTTGATTGGTTGTGCTTGTTTTTGTGAGTAATTTTTGCTGACTGGGAGTGAGTTTTTTGGGAAGTATATCAGAGAGAAAGAGAAAGCTCAATTTTACTGTGGGGGAAAAAAGAATTCTTGCCCGGGCCATTAGCGATTATGGGCGTTTCCTCCACGGCCCAGACAGTGCCAACACCAACCCAGCCAGGAGGAGGGAGATTTTGGATATGATCACTGAGCAGGTCAATTCAGCGGGGGAGGGGGAGACACGGACCCGGTCTGGGATTGACAAAAAAATCAATGACCTCCGGCGTCTGGTCAAACAGAAGCTGGCCAGAATGCATGCCCATGCCAGGGGCACAGGAGGGGGCCCACCATGCCCTATTAGGCTGACAGCGGAGGAGCGTGCGGTGGCCCTGACCTTTCATCGGCATGAAGTTGAGGGCCTGCCCGGCTTTGACTCAAGTCCGGAGCCTGTGGTGCCAGGTAAGTTGTTTTTTTAATATCAGGTGTGTAGCATGTGTGGGGGAGGGGGTGAAAGGGAATATGTGGCAAGTGTGTGGATCCTCCAACCTGTGAATGTTTTGTGTCATCCACAGATGTGCAGGAGGGTGCAGGGCCATCTGGCCTGACCGCACCATCCCCAGGACAGCAGCCTAATGAGGCCCCCCCAACAAGGCCGGAGTCCGCGGAGGAGGTTCAAGAGGAGGAGGAGGTTCAAGAGGAGGAGGAGAATCATGAGGAGGAGGAGTCCATGTCAGGCACTGGACGTTTGGTTTTTGAGGACTCTTCCCCTCTGGCTGGCAGCAGGCAGCCCTCCCTAAGGGGAAGCCCCCCACCCTCCTCCCGCAACATGGCTCCCCTCCCAAGGGCCTCCCCTTCTCCCCGGCCACAAGCATCAGCTGGAGGCAGGATTTCATCCCAGAACACCAAGGGGTTGGCCGATCTCCTGCCCGCCACTCTGAGAAGGGACCAGTTCCTACAGACCCGCCATCTGGGACAGGTCAGCCAGACATTGGTGCGGATGGAGGAGAGCCTGTCCTCCATCAAGGATACGCTGGGGAACCTGGACTCCCACTCCCGGGCTTTCACAACCTGCCTAAACGAACTGCAGATGACATCAGCAGGCGTTGGGCAGGATGTGAGGGCCCTTACCCAGGCTATCCAGGCCAACACGACAACACTTGGTGCTGCCCTGGACAGAATAGCCGTGGCCTTGGAGGGCAGGCCGCCAGGTGGGCAGAGATCAGGGGCTGCTCCTCCTTTCCCGGTTTTCCCCCTCCCCCATGAGTCTCCCCTGAGGAGCCGGGGCCGTGGCCAGGGGCGCCCCAGGCGTGGCTCACGTAAAGGGCAATATTATTTTTTTCCCCTTTTTTTTTTTGCTGGAAATTTTTTGATTTTGCTGGGTATTTTTTATTTATTTTTTTGGGTTGCGAATGCTGTTTGAATGTGGGGGTGACATTCCTGCCGGAAAAGGAGTGTCACCCTCAATTTTGGTGGAGAAGGGTTCCCCAGGACCAGGGAGAAGTGATCCCCAGGTCCGTGTGAATGGTGTATGAATGTACAGTGACATAATTGGAGCCTTGGCGTGGCGTTGCTGCTCACAAGTCCAGCATGGTGGACTGGTGCCAATCCAATTTGATGTGGATGTGGGGTGTGTGTGCTAGGGACCACAGTGGTGTGCATGCATGCATTCTCATTGTGCCATGATTAATGTGTGTGTTTAACGTGCAAAGATGCCCAATGTGAGCTGTCTCCTGGCTGCTCTTCCTTCAGAAGACGGGGGACCCTCGGTTAGGGGGGGATTGTCTGGTTCAGGGGTCAGGTCATCACGTAGGTCAATCTGCAGGCCCTTTCTTTCTGCGAAGTTGTGCAGCATGCAACATGCACCGATGATCTGGCACACAAAGTTTTTGGAATACAAGAGGGTACCCCCAGACTTATCCAGGCATCGGAAACGTGACTTTAGGAGGCCAAAGGTGTGCTCCACCACTGCTCGTGTTTGGGCATGTGCTTGATTGTATCTTTCCTCTTATGGGGTTTGGGGGTTCCGGATAGGAGTCATGAGATGGGGTCCCAGTGGATATGCAGAGTCACCTGTAAGGGAAAAGACAGGAGGATGTTAGTCATGCATGTGCCCCTTGTGATGTGCATCATGGGAGGGGATAGTCATGCCTGACTCCCATGTCACTCACCAACCAGCCAGGTGTCCCCATACACGTTCTGATCGAATTCCATTTGGATGTGGCTTTGATTGTATATGTAGCTGTCATGGCTGGACCCTGGGTGTTTGGCACGGACGTGCCATATGAGGCCTTGGGCATCGACTATCACCTGTACGTTGATGGAATGCCAATGCTTCCGATTGCGGTACATGTGCTCTGTCTCATGGGGGGGCTGGAGTGCCACATGTGTGCAATCAATGGCCCCCACAGTGCGTGGGAATCTGGCAATTCTGTAGAAATCTGTCATTGCCTTCAGCCGCAGGTCCTCAGTGGTGGGTTTGATGATTTGGTTGGCCATGCGTCTGAGGATTGCAGGGACAACCTGGTGCACACATCTGCTCATGGAGGATTGTGACATCCCAGCCACCACTCCACTTGTACGCTGAAAAGAGCCACTGGCAAGGAAATGGAGTGTTGCCATGACCTTGACCAGTGGCTGCACTGCATGTGAGCGGTGTGTTGGGCTGGTGATGTCCTCCTGCAGGGTTGTGGTTAATTCCAGGATGACATGAGGGGTGAATCTGAAGATGCGAAACACCTCAGAATCACTCATGCCAAACAGGTCTATGCGGGTGCGGTATATCCTCTCCCGTGCCATCCTCCGTGCCATCCTCCGTGCCCTCATCCTTCTTTGTTCATCTAAAGTCAGTAGTATAGCTATGTGCGACGATGCCCCTGGCATGTTGGCATACAGATTGTTGTGCAACACGTGTGACTGCTGAGCTCCTCACTAACAGTGTTGCTTTATCTAGTAGACTTTTTTTCTCTTTTTAGACCAGCTTTTATATGCTCTAATTTTAGACAGGACATTTTGCTGTTGCGCACACTGCGTCGCCTGCGCTGCCCCAACGTTCTTTTGTGGATCCCCGTAAGTCCCTCATTAGCATATTTGACTAGCAAATCAATGGTCTGTCTAGCGCACTTTTGCGCGGACGGATGCGCCAGTCTAACGAAATTACGCGGGACAAAAAAAATTGATTTTTTGCGTATCTCGTTCTGGGGATGCCGTGCATCGAAACGCACGTGCACATTTCGACTTACGCCGCGCATCTCCTGTTGCGCAGGCGTAATCGCTCTGTGAATCTGGGCCTACATTTCTATTATCCTATTCTATTACTTTTTGTCCATTATACTGTACCACTGAAAGTATTTTCATATATTTGTAAAAACAAATGTTGATTCTGCAATCCTGCTAATCCAGTGAGCACTCTGTAGTGTTACCTTGGACCCATCCATCATGTGTGTGTGTGCTCTCTGACTCAGTGATACAATTTTGTACTGCTGGTTGAATCCCTTGACCTTCACAAATGGTACCTGTGTGTGCTGATTTTCACAGCATGGTTGCACTGGTTTCATTTACCCCCTCTCTTCCCCTGGCCGGTATAGGGGGCGGTGTTACACATCGTGATGAAATACGCCAATGTATACCCTTTTCTGCAATGATAACATATTTTTGCACCCTTCTCCTCCCCTGAAAAAGGAAATAACATAGCTCAGAAATGTGTTGGGTTACCCTGTGAACACCTCTAAGGCCCCGTACACACGAGTAAATCTATCTGTTCAAATCGGTCGGACAGACCGATTAGAACAGATCTGTCTCCTGGGACGTATTGGTTTGAGACCGTTTCCAGGTTTTCCGACGGACCGGTTTCATCGGACCAGGCTGAAGTGATCTGATGGTCTGATGTGTTTACACACCATCGGACCAAAAAGTTCAATGCTTCCAAGCATGCGTCGACTTGATTCTGAGCATGCGCGGGTTTTTGGTCCGATGCTTTGGCGTTATAACCATCGAATCTGTGTCCGTCGGACAGATTTTAAAGCAAGTTTTAAAACTTTTGTCCGACGGACAACGGTCCGATAGTCCGTACACACCATCAAGTTGGTCCAATGAAACTGGTCTGCAGGCCAGTTTAATCAGACAGGTCTGATCGTGTGTAGGTGGCCTCAGAGGAGGCATGTAGCATTGAGGAATAGGATATGTATAGCATGATGTTTCTCTACCCATAGAGAAATAAGCATTTAAACCTTGCAGTTCAGGAGGAAGGGGACACTGCAAGGCTTTTTTTTCACATAACCCAGAGTTAAAGTGATTCTAAAAGTTTTTTATTTTTTAGTTTTTAGTAACAAGCATGTCATACTTACCTTCTCTGTGCAATGGTTTTATCAAGCCACTGGGTACCCCCCCCCCCCCACCATGATGGAGAGGGAGCCAGTGAGGAGAGAGAAAGTTGAAGGAGCTGTTACTCTTAGGCACAGTTCTGGGTCAAGATTGAGCTTAGGTAAGTAGTAAGGGGGGCTTTGAAGGACCAGAACACAAATGTTTTTTTTTTTTTACCTTATTGCAGAGAATGCATTAAGAAATCTTCTGCCTTTAGAACCATTTTAGACTAAAGGCTACAAATTTAAATCATTGACATATTTTTCTACCTTGTAATTTTTGGTAGCAAACAAAACTTTGTGCAAAATATTATTGTTCATTGTAGAAGTCACGTCCAAAAAATGGGAACATTAGTCATTCTAGCTGTGAATTAATCTGAAAATAACAATTAATTAAAATCTTATGTATTCCTATGTATCCCTATCAGTAGAATTGGCAAGCCTGAGTTGGATGGCTCTGCTCAATGTTTGGTCATTATTATATAAAAATGTAAATTCCTTTTTTGTAATAGCTAAGCCAGACCATAGATTGCATTAACTATAATACCATATAATAAAACATTTTCAGTGTATTAGAAGTCTCCAGTGTGATAGAGGTCCCCAGTGTAACATACAGTGAGATGGCTAAAAGGACCAATTTAAATATAAGGACCAATATATACATACGTACATATATACAGATCTGAATTTTGAACAAGTATAAAGCTGATAATAAAATCTGTTTAATTCTTAAATATTCTTTTACACTGTGGGTGCACTCCCAAAAGGTATGTCCCCAGTATAGGCCTTTGATTTTCTTTAATACCAGCTTGTTCGCAAATAGACAGACCCATTTCAGAAATAATGTTAAAAGTCTACAAGGAACGCTTTAGCCCTGCTTTATTATTTGTATGGAATAGTCTGTTGTGAAAATAATGCATGCTTTTATGTTATGACTGCTTTTAGATGTATTATCATTACAATATGAAACATAGTTACAAGTACTAATATATTATCTGTTCTGTCTGTTTAGTAGATGTCCTGTATCCTGGCCTGTATTACAATTGAGGAGTCCATGGGCCAGAAATGTTTCTAGATATTTAATGCAACAAGCACTCTATATATGGGTATATATATATATATACAGTATATATATATATATATATATATATATATATATATATATATATATATATATATATATATATATATATATATGAATCAATTTGATTAATTTTCACCTACTGTCAAATTGAATATGTTGATTTTCAAATCATTTATCTTAAAAGATAGCTCTCTAACTTGGCACAAGCCTTTGTATTTCTGGAAAATATGTATTTGTTTTAGTGATTGCAAGAATCACATTATCAGCATAGAAACAAATGCTAATCATGCTCAAGGCTCCACTACTAACAAAAGCTTTGGGTTGAGGTATTTAATACCTCAATAACAAACCCTGAACTGTAAACACTGGCAGAGAGGTTCAAGCACAAAGCAAAACAGACAACTGAATTTCGCAGATGAAGTCAAATGTGTCAAGCAGTAAGCCCAGATACATCCAGGTGTACCCTGATGAATGCCTTATTGTCATTCATGGATAAACACAGAGAATGTATCTACATTTTTGAGCACTAGACATTTTTTATACAAACTAGATTTATTCCATACTTATCTTTTTTTAATGAGGGAAGATTATATAGCTGCATTTTTAGTACAGCTTAACGTCTCTATCAAGCAAGGAAATGGGACAGGTCACTGGAAGTATTTTGGTTTTTGAGGCATTACATTGTCTTGAGCAGCTTTGATTATATTGTATGTGAAAAGCTCACAGAGGTGCCACTCTACCAGACCTCCAGCTTTAATACAAGGCAGTCATATTCTCTTTCATTCTAGACTGGTTTCATCATTCCCACAATACACAACGAGTCTAACTAGAACTAGAATCTTCCCCATTACATCCTAAAGCTGCTCTTTGGATCTCTCTTAACGATGTGGGACCGTGTTCCTCTTGGCAATGGCTTACTCATATGGTCTTAGAGTGTTGGCATCATTTTCGAAACCAGTGGTTCTCAACCTGGGGTCGGTCACCAAATCATGGGCTATTCCTGAAGCCTGCAGTCGCCCACTCAGCCGCCCATTAAGTTCACCGCATGGCTGGGGGGCAGAGACTAGAAGTGAGCTGACATGAGGAATGTGAAGTGGAAGAGGCTGGAGGAGACCCTATCTCCTGATTTCAGCATAGGTGTCACTGCTACGAGACACTACAAAGTCTGAGACACCGTGAATGTGGAGACACAGTGAGAAATACTACCTGTGATTATAGTTGCCATTAAAAGTCCCCACTACAGGGGGTGTGGCTCGGCGGCTCGAGTGAATGGCTGCATAATCCCTCAGCTCCGCAGAAACCCCGGCTTTAGCGGCTCCACAGCGACAAAAGGTAAGTGTTACCCTCACACTTCACAGCCCGGTCATAGCAGCAACCACCAAGGACAATGTCTAAGCGGAGGAAGGACAGCAAACTGCCTAAGAAGCTTACCGACTTCTATCCCCTCTCAGGCATGGCGAGCGGCCAAGATGGCGCCGGCGGCGATCGAGAATGCCTGACACAGTTCTCCTCTCCTGCCTCCGGATGGATCCTGACTCAGCGCGTGGGAACCCCTCAAACATCTAACGACACTGGTGAGTTTTCTCCTCCTAACTCACCCACCACGTCCAGCCCTGCTAAATCCAGACTCAGGACAGAAGAGCCTGAACACACACAGACTGTCGCTGCTCCCTGTGTGTTCTCCCTCCCCCTCCACAACAAGCATCAGCGCTGGTTGCTTTCCCTGCCACAGATCAGCCATTATCTGAATGCACAATTAGAAATATGCTGCTCTCACTGAGGCCGACTCTCTATAACGATCTTTCCACTGCAGTGTCATCCCTTTCTACTACTGTGCAGCAGCATGAACACAGCATTACTTTTATAGAAAATAAAATGGGAGATCTCTTCTCTGCCCATAATGAATTGGTGGATGGCTTTGCTGATCATGAGGATGAGCTTCAGTCGATCAACCTTAAACTCGCGGATCTCGAAGATCGATCCAGGCGAAACAATATTAAGTTCCGCAATGTCCCAGAAACGGTTCAAAATTCTGATTTGACGCAATTCCTACAATCTTTTATGCGCACACTATTGCCAGACCTGACCGACCGTGAACTGGAGATTGACAGAGCGCATAGACTTCCCAAACCTCCTCATCTTCCTGCCTCTGCTTCTAGGGATGTACTAGCCCGCATTCATTTTTTTACAGTCAAGGAAAAGGTCATGTACGCCGCTAAACGCATGGCGAGACTTCCCGATCCTTACTCTACAATTGCTCTCTATGCTGACCTTTCCAAGGCAACAATGGAGAACCACAGGCAGCTGGCGACAATAACCAAAGCTCTACAAAATCACAAGATACCATATAAATGGGGCTTTCCCACTAAACTCCTGATAACTCATCAGAATAAAACACATGCTATAAGAACACTAACGGCTGGCCTTAAATTCCTGAGGACCTGGCACATCATACCGGAAGAAGAGTCGATCCCTTCTGACCACCTTGCGTCTTGCATGGAAACAGGAGGAGCATATCAAAATGCCTGATGGAACAACAGATAACCTTTCCTTCACGTATCCTGCTGTATAGCTGGGCGCCTGCAGCATCATTCACTAGACCCCGCCTACCTTACAAGTGGTCCCTGCTATACCTGCTAGTCAGTGGACCATCTCCCCCCATTGTTTGATAGCAGAAGTTTCTGCACATTGAGCCCGTGTTTTGTTCCGGGCTCCTCTTTTTAAGTATAGAACTTTTCCTCTGAATCCCATATCAGCAAACCCTTCAACCTCCCTTTAACCCACCTGGTTCCTGACCCCTCCGGTACTGGACAACTGAACACTGATCCAGCTCTATTCTCTATCAAATTGCACACCTATGCCTGATCTTTGCCGATCCCTTATTGAGAATCAAATCCTACAATGACATTCAAAGTAGTCTCTATAAATGCCAGGGGCCTGAATTCCCCTCAAAAGAGATCTGTGTTACTTAAGGAAGCCAATAGCCAAAAAGCCGACATCCTATTGGTGCAGGAAACCCACTTTGCTGCTGATAAAACCCCTAAGTTCACACTGAAAAATTTCAGCCAAATCTTTTTAGCCTCGGGCCCAAAGAAGAAGAACGGAGTCCTCTTAGCGATACGAGACTTTTTGCATTTCAAGTTGCACCAATATATTCTGGACCCTCAAGGCCGCTACATTATTCTTTTGTGTGACGTCAACCAAACCACCTATACTTTGGTAAACATCTATGGCCCAAACAAGCAACAAATATGATCTTACAATCGTTTTTACAAGAAACTCAACAATATCCAGAAAGGTAGAGTGCTCATTGGAGGTGATTTCAACGTAACGGGCGACCCGTCTATAGACACCTCATCCACTACCCAACGCCATCGACCTGCCTTAAACCCCTCTCTTCGGTCAAACAATCTCTTTGATGTTTGGAGATGCCAGCACGGTAACGAACGGGACTTCTCTTACTTTTCCTCCTCTCAACTCTCTTACTCTAGGTTGGACTTCTTCCTTACTGACAAGATTACTCTTCAGGATATAACTGCATCAACGATCGGTACCATTACGTGGTCAGACCACGCGCCGGTCTCCATAATAGTGGGGAACCGTGGTTCAAAGGTACCGTTTATATGGAGACTGGATAGTTCTCTCCTCTCAGACTCTGGTAACTCCCAAACTATAACCACTGAACACCATACTTTCTTTCATCTGAACGACCAACCGAACACTGACTGTTTTGTACTGTGGTCTGCATACAAAGCTTACATGCGTGGTATCCTCATTAAGCTTCAAAGTAGGGTTAGGAGCCAGAGGTCTAGGCAAATTGAGGAGGCCGTCTCCCACATTGCCCAACTAGAAAATCTAAACAAACAGACCCCATCCCATAAACTTGCTAATGAACTCCTTGACTGGAGACACAAACTTCGCTCACTCTTACTCTACAAATTCGAACATAATCTCAAATTGGCTAAGGCCAAGTATTATGCCCTAGGAAATAAAGCAGGAGCCTTACTGGCCCGACAGGTTAAAACACAACGACATAAGCATAAAATCTCATCCCTCTATCATCCAACCTCCAAACAGCTCCTCACTAATCTACAAGATATTGCAAATGCCTTCGGTGCCTACTATTCCTCGCTTTATAATCTGACAATAGACCCATCCACACCCCAGCCAACTGATCCAATTATTCAAGGCTTTTTAGCCTCAATTGATCTCCCATCTATCACCCCAGATCAACTATGTACACTCTCCCAACCCTTCACAAACAATGAAATTCTCCAGGCCATAAACACCTTGCCCCTCCACAAATCACCTGGAGAAGACGGCTACACCAATGAATTTTACAAAAAATTTGCCACCCTTATCTCTCCTCACCTCACGACCCTCTTCAACTCTGCTGCCACCTCTGGCTCCTTTCCAATTGACATGTTACGCTCTATTATAACCACTATTCCCAAACCGGAGAAAGATCCTGCCTTTGCGTCTAATTATAGGCCTATATCACTCCTTAACACGGATGTGAAAATCTACGCTAAAACTATTGCATCTAGATTGTTGAAGTGTCTCCCGTCCTTGGTTCACCCAGACCAAGTTGGCTTTATGCCAGGCAGACAAGCCCCAGATGCAACCAGAAGGGTCTTCAACTTGATACACCAGGTCACTCAGTCTCGAACGCCTTCTCTGTTCCTATCTCTGGACGCAGAGAAGGCGTTCGATAGGGTGCACTGGGGATTCCTGAAAGCAGTACTTACTAAATTTGGCATTACTGGTCGATTTCAATCTGTGATACTCTCCCTATACTCCAATCCGACTGCCAGAATTCTGACAGAGGGAACCCTATCCACTCCGTTCGAGATCTCCAACGGCACTCGCCAAGGATGCCCACTCTCCCCTCTAATCTTTGCTCTCTTAATGGAGCCCCTAGCAGCGAAGATTAGAGAGGACAAACGCATCTCAGGCATTACTCACAATGGCATAGAACATAAAAAAAGTCTCTTTGCCGACGATGTCATACTCCTGGTCACAAACCCAATTCAATCCATGCCAGCGATCCAAGAAATCCTGGCCTCCTCCCTACGCCTCCTATATGATGTCAACTACCGTGCCTTCCAGAAACAGCTCCCTACCTTGCTTTCTCAAATGCGCACAACGGGTCTATCTAAATTGGGCAAGATTGCCTCCTTTAAGATGATACTTCTTCCCAAAATTCGTTACTTATTCCGCACAGTCACAATCCCTGTACCCCTCTCCTTCTTTACTTCAGTACAAAAATTAATATCAAAACATGTCTTGGACGCCAAACCTCCTAGATGTGCCCATCACATCCTGACTAGACACCACAAAAAAGGTGGAGTAGGTCTACCCCATATCCAGAACTATTATTACGCTTCCATCATGGACCAACTTTACTACTGGTGGCACCCAACTCCGGATAAGACCTGGTCTATCCTGGAATCTTCCTCCTATCTGCCAAATAAATTGGTAGACATTCTCCTACTAACTTCATCGGGTTTGCCTTCTGACAAACTGATTCCTTCCCCTTCAATTGAAGCTTCACTGGCTACATGGAAAAAATTCACCAACTTCAAACCTGTCGATACTCCTACTTGCTCCTTACCAATACCTCTCAAAGCACTCACAGTCCCTATACCCGATTTTAAAATACAACACTGGAAGAATTATGGGATTAAGACCTTACCCGATTTATGTAAGAACGGTTCCCCAAAATCCTTCAGAGATCTTCAAACTGAATATGGAATACCAGATACTGAAACTTTTACATACATGAGAATCTCCCACTTCCTTAGAACTTCTAAAATTCTCTCATCGATCACCATTCCTGAACCCCTATACAACTTCTTCACCCGTTCGGCTTACCCTAACCATGGTGTATCCGTAATCTATTCAGCTCTTAGTGACAACCGCCCTTTCTCCAAAATCACCACCCTCTTGAAATGGGTGGAAGAACTGAATGTGAGTCCCACACCTGATATGTGGACTCGGGCCTTTAAATTCACATACAGAGCATCCCGCTGCTCTAATCACTGGGAATCCTACCAAAAAAAACATACATATATGGTACCTAACACCATTCCGACTTTCGAAGTGGAAGCACTGGGACTATAGCACACATCCTGTGGTTCTGCAGATCTCTAAGCTCATACTGGAGACAGACCTTCGCTTTGATCTCCTCCTTACCACATACTACAGCCACTCCAGACCCTGCCCTAGCACTATTGCATCTTGGGATAGAAAAATTTCCACCCGGGTCACGGGTAGTGATAATACATCTCTTGCTTGCGGCAAAGCTAACTATCACCAAACTCTGGAAAACGCCAGAAGCCCCTTCCATCTTTACCACGATTGCGACCTTCAATGCGAGATGGAGAGATTAGTTGCCAGGAAAAATTGCAATATGGCAAAATTTATTGATGACTGGTCTACTTGGTTCGCCCACCCAAAATGTACTGTAAAAATGTGATGCCTCTATAACGGAGTCAATTTGCCGATGTCCTTTTTCTCTTTTTCCTAGTACCACATAACGTTAATCTACACCCTGCTGGTGTCCCTCCTCCTACCCCTCCTCCCTACCTCAAGTCCCACTTTACCCTCCCCTCCCTTCCCGCTGGTGCTTAACATTTTAACATTTATTACTTGTGTATTGTTGATATCCTGTAAGATCGCCTACATTACAACGGAACTGAACTACCTAATCTTTGTTTATTGTTTTTTGTAATTGTAATTTTTATTGAAATTTTTCCAAAAACATGAAAAGGTGAACATAATACAGAAAAGTATCATCATCTCATATAGCAGACAAGCGTGAAGGATGTCGAAATCATGAGAGAGAAAAAAAAAAAAAGAAACAAAAAAAGAAAATCAAGGGGGAGGGTACACCATGGATCTAGACGTAGCATATATGAAGAAATAGTATACAATAATAAGGTTATGCAGGCCAATCACCCTAACATGCAGGAACTGGTTGCCTAAGAGACCTTATTAATAGTTCAGGAAAGCGATTCAGGATTGAATGAGGAGTTGTCCCAAGGATCCCATATCTTTGAGAATTGAGGCAAAGAATCGTGAATCACTGCTGTCAAATGTTCCATTCTACGTATCTGTGCTATAGCCAAGATCAATTGGGATTGTGTAGGGGGGTTGGGGGACAACCAATGGGTAGGTATTGCTCTCTTGGCAGCTAAGAGAATATATGTCATCAATGTTTTGCCATGTTTAGGTATTCCAGGAACTGGGAGACCTAACAAGTACTGGGCTGGGTCTTTTGGAATGTCTATTGCTAACACAGACTGGAGCACTGATTGGACCGAGGACCAAAATGGCAAAATTAAAGAACATTCCCAGAAAATGTGGTAGTGCGTTCCTATATCCCGTAAGCACCTCCAGCATGTCTGGGGCACAGAGGGATCATATTTATGGATAACCTCTGGGGTCCTATACCAGAACATGAGGACCTTATAAGCTGTCTCTCTCTGCTCCACGCATCGGGAAGCTTTTGATATGGAGGTCCAAATCTCCCGCCATTGAGGGAGGGATAAAGGGGCCGGAAGCACCTTGGCCCATTTCCGCATATATACATGAGAATTTAACGTAGGCATATTTGAGTCATGGAGAATCTTATATACAGAGGATATGAGACCAGGTTGGTAAGGGCCTTGCGCACATAACGTTTCAAAAGCATTGGGTCTTTCTAATGCTAAGGCAGGCGATATAGAATGGAAGTAATGTTTAAATTGGAGATATGAAAAAAAAAGTTTTGGGGGTATGTCAAATTTGTTTTGGAGTTCTTGAAAGGAGAGTAATTTGCGAGTTACAGGATGTACTAGGTGGCGGAGCTGGAAAATGCCTGCTTGAGACCATGGATACACGGTATTGTAGGATAGGCTATCCAGGATATCTGGGTTAAAAATTATGTTTAAGAGAGGCGGACATGGAGAAGAGAGAGAGAACCTCTTGTTACACTTTTTCCAGATGGAAAGAGTAAATAACATTGGACCTAGACATATGCGTCTGAGCTGAGATATGGATGAAGTCAAGTCGGCCCAGAGCATTGAACAAGGATGTACAGGACTAGTAACACTGAGTTCTAACTCTGACCATCTACTCGTTGCAAAGCGTGACGACCAAGAGACGGTCGCTGTAAGGTGAGTTGCATAGTAGTATTTACCAATATCGGGTGCTCCCAACCCCCCCTGCGAGCGGGGAGCAAATAACACTGTGTTAGCAATCCTGTGCGCTTTATTACCCCAAATAAATTTAGTAAAAGCCGTTGAATATTTCGGAGTTGTATCATAGGAAGTGCAATTGGCAACGTTTCAAAAAGATACAAAAACTTCGGGAGTACGGCCATCTTGAGGACATTTATCCTACCCAGAAGAGACAGAGGGCATTCCGCCCATTTACGGAATAAGCCATGTGTTTCCGAAATTAGGGAGGGAAAGTTGGCTTGGAACAGAGTGGAGTAAGACGCCGTCAGGTGTACACCTAGATATTTAAGAGAGGCAGAGCACCAATGGTAGGGGAAGTTGTTTTGTAACGTGGTAAGAAGTGTGGGGGGGATATGGATAGGAAGGGCTTCTGTCTTGGCTGTATTAACTTTGTAACCAGAAAGTTTACTGAATGTATCTAATAAAGCGTGAAGGTTGGGGAGAGAGATATGTGGTTTTGTTAAGGTAAGCAATATATCGTCAGCGAAAAGAGACAATTTGTACTCCCTCTGCCGCAAGGAGACTCCACAAATGTCAGGGTGCACACGTATGGCTTCAGCTAGGGGTTCTAAGCACAATATGAACAGTAAGGGGGAAAGGGGACACCCTTGTCTAGTGCCATTACTATGCAAGAAGGATGGGGATAAGAAGGATGCCAGTTGTACCTGAGAGGTGGGTCGGGAATATAGGGCCTGTAGTGCTGACATAAAAGAGCCCGTAAATCCAAATCGCGTGAGTGTAGCAAACATATATGGCCAGCCGAGTCTGTCAAATGCTTTCTGAGCATCTAAGCTCAGGATAAGGGCAGAGCAGGATGTTTTGTCGAGTAGATCTATCAGGTCAATGGTGCGTCTAGTGTTGTCGCCTGCGCGTCTGCCTGAGACAAAGCCTACCTGATCGTTATGAATAAGGCTAGGTATTATAGAGGAAAGTCTGTTAGCTATGATTTTCGTAAAGATTTTATAATCAGAATTAAGTAAAGCTATGGGCCTGTAGTTGTCTGGTAATGATGGGGGCTTGCCAGGTTTTGGGAGAACTGTAATGTGGGCATGTAAAAATTGAGGGTGAGGGGTAATGCCCTTCTGTAGAGAAATAAAAAGGTCTATTAAATGCGGACTCAAAATTGGGAGAAAGGTTTTGTAATATAAATAGGGTAAGCCGCCTGGACCCGGTGACTTTTGTAAGGGCAGCTCTTTGACAACTTCAGCTAGTTCTTCTGAGGTGATAGCAGCGTTAAGGGTAGCCGCTTGGGATGATGACAATTTGGGCAGTTTCAAAGGGCCACAAAAGGAATCAAAATCATCTTGGGAGAATAGGTGCTTGGGGTCTGTGTTTAGGCAATTATATAGCTTAGTATAAAATGCCCCAAAGATTTTGGACATCGTCTGCGAGCATTGAGTTGGGGTTCCATCAGCCTGGGTAAGACATTCTGGGTAAGAGTGAAACGGACGCGGTTTGAGCTTATTTACTAGCATCCTATGGGGTTTATTAGCAAATTCGTAAAATTTCTGTTTAGCCCAGAGTAAGGATCTGGAGCATTTGTTCATATCAAGAGATTTTAACCTTTCACGTAAAGAGGTGACTGTGCGCAGATGCAGTACCGTAGGGGAGGCCAGTAGCAAATCTTCTGCTTTACGTAGCTGTGAAAGAATATCGAGTCTTTGAGCCTCAGAATCCCTCTTTAAGCGGGAGCCAGCTGAAATACATAAGCCTCTAAAGTATGCCTTATGGGCCTCCCATAGGGTGGACACATCCGCCACAGAGTTGTCATTCAATTGAAAGAATTCGGTTAGATTTTGAGATAATTGGGTTTCAATGACAGGGTTGCGGAGGAGGGAGTCATTAAGTCTCCAATGGCAGGTTCTAGGTGTAGATGATGAAAGTGTGAGATCGAGCTGGACAGAGGCATGGTCTGACCAAGTTATAGTGTTCAACTCTGAGGCTACAGAGGATGTTAGTAAGGGGGCCGTGACAAAGAGATAATCCAACCTGGAGTACATCTTGTGTGGGGGGGAGAAGAAAGAAAATTGTCTATGCGTGGGGTGTTTGATTCTCCAAATATCCAGTAGATTATGAGATCTGATGAGTCTACGAAAGGAGGCCGATTGGCGTTCTACTATAGCTGAAGGGCTGGAAGGGAATAATGTGCGTCTGTCTCTTCTAGGGGACAAGGTCATGTTAAAATCCCCCCCAACAATCATAAAGGGTTGAGCATATTTGCCAAGTTTTCCAAATACGTCAGTGAGAAATTGTAGTTGACCAGAGTTGGGGACATAAACATTAATCAAAGTGAAAGAACGTGAGAGATAATCACAGTCCAGAAAAATATATCTACCCTGAGGGTCAATGAATGAGGATTTAACTCTTAAGGGGCAGGATTTTCTAATCAATATGGCCACTCCCGCTTTGCCGGAGGGATCAGAAGCTACAAATGAAACAGGAAAATGTTTTGCTGCAAATTTAAAGGATCCCCCGGAGCGGAAGTGTGTCTCCTGGACAAGGATTATGTCTGCAGCTGAGGACTTGAACTCCTTCAAAGCCAACCAGCGCTTATGAATAGAGTTCAAGCCCTTCACATTATAAGTAAGAACCCGGATAGCCATCACGATAAGACATGGTTAAGCTATGGTGACCATAGTACAATAACGTCCATAAAAACATAAACAGATCGAATGAGCAAAAAAGTCCATGGTGTATCCTGTGGAGGGAAAACATGAAATAGTAGTCAACATTAGTGAAGAATGACAGTGAAAAAGAAAAATGTATGCACAACCAACAAAAAATGAAAAATAGGTCAAAAAAAGACCTATGAAAACAAAAACAAAAAAAAGAAGTAGAGCCCGGGGGGTAATAACCACCCAGGAGTCCACAGCCGTGGCCGTGGAACAAAAGGAGGCACGCTAGGGGCTCCAACTTATCTGGGGAGAGATCCCCGCCGTCTTCCGACAAGATGTAAAAATTTACTAGAAGAATTGATCCACAGTCCACGGAAGAAACACCCCACTTACTTGGGTGAAGACTCCCCAAACTAGGGGAAACACGGTAAGGCAGGGGCCAAAACCAACTTAAACATATTGCCGGAGAGACACATTTCAAGGTGGGAGCCTAGGGAAAGGGTGTCGCTGGGGTGTAGAGTAGGCCTTCTGTGATTTTTGCCGAGCAGGGGTCCAGATCCGGCCTGGGATAGATGTAGGCTTAGGCGTTGCCGGGAGTGGTAAGGGGTCTTCATCTGGTAGCGGTGGAAGGCCAAGATTGCGTACGAACGCCTCACTTTCCTGAAGATCCCTCATGGAGTATTGGACCCCATCCTTCGAGGCAGACAAGCGGAAGGGAAATCCCCAGCGATATGAAACATGATGGTTTTGCAAGTGGGTGGTCACTGGACGAAAACTGCGACGTTTAGCAAGGGTTATAGGAGACAGATCACTAAAAATCTGTATCCTAGCCCCCCTGAATTCCATCCGAGATTTGTTGCGCGTGGCCATGGTCAAAGCTTCCTTGCTGTCGTAATAATGAAATCGGACGATAATGTCCCTGGGGTTCGTTCCTGCAGGGGGTTTAGGAGCCAGTGACCTATGCGCTCTATCTAGTCTCCAGTCTATGTCCGGTATCAGAGGGGCCATAGTGTTAAAGAGGCTTAGTAGATATGGTCGGATCTCTCCGTCTCCTACAGATTCAGGGACACCTCTGATACGCAGATTTTGGCGACGTTCTCGGTTTTCCAAATCCTCTTGTTGGGACTGGAGCTGATAGATAGACTGTTTTAAACCAGCATTGTCCTCTTCCAGAACGTGAACGTACTGTATCAGATCATCAAATTTGGTTTCTAAGATGTCAGTACGTTCGCCAATTTGAGCGATCTCTCCCCTCAATTCGTGAGCAAGCTTCCCCATTTCCTTTGAGACATTGCTGGTCAAATCTTGCAGGAGAGCTTGCAGCTTATTGTCCAGTATGTCCACCGTGACGGGAGCTGACATTTCTGGAGATGAAATGGGCACAAAGAGCTGAGAATCTGCTAATGCCGGTGTGTCTCGGGATACAAGCGAGGCCGGGGATTCGGGCCTATTCAGGAAGCGGTCCAGGGTCTGTGTAGGCCGCAACTCCGGTGCGTGAGATTGAGCTGGGTGTTTTGGCCCGTATTTCACCATGGGGTGTCTAGGCATGTTGGCAATCCTATGTGGAGGCAATGGACGGTTGCTGTGTGGACGGCGGCGGGGATCAGAGCAGAGGGGTTACATGTCCCCTTTCGTTAGATGCCTCGTAAGCGACCCCCTTGATAGCATTCGTGCTGGGAGGAAACCAGGAGGGGGGGGGTCCGCAGTGGCCTGTATTCAACTATCTATGGAGGCTTAAGCAGTCAAACAGATTGGGGGCTTGTGGAGTATGGAAGCCTGAGTCATCCAGCAAAGTAGGGCCTATAGTGATGTGCAAGCTCAAACAGTCCAGCAGAAGAATGAGGCCCGCAGTACCCCAGGCCTCAGCAGCCCAACAGGATGGTGCCTGACCTGTAGTTGTGGAGCTCTGGGGGATAGCTGCTGTCACTAGGCCCCAGCGGACCCTCAGCCAGCACCAACAGACAGTGACCCCCTAGGCAGCCCTCAGAGAAAAGATCCGGGCTTCCGAATCAGGCCGGGCCGATCGCGGCGCGCTCCCGCGGGATGCAGCTGTAGGAAACACCGGGGATCCACAGTCTCCACTAGGCCGCGTCGAGCCGCGAGCACCGCGGACGTCTCCAAGGTATGACCCGACCCCCGGACTGCACCAGGTATGAGGATGGGTGACAATTGGGGGATGGATGGTGATTCCTTACCCCCAGGAACGCCGGGATCGTTCTCCTCCGGGAGCCTCCAGGCTTTCCCTAATCTTTGTTTTTATGCTCTGGTTGGGACAACAGACTTGTTTGATTATTTATATGTCTACTTTGCTAACTTTTTTTTCCCCTTTGTTTTGTTTGTTGTTGTTTTTTTTTTTTTTTTTTGTGAAAATATTAATAAAAAAAAAAGTCCCCACTACAGTTCTCAGATCAGCAGATGACCTTAAATTAAGAGCACCTAAGTTAATTGATCAGAACTCCCTGCCAGCACCGCCACTGATCCTACTAACCCCACCCCCCACCAAGAAATAAGAAAATAATTAAAAATAGAGCATGCATGGAAGGGAGAGAAAAAGAGGGTGAGGAACAAAAAAAAAGTAGTGAAAGACGGCTAGAGAGAGGGATGAGGGGAGGGAAAGAAAGGAGAACAAAGAGATAGAGGGGTACATCCTCAAATGTACCATAAGGAGTTTTAATATTGTACGAGTGGAAGGGACTCCATAAGGAGTTTTAATATTGTACGAGTGGATGCTGACAACCCACGAAGTGTCCGTGCTCGCTGGGTCTAGAAGACCCGGCGCATCACGGATCACGGTAAATTGCCACTGATAGCGATCACTTGTAAACAAACCGGTGTCATTTGATCACGCCGGTTCCTCCCTCTCCTCTCTGTACCGTTCGGTACAATGTGAGAGGAGGGGGGGAGCGGGTGGCAGCAGCAGCGCTGTGGCTGGATCTGTGACAACTGCAGTCACAGATCCAGCCATCCATCCCAGCTCATCCATCCCTGCCCCATACTGTGCAATACCCCAATACTCTGCAATACCCCAATACCCTGCGCGATACTCTTCAATACCCCAATACTCTGCAATACCCCAATACCCTGCGCTTTACTCTGCAATACCCCAATACCCTGCATGATACTCTGAAATACCCCAATACCCTGCGCGATACTCTGTAATACCCCAATACTCTGCAATACCCTGCACGATACTCTGCAATACCCCAATACTCTGCAATACCCTGCGCGATACTCTGCAATACCCCAATACCTTGCGCGATACTCTGCAATACCCCAATACTCTGCAATACCCCAATACCTTGCGCGATACTCTGCAATACCCCAATACTCTGCAATACCCCAATACCCTGAAATACCCTGCGCAATACTCTACAATACCCCAATACTCTGCAATACCCCAATACCCTGCACGATACTCTGCAATACCCCAATACCCTGCGCGATACTCTGCAATACCCCAATACTCTGCAATACCCCAATACCCTGCACAATACTCTGCAATACCCCAATACCCTGCGCGATACTCTGCAATACCCCAATACTCTGCAATACCCCAATACCCTGCATGATACTCTGCAATACCCCAATACCCTGCGCTATTCTCTGCAATACCCCAATACTCTGCAATACCCCAATACTCTGCAATACCCATTTTTTTAAAGCACCCCTGTCCCCGTGTGCTCGCATGCAGAAGTGAACGCATACGTAAGTCCCACCCACATATGAAAACGGTGTTCAAGCTACACATGTGAGGTATCACTGCGAACGATAGAGCGAGAGCAATTATTTTGGCCCTAGACCTCCTCCGTAACTAAAAACATGTAACCAATAAAATTAATTAAAGCGTCGCCTATGGGGATTTTTAAGTAGCGAAGTTTGGTGCCATTCCATGAGTGTGCGCAATTTTGAAGTGTGACATGTTGGGTATCTATTTACTCTGCGTAACTTCATCTTTCACATTATGAAAAAAAAATTGGGCTAACTTTACTGTTTTTTTTTTTTTTAAGCACAAAACTGTTTTTTTTTAAAAACACGCGTTCAAAAAATTTCTGCGAAAATACCATGCGAGATAAAAAGTTGTAACGGCCGCCATTGTATTCTTTAGGGTCTTTGCTAAAAAAGCATATATAATGTTTTGGGGTTCTATGTAATTTTCTAGCGAATAAATGATGATTTTTACATGTAGGAGAGAAATGTCAGAATTGGTCTGGGTGTTCCAGAACGCCTGAAGGTGCTCCCTGCATGTTGGACCTCTGTATGTGGCCACGCTGTGTAAAAGTCTCACACATGGGGTATCGCCATACTCGGGAGTGATGTGATGAGTGGTGTGGTGTGGTGTGGTGTGATAGTGATGAGCGGAATACGCCATATTCGATTTTGCGATATTTCACGAATATATAGAAGAATATTCCAGAAATATTCGTTAACCGCTTGCCGACCAGCCGCCGTCGTTATACAGCGGCAGGTCGGCACTCCTGCGCGAGAGCCCGTATCTCTACGTCGCCACTTTCGACGGCCACTAGGGGACGCGTGCGTGCCGCCGCCGGCCCGCGCGCCCCCCGCTCGCCCCTGAGTCCCCTGCGTGTGCCCGGTGGGTACGATCGCCGCCGGGCACACGCGATCGCTTGTTACAGAGCGGGGAACGGAAGCTGTGTGTGTAAACACACAGCTTTCGTTCCTGTCAGCGGGGGAAACGCTGATTTTCTGTTCATACAATGTATGAACGGAAGATCAGTGATTTCCCCTAGTAAGTCCACCCCCCCCATACAGTTAGAACACAAATAGGAACACACTTAACCCCTTCCCCGCCCCTAGTGTTAACCCCTTCACTGCCAATGGCATTTTTATAGTAATCCAATGCATTTTTATAGCATTGATCGCTAAAAAAATGCCAATGGTCCCAAAAATGTGTCAAAAGTGTCCGAAGTGTCCGCCATAAGGTCGCAGTACTGAAAAAAAAACGCTGATCGCCGCCATTACTAGTAAAAAAAATAATAATAATAAAAATGCCATAAAACTACCCCCTATTTTGTAAACGCTATAACTTTTGCGCAAACCAATCAATAAACGCTAATTGCGATTTTTTTAACGAAAAATATGTAGAAGAATACATATCGGCCTAAACTGAGGAAAAAAAAATAATTTTATATATTTTTGGGGGATATTTATTACAGAAAAAAGTAAAAAATATTGCATTTTTTTCAAAATAGTCGCTCTATTTTTGTTTATAGCACAAAAAATAAAAACCACAGAGATGATCAAATACCACCAAAAGAAAGCTCTATTTGTGGGGAAAAAAAGGACGCCAATTTTGTTTGGGAGCCACATCGCACGACCGCGCAATTGTCAGTTAAAGCGACGCAGTGCCGAATCGCAAAAAGTGCTCTGGTCGTTGGGCAGCAATATGGTCCGGGGCTAAAGTGGTTAATATCGAAAATGTGTGATATTTTATCAAAAAAAAATGTTGCGAAAATTCGCTAATGCGAATGCGAAATTTCGCTAATGCGAATGCGAAATTGATTGCGAAATTCTCGTCAACACGCGAAAACGGAGATCATTTCCTGGATTACTAAACTAATATGCACTAAACACTAACTCTACTTACACAAACTTATATGACTAAACTAAAGCTAATTTTTATTTTTTTTATTTTTTTTATACACAAAACACAGAAGGGCAGAGAAAGTATTTGCGAATATTCGTAATACGAATATTCGCATTGCGAATATTCGGCAACATAAAAGGATCGCCTCAGCTACTCGGCCCAGGGTCTCTAATCATACCAGCAATGCTTTTAGACGTCGATGGAGATCACTAGAATGTGATCTGTTTTATAAATAAATCTGAAAAAATACGAATATTCGCAATAGCGAATATTCACCGCGATATTCGATTTATTCGCGAATACTCGAATATGCAATATTCGTAACGAATATTCGCAATGCGAATATTCGTGAGCAACACTACTGCTAATATGACAGAAACAAGATTTTTTTTTTACAGAATTTTCTGTCGTTTTTCTTTTATAGCGCAACAAATAAAAAAAAAACAGAGGTGATCAAATACCACCAAAAGAAAGCTCTATTTGTGTGAAAAAAGGACAACAATTTCAAATGGGTACAATGTTGTATTACTGAGTAATTGTCATTCAAATTGTGAGAGCACCGAAAGCTGAAAATTGGTCTGGTCAGGAAGGGGGTTTAAGTGCCCAGTGGTTAAGTGGTTAAACTCAATTTTTACCTCGAGCTAAGAAATCTCTTCTTTGATTCTTTGCCTCAGCAGACAATTAATTCCTAGGTATTGGAAGTCATTCACTCTCCCTTCATTTGTGGAGTAGTTTGATACTCTAAATGGCATTATGCATATGGAATTATTGGTAGATGAAAATAATGTTACAACTAAAAAGTTTAAAAGGGTGTGGTTGACCTGGTTAACATGCAAGGACTTATAAACGTTACTGGGTTTCTTGGCTAAGATTCATTGAGGCTTAAAGCGGAGCTCCACCCTAAAGTGGAACTTCAGCTCATTGGAATCCTCCCCCCCTCCGGTGACACAATTGGTACCTTTTGGGGGGAGGGGGGACAGGGTACCTGTCAAAGACAGGTATTCTTTTCCACTTCCGAGAGTCTGGCCGTGACGCGCCGTGACGTCACCATGGGGCTCCCTCCTCCTCCCCCCCGGCCGCCGGGCTAATAGGAGGGAGGAGCGGGACTCTCGCATGTGCAGTAGGGTTCCTGGCCTGAAGCCGAAAGGCTTTTCGGCCACGTCGCTGGACTTTTTTTCCCAGACCTCCTCTTTAAGTATTAGTATTACCTGCTCAGCACCAGTGAATGACAAAGGAACAACTCCCAACCCCCTCCTTTTTTCCTGCAATCTTTTATTCCGTTCAGATTACTGAAAGATTTTTACATTGGTGCATCACTATATATCCGATTTTAGTTTGTTGCATAATATCACATATAATGATGAATAATTGTAGACATTCTTCCATTCGTTACGAAGCTAAGCGGATTGTATTTGTTATATATATTTTCCTATGTGTTTTGTTGTTTGTGAAACTATTTGAAAATAAATAAATAGATACCATATCTCACAAAAGTGAGTACACCCCTCACATTTTTGTAAATATTTTATTATATCTTTTCATGTGACAACACTGAAGAAATTACACTTTGCTACAGTGTAAAGTAGTGAGTATACAGCTTGTATAACAGTGTAAATTTGCTTCCCCCTCAAAATAACTTGTGAACGGCCTAAGAAGCATGCTTAAAGTGGTCGTAAAGGTAAAACAATGTTTCTGCTGTCAGTCAAATCCTGTGAGCAGAAAGTGGGGGCCAGGGCCAAGTGGGGCTGTATGTCTGAATAGTAGTACAGGATTGAGTATGCACAAGTGCCCCTATTGGAAGCAGGTTCCTATGGGGCACTCGGGGGGGGGGGGGGATTGGGGCTTGTTTTGTGAAAAAAAAAACATTGCTCGGAGCAGGTAAGTATAAAATGTTTGTGATTTCAATAAAAAAAAAACTCAAGCTTTACAATCTGTTCTTTTTTTCACAGAAGTTACTGTTTTTATTATTTTTGTATCACAGCTGATATCAATGCTTGGCAAAAACCACATGATAGTACCAATCTGTGAATGACATCTTTTGTAGCAAAAAAAAACTATACAAAAACAAATGCAAGTGTGGTATGTGGAGCATAGCAGATTTTTCCTGAAGTGCCTAGTCCTTATTACAACATTAACATTACAAACTTTATTAATGAGATGTTAATTCTTACAATATAAGGCTTTTAGACTGGGATGTATTCATAGGTCTAACATAGCAGTTACTTTCCTATGCAGAGGTTTTTTTTTTTTTTAATTGAATAGCCACTTCTATCATGATATTAAGAAGCCATGAAGATAAGCTGACATATATTATATCCTGCATTAAAATTGCTATTTGGTTACATATTCATTGACTGGTCTTGATCAAGATAATGTAAATTGAGTACTTATTTCTTGGTCCTAAGTTCAAGTAATTTAGCAAGCTCTGATAGAAAGAGTTGAAGGGATATTATTAACTTATTACAAGCAATGCTAATTAAATGACTGCATGACAAAAATTTCCCTATGACAGCTTGCTAAATTGATTGCTAAATCACATTGGATATCACATAAGATCATATTTTAAAACAAATGTATGTAAATATGTATTAGAAAAACATCCTTTAAGGTAGTCCTTGAGGAAATGGTAAATGTCACATGATTATTAGTTAAAGAGGAAGAAAACACTGACTCTTGTTTTTTTTTTTTTTTGGTGACCGGAAAAGTAAAAGCATAATGAGGTAGTATGCATTGCATATTAGCACATTATGTGACACTTACCTGCAAACAAAGCCTTCATCCTCCCTGCTGGAGGCCGCATCCATTTTCACCCATCTTCCTTCTGGGTCTACGGGCTCCGGCTGTGTGACTGGCCAGAGCCACATGACATCACTCCTGCGCATGCATGCGGAAGCTGTCAGTCACGTCACATGGCTCTGAAGAAACGGCACGGGTGGCCGTTCCTTCAGAGTGCATGCATCAATGATATCATTGATATCATCAATGGCTTATACAATAAATATCTTCTAAACGGTGCAAGTTTAGGAGATATTTATAGTACCTATAGGTAAGCCTTATTATAGGCTTACCTATAGGTGCATACAATCAAGGGAAGTTTATCTCCTCTTTAATTAGGGATATATTTACCAGTATATACAAACAGTAACATTATTGAATGCAATGTTATACTTCACCAGAGTGAGGTAGTTACAGTGGGTATAAAAAATAATTACCCCCTTTAACCATTTGCCGACCAGCCGCCGCAGTTTTACAGCGGCAGGTCGGCTCGGCTGTGCGTGATCACGTAATATTATGTCATCTTGTGAATCAGCCAATAGGGGCGCCCACTGCTCACCCCTGGTCCCGACGTGTGTGCCCGGTGGGCGCGATCACCGACCGGGCACCTGCGATTGCTCGTTACAGAGCGAGAACCGGGAGTTGTGTGTGTAAACACACAGCTCCCGCGGTCCTGTCAGGGAGAGAAATGCCTGATTGTTTGTTCATACAATATATGAACAGCGATCAGTCATTTCTCCTAGTCAGTCCACCCCCCCTTCAGTTAGAACACACACAGGGAAGATAATTAACCCCTTCCTCGTCCCCTAGTGTTAACCCCTTCCCTGCCATTTTTTATAGTAATCGATGCATTTTTTATAGCACTGATCGCTATAAAAATGCCAATGGTCCCAAAAATGTGTCAAAAGTATCCGATGTGTCCGTCATAATGTCGCAGTACTGATAAAAATCGCTGATCACTTTTGGGGATATTTATTACAGCAAAAAGTAAAAAATATTATTTTTTTTTTCAAAATTGTCATTGTTATTTTTGTTTATAGCGCAAAAAATAAAAACCGCAAAGGTGATCAGAAAGCACCAAAAGAAAGCTCTATTTGTGGGAAAAAATTTTTGGGAGCCACGTCACACAACCGCGCAATTGTCAGTTAAAGCGACGCAGTGCCGAATCGCAAAAAGTGGCCCAGTCATTGACCAGCAATGTGGTTCAGGGCTGAAGTGGTTAAATAATCTTTTTTTTTTCTTTTAGCCTGAGATAAAGACAGACAGTTTTTGTTTTACCTAGCTGTATTTATTAGTGCAACTTATAACATTCAAGTAAACAATATAACACCAACATGTAATAGAATAAAAATAAATAAAAAACAGAATCACTGACTTGGAAAAAGGATCACCCCCTTATGTCAGTACTTTTTGGACCACCTTTTGCTTTAATTACAGCCTTTAGTCTATTGTGATACTGTAAGTCTCTACCAACCTTTCACATCTGGACTTTTAATATTTGCCCACTCTTCTTTGCAGAACTATTCAAGTTCAGTTACATTTGATGGTGGACTGCAGTCTTTAAGGGGTTGTAAAGGAAAATGTTTTTTTCCCTAAATAGCTTCCTTTACCTTAGTGCAGTCCTCCTTCACTTACCTCATCCTTTGATTTTGTTTTTAAATGTCTTTATTTCTTCTGAGAAATCCTCACTTCATGTTCCTGTAACTATTCACCATAATGCAAGGCTTTCTCCCTGGTGTGGATAAAGCCTCTTAAGGGGGGAGGGGACAAGCAGGAGTGTCAGGACACTCTTTTTTTTTCGGATGAACCGATCGTGTGTACGTGGCATAAGTCTTAGCGTGTCACTTTTTTTCTTTAAATTCTATTTTTTGGCATCTATCTACTAAATATACATAGTACATTACCTTTTTCTTTACACTGGGTCTTGTCTTGCAACATTGTAAACAATTCCAACCAAGGAATTACCTTGATGTTGATTGGCTTCAGATTGCTCCTACTTTGGTGAAATTACCTGCTGGTAATATTTAATTCTTGTTGGCACTCTGACCTAATAACACTGGCTTGCCTCTATCATACCAGAGATTGTAAGGAAATATCAGAAACCATGTTTAAGCATGCATATTTGGTAGGTACATCATGTTCTTTTTTCTGAACCTTATTGAAGTTAGAGTGTTCAATATGAAACCCTATTGAGGTCAAAGGGAGCAGAATATTAGAAATCAGTAGACATGTGCAGAACGGAGGAGATTTTTTAGTTTCATGGAGCAGTCCCAGCATGCCCTAGTCGTGACATCACAAGGGGGCGGGATCACTTACCGATGTCATTGTGTGACTCTACTCTACTCTATCCAAAGCTAAAACAGTAACCAACCTAATCCCTGTGAACTGCTGCCAACAAGGGTGTTATTTTTATGCCCCACGAGCCATAATTATTTCAGATGCAGAAGTGCTTACATGCGTCAGAAAAATAAGACCCTTAAATAACCCTTGATCACCTAACATGCATGCCCACTCATTTAGGGTCATTTCTCTATAAGCACTGCTGTAAGGTAAACTGTGCCATCTGCAGAAAAGAACACAACTGTGACAGAATTTAAAAGCTACTTAAAGAAAATACCAAAGATAAAGGCAATTTGTTGTGACTATTATAATTCCATACACAGCCAAATTAGGTCATCACAGCATTGGAGTCTTTACCAATATAATGTTAGTGGCAATTTTGAGATTACTTGGAATTATATTATGGGGATGCCATTCTTGCTAGTAACCTCCAACAATCCACTTGCTATATTGTATACCATGAACAGAAATATCAATCTTGTTTACATCTTTTTTTTTTATTATTAAAAAAAATTCAATCAACTCTAGAATTACTTTTGCAGGCTTTACAATGGCCTGCTATTTTGACAGGATATACTTGTATCATAAATAAGCATATTATTTTCCTGTTTCTGGCTACTATTTAGTGGCTAGTTATGTTTATCTTTAGAATATTTTGCTCTTTGTGCATTGGATGTGTGCTTATTTCTTATACTAATGTTCTAAAAAGAACTTATTTGTTATAGAGCTGTGCAAATGCTGATAATGTGCTTTAATGTACTCCTCATACAAAGTATTGTGATCTAACTATTCTTTCTAATTCTATTAAAAGTGTGGAATTACAAAATCTACTTTATACTTGTCTGTTGCTATTTGGTATGTGGGCTGCCCAGAGGTTGGACAGATTGACATTGTTCTAAGATGTAATTTAGGTGAGAAATCCATGACATCTATTCATTACTTAAACCTTATTTTAGTCTGTGTAACTTCACATCATTGATCTGCACAAATAAAACAAAGGAAATTAAATAGGAAGCATATATAAAGGCCCCTACTGCCAAAAGACCCGTATATGAATTATCTATCTATCTATCTATCTATCTATCTATCTATCTATCTATCTATCTATCTATCTATCTATCTATCTATCTATCGTATCTATCGTATCTATCTATCTATCTATCTATCTATCTATCTATCTATCTATCTATCTATCTATCTATCTATCTATCTATCTATCTATCTATCTATCTATCTATCTATCTATCTATCTATCTATCTATCTATCTATCTACAGTATCTATCTATCTATCTATCTATCTATCTATCTATCTATCTATCTATCTATCTATCTATCTATCTATCTATCTATCTATCTATCTATCTATCTATCTATCTATCTATCTATCTATCTATCTATCTATCTATCTATCTATCTATCTATCTATCGTTCGTGCCAGGGGACTGGCTTAGATGGAAGATCTGTGGCAGGAAGGTGATGTACAATTTTCTCAAAGGGTTTGTAAAGGATTTTTTTATCTTAATAGCTTCCTTTACCTTAATGCAGTGCTGTTTTCATGTCCTCATTGTTAGTTTTTGCTCTCAAGTTGCTGTAATTCTTCTCTGATCTCCACACTTCCTGGTTGTCTGTTTCCTGATAATCACAGTCCTGGGAGCTTTCTCGCTGTGGTCACTAATCAAGAAGGTGTGATTACTGTGTGTATAAAACCCCTCAGCACCAATCAGTTTTGTTTTCCAAACCATCACTGCCCTGTATTTACTCTGTGGCTCTGTACAGCACAGGCAGGAAACAACAGCAAAAACGAAACTGAAACTGTAGATTGATTATATGATTGATTTTTATCTATTTTTAATCATTTTTAAAAGGAATCAGTTAACTATTATGTCTCTATACCCTGTAAACAGTCATTTCAGCAAAAACATTTTTTTTTTATTTACAACTCCTTTAAGGAAGTACAGAACCTGGCCCCATAAATATTTCCCATATAATTTACTGTTTTTTTTTGTTTTGTTTTGATGGGGGTCAACCAAAAGTGTGAACATTTAATCTTCATAGTAATATTGCCTTCTCTATGATCTGTGTCTGTTTATTATGCAAAGCATAAGGCCGCGTACACACGATCGGTTAAACCGATGAGAATGGTCTGATGGACCGTTTTCATCGGTCAAAACCGATCGTGTGTGGGTGCCAATGGTTTCCTAACCGATGGGTCAAAACTGATCGTTAGTAGGCACGAACCATCGGTTAAAAATCCACGCATGCTCAGAATCAAGTCGACACATGCTTGGAAGCATTGAACATTTTTTTCAGCACGTCGTTGTGTTTTACGTCACCGCGTTCTGACACGATCGGGTTTTTAACCGATGGTGTGTGGGCGCGACGGATCATCAGTCAGCTTCATCGGTTAACCGATGAAAACGGTCCATCAGACCGTTCTCATCGGATAGACTGATCGTGTGTACGCGGCATAAAAGTCAGCATGGCACAATTTTTCATGCATATGCAAATATTGTATTCTGTTTTGATATAAAAGTATGTACATAAACAGGGTAACTACAACAATAATACTAAGAAGTAAACATATGTTATAGCATAATGATTACTAGATAATACAATAAAGGTAGGTAAAGTTAATTTGTATGTAAGAATACACGCTCTGATACATAGAGATATATTTAATATCTAATATTCTGATTTTATCAGACCAAAATGTGCAGAACACACATTTCCATGAAATGCAAGCAGCAAGTACTATACACGTTCACTAATAAAATGAATAGCTAAAATTATTCATAAAACACTAAATCTCTATAAGTTAATTATTTTTGTATTTCATATGCCTTTATTTAAGTACTGTATGACAAACATTTAAATAATACACTTTATAATTTTATAATAACATCTCTGTTTAGATACAGGCATGGTATATGATAAATTATAATACTGCCCACAAGGGGCTTAAATGGGTTGTAAAGGTTTGTTTTTTAGTTTCTAAATAGGTTCATTTAAGCTAGTGCATTATTGGTTCACCTACCTTTTCCTTCAAATTCCCTTCACTATTTTTTTTTTCTTTGTCTGAATTTCTCACTTCCTGTTTCTCCTTGGTAAGCTTGCCTCATCATCCAAGCCATTTTGGCTGGGGGTTAGTCAGTGTGCTCTTCCCTTCCCTTGGGACTACATCCCTGCGGAGAGTTTGAGTTTGATAAATAGCTGTGCCAATATTGTGTGACAAAAAATTGCAATGGCCAACACTTTATTCTCCAGGGCCTCTTCTTTCAAAAATATATAATGTTTGAGGGGTTCTAAGTAATTTTCCAACAAAAAATTGGAGATCCTAACATGAATGAAACCAGTTAGGTTTGTGTGCTTGTTTGCTTATTTCTTTTGGAGGAGATTTGTTTTTCATCTTTCTCAGGGGTTTGTATAACCCAGTTTGAGGCTTGGAGCCAGGAGATTCCTCATTGATCTGGGTGGGATGAAATCTTCTGGTTTTGGTTACAACAAGCACCCTGATTGTGCAGATGTGAGCTGGGTTTTTTTGCAGACTAGGACTAGGATTCTGGGCTCCACTCTCCTGAAGAGTCCACGTGTGTGCAAGGGGGCAGCCAGAAGAGTGTGTATCTGCATGGTGCAGGTGTCAGTGGAGCAGTGGGAAGGTGCAAGAGAAAGTGCAGAGGTGCAGCGTCTATACATGAGCACAGGGATGTTATGTTACAAGGCCTTAGCAACAGTGCTATTAAAGAGAGCCAGGAGGCTGAATCTTATTTTGTGTTAATGGTGGAAACCACGTTGTGGGCAATTGTTAGTTTTGTTAGACATTTTTTTTCCACTTAAATACTGTTCCTTACACATGGTCAAGTTACTAACAGTGTACTTGCAATGGTCAAAAGACATAAGGAAAGTAGACAATTTTTTAATCTTTCAATCAGGTTTTCAAGAATCATCTTCTATTGGATAACCAGGGTGATTGGATTGACATGAAGGAAGCTCCAGAAACAGTGCAAGCTCAATTAAAGCGGAGTTCCACCCAAAAATGGAACTTCCGCTTAACCCACTCCTCACCCCCTTACATGCCACATTTGGCATGTCATTTTTTTTGGGGGGGTGGGGCTTCAGGAGAAATGGGACTTCCTGTCCCACTTCCTCCTTCCGCCGAGGGGCTGGTTAGGCGATTAAGCTTAATCGCCTAACTTCAACCCCTCCCTGAATGTGTTCACCTGGGACACGTCCAGGTCCCAGGCAATCGCCTGTCCAATGGGACGGCGCATGCGCCGTCCGCGCATGCGCCGTGCCGTTCGCGCATGCGCATTGGGTGCCCAGCCATAAAGCCGAAGGCTGTCATGGCCGGGTGCCCACAGTTGTAATGAAGACACCGGCCGGGGAAGGGGGGAGAGGAGCGGAGCCCCGGCCGGCGCTTCGCTGGAACTATGGACAAGGTAAGTGTCTGTTTATTAAAAGCCAGCAGCTACACTTTTTGTAGCTGCTGACTTTTAATAAACATTAAAAAGGCCTGGAACACCCCTTTAACCAGAAGGGTGTCAGCCTTTGGGGCAGTTATTTCAGGATTTCGGTGGAAGATAAATGTGAGATGGCTAGCTTAAGTTCTTGTGCAACCTTCTTTCAACTTCACAAGCTAGATGTGGGGTCAGCAAGTTCTGCAAAATTTGGGAGAGGAGATTTTAGCAGCTTTTCTTTGATTGTCAGTGTTTCTTTTCATGTGTTCTCTCTCACCCATTTATTTTTCTAGTTATATCCCGCTGTGTGCTGATGTGAGGTAGGGCTAGGAACACTGCAAATTGCTATCAGATTTTTACCGTAATTTTCCCTTCCTGGCAATTGGTTCCACTAGATTTTAGTTAGGGGGTATAAAAGTAAAGGGGGCTGAATACAAATGCACACCACACGTTTCAGATATTTATTTGTAAATTGAAAACCATTTATCATTTTCCTTCCACTTCACAATTATGTGCCACTTTGTGTTGGTCCATAACAAAAAACCCAGAGAAAACACATTTACGTTTTTCGTTGTAGCATGACAAAATGTGGAAAATGTCAGGGCGTATGAATACTTTTTCAAGGCACTGTGTATGTATGTATATATATATATATATATATATATATATGTAGTGCTCACCCCAAGAAGGCAGCGGATCGCACCAAGGGAGCAGACATCTTGCACGTGGCACTCTCTTGTAGATGGGCAGGTACTTTGCTCGTTTGGCGCGAAACTTCGCCCTACGTCTCACGCAGGGGTGGGTGACTCCTCCAACTTGAAGAACTTGTCTAGATACGTTGTAGGCACACGCGGTGTCACAGCACGCATGCCCAAACACCCGCCACCTGAGGTTAACCCCTTTTTCACCGCACAGTTCAACACCACAATAATTATTTTTCTCAATAAAGACTCACAGTTCCGTTGCTAATGGTAACAGCCAAATCCCGGACGAGCCTCCACGTAAGCGCTCACCCCCGGAGGAGCCGCTGGTTAGATTTGGGATCGGCGTGTCACCTCTGTAGCATGTCTAGGGGTATGATGATGAATAGAAGATGTGAGCAATGACGGAATGTCCAAGCAGCAAGGTGTCGTTTTCTGTGCTTTTATTTTCTTGCCCAACATGGCAAACAGGTAACTTCAGGTGCATAAAGAAGATGGTGAGGAAAAGAAGAAAACTGCAGATTCAGCAGTCCTGCTTCAATAGTACCCTTTTGCTTCGTCGCCACTCCAGCCGGAGTGGGTGTAGTGTACCCGGACAGTCTCTCTCACAGAACTGGCAGCCGGAAAATCACTAAGAACTTTGAGAAGGAAGTCAAGCTTCTGCCACAGACTTGACTCAATGTAAATTAGAAGTGGTGCCTCTGCCACAGGCCTCTACTCCAAAATGAAGTTCAATGGAGCAATTCCTTCTCAATAAGTCAATTTGCCTGAATCTCCCTCAGGTAGCATCTTTGGTTTCTTTTGGAATCACTGACTGACAAATTACAACATATAATTCGTCAGCGTCCAGCAACTCGGATCCCCGGTGGATTGTCTAAGCCTATTAGGATCACTTGCTTCCGGGCTCACTTCAGACCGACTTCTCCACCAAACAGCACAAACTCGCTTGGGATCTTTTCATAGATGTAGGGACTCAGTAAGTCACTGAGGCCCCTTTTTCAGCTTCAGTTGCTCCGGGCTATGAGGGCCCAGAGTCAGGAACTCCGCGTAGCACGTGCGCCCCGGCCTGGTAGGCCATATCACCGGGGCCCGTGAATGTGCGCACACCCTAAAGGTGGGTGCCGCACCATGAACGGGTAGAGAATGAAAAACCCCACCAAATGGCATCTGCGCCAGAAATACCCTCCCCCAGCATGCTCCGCGAGGGAAACACTCCTTTAATTGGCTGCTGGAGAAAGGCGCCTCTGCCTGGACCCCTCTGCCGCCACCTGTCGACCAAAGATGGAAACGTATCTTTGGAACACAGAATGAGACCACAGGCAATCCAGCCTGGCAGAAATCTAATTTATACAACTCAACATGAATGAGAGTAAGGTAACTCTCTCATTCCCCTCTAAATTTAGATAGCGTCCATACTGAAAGTACAGGGGCGCTACATATATATATATATATATATATATATATATATATATATATATATATATATATATATATATATATATATATTATAAAATATAAAAAGGTACACCAATGATGGGCAGACTCACACGAAAAAAAAGAAAAAAAAGCAACAAGAATTTCACAGATTTTTCTAGTGAGTTATGACGTTATGACCCATACACGAAGCAAGGTTCATACAGATATGGATGATAGAGTTTGGGGTGGAAGAACTTGACTGGCCTGGACAGTCCTGACCCATTAGAACATCTTTAAGATGAATTAGAGTGGAGACTGCAAGACAGACCTTCTCTTCCACATCAGTGCCTGACCGCACACATGCTGTTTTGGAAGAAAGCTCAAATATTCCCACAGACACACTCCTAAACTTTGTGGACAGCCTTCCCAGAAGAGTTGAAGCTGTTATAGCTGCAAAGGGTGGGACAACTCAATATTGAACCCTACGGACTAAGACTGGGATGCCATTAAAGTTCATGTGCATATAAAGGCAGGTGTCCCAATACTTTTAGTAATTTAGTGTATATGTGTCTGAGTCTGTCCATGCCACCCCACAGGAGTAAATGTACTGTGGTGTGGGGAAAGTAATGAACTTCTTGAATGTAAGAGTATAAACCAGGTATTGTGGGTGCATGTTTCGACCGCCAATACAAAGCAATGAGGCATCTGGCGGCAGTAAGAGCATAAAAACGTAATCTTCTGGCAACTTTAGGAAGTTTTATATATATATTTTTTTACTGAACCCATCATCCCCAGAAATGCTTTGAGCATGTAGCCCCATGATGTGCTCACATTTACTTGCACTCACATGTGTCAGGTGCTTCAAAAGGAAGGGGCCAAAAAATCCCTTTTTAGTTCTGAAGGACAAACATTCCTTCATACCACTAAGACCTCTTTCACATAGGACGTATACGTGATGATCTACCCCGTGAACTTCTGCTTGCTCAGGGGGATCGCTCCGTTGACCCCCGCTGAGCCGGCAGGTGGCAGGGCAGTCCCTGTACACTGTGCAGAGACTGCGCTGTCAGATCTCCACCCTCCCCTATGGGGGGATCGGATGTCTGTCCGTGTTCACCCGATCCGATCCGCAGACAGTTGAAAAAAATAGGGTTTTCCTCCGTCTGCATAATCGGAGGATTGCGGACCAGGATGAGATCGGGTGTCAGCGGATATTCATCCGCTGACAACCGCAATCTCATTGGGATCAATGTATGTCCCTTTTTCTTCCGTACACAGATGGATGAAAAAGCAGACATACGGTCCGCCCGTGTGAAAGAGCCCTAAGGCTTTCGGTAAAGGTGCAGAAATTTGTCAGGGGGGAAAGATGGGGTTATTTGCAGCAATTTTGGTTGCTTCTTAAAGTATTAAGCAAAAGATACATGATTATAATTATGCCTAAAAAATAGTAAGTGACGTCCAAATCTTTTTTATTTTAGACTAATTAAAATGTAGTATATAGTGTTATGAAGCCTTATTATATTTCATCTGGAAAGGAAAATGCAAGCCATTGTGTAAATGTTTTTGTTACCTTTGCTAAATTAATACAGGCAATGCTATAATCAATGCAAACTAGAGAGTCACCACCTGCATTCCTAATTGTATGATGTTATGAATTTGCCTCCTCGCTCATGGAATTATTCCAGATGTACTTACATGTTAATACAATTACTGTTCACGTTCTTGAGGCAAATGGAAATTTGATATTTATATATATTTAAGGAATTGGTGTCAAACATCCCCAGTGTTCATCTAATTGGTAGGCAGACTGTAAATAAACGCAAAATATACAATGCAGGTAAATTCTTGGGAGAATTTAAAGAAAATGTACACACTAATGTCAAGTAAAAAAAAAGGATTTTTAATAAACAGCTTACCTGTAAACTCCTTTTCTTGAAGTACATCACGGGACACAGAGCGCATAGCCATTACACTTGGGTTATATGGAAACCTTCAGGTGTGGACACTGGTGTAATCAATTTCACAGGAAGTTTCCTCCCTATATAACCCCCTCCCACTGGGAGTGCTTCAGTTTTGTAGCAAGCAATTCTCCCGAGGTTACACAATGTTCCCCAAAAGAGGGGTGGGAGCTCTGTGTCCCGTGATGTACTTCAATAAAAGGATTTTACAGGTAAGCTGTTTATTAAAAATCCTTTTTTCTTTATCGTACATCACGGGACACAGAGCGCATAGCCATTACACTTGGGATGTCCTAAAGCAATGCTCTATGAAGGGAGGGAGACCGTAAGGCCAAGAATAGCCAAATAAAAACATTGTCAGGAGAAAACATGGCTCCACCAACAGAAAAACAAGGGGGCGTGAACCGGGCCAGAGGATACTATACTGCTGCCCGTAGGACCGCCTGCCCAAAAGCTGCGTCCGTACCCTTTGCAACGTCCAACTTATAAAATTTAGTAAACGTATGTACGGAAGACCAGGTTGCCGCCTTGCAAACCTGTGCCATAGAGATCTGATGGTGTGCCGCCCAGGAGGCACTCATGGCCCTCGTAGAATGGGCTTTAACTGATAAGGGAGGTGGAACGCGCTTCAGACCATATGCCTGAAAAATCAGCTGCTTAATCCACCTAGCCAAGGAAGACTTGGCAGCCGGCTGACCCTTCTTGGGGCCATCCGGAAGAACAAAAAGCACATCTGTTTTCCGAATCTTCTCTGTAGCCTTGAGATAGACCCTCATGGCTCGAACCACGTCCAAAGTATGAAGCAGTCTTTCCTCTCTGGACTGGGAAGTAGGAAAGAAGGATGGTAGGACTAGATCCTGATTCAAGTGAAAACTGGATATGACCTTAGGAAGGAAAGAAGGTTGAGGCCGCAGAACCACTCTGTCCTTATGCAGAATAAGGTATGGCTCCCTGCATGGCAAGGCTGCCAGCTCGGAAACCCTTCTGGCCGAAGCCATAGCCACCAAGAAAACCAACTTTCGGGTTAGTAGCACAAGAGGGATTTCTGTCAGAGGTTCAAACGGCTGACAAGACCAGATTTAAATTCCAGGGGCAGAGGGGAGCTCTAATAGGGGGATTCACATGCAAGACCCCCTGCAAGAAGGTTTTCATAAGCGAATGGGTGGCCAAGGGTCTTTGAAACCATATTGATAAAGCCGACACCTGCCCCTTTAGAGTACTAAGAGCCAACCCTTTGTCAACGCCAACCTGGAGGAATCGCAAGATCCTGTCAATAAAAAACTTTCGAGGATGCCATTTTTGAGACTCGCACCACTCCACATAGGTTCTCCAGACTCTGTAATAAATATTTCTGGAGACCGGTTTCCTAGCCTGAATCAACGTAGATATGACCTGATCTGAGAGGCCTCTGCCCTTAAGAATTAGGGATTCAGCTGCCAAGCCGTCAAATTTAGCTGCTGTGAAGCAGGATGGCAGATTGGGCCCTGAGACAGCAGATCTGGGCGCAGGGGGAGCGGCCCCGGCACCCCGACTGACATCTTCACGATGAGTGCGTACCAAGCCCTCCTGGGCCAGGCTGGGGCCACCAGGATCACAGGCCTGCGCTCCACCCGGATCCTCCGTAGAAGGCGGGGAATCATCTGCAGTGGAGGGAACGCATACAGAAGAGAAAACTGGTGCCAAGGGCAAACCAAGGCATCGGTCCCGTAGGCCGAGGGATCCCTGGCTCGGGATATGAATTTGTCCAATTTTTTGTTGGATTTTGTTGCCATAATGTCCACATCTGGGACTCCGAATCTTTGGCAAATCTCTTGGAATACCTGGGGGTGAAGAGACCATTGTCCCGGGAGCAACTGTTGACGACTCAAAAAATCTGCTTGAGAATTGTCTATCCCTGGGATGAACACCGCCGAGATGCAGGGTACATGGGCTTCGGCCCATGAGAAAATCAGGTTTACTTCTCTTTGGGCTGCTGGGCTCTTCGTGCCCCCCTGGTGGTTTATGTATGCCACCGCAGTGGCGTTGTCGGACTGTATCCTTACTGGCAGACCCTGAAGGGGGAGAGTCCAGGCGATCAGGGCCAGTCGAGCAGCTCTGATCTCCAAGATATTGATGGGAAGCAGTTTTTCTGCCCCCGACCACAGCCCTTGCTGGGTCTGTTCTTCTAGAACTGCCCCCCAACCTAACAGGCTGGCATCCGTGGATACTATCTTCCACGTGATGGGGCAAAAGGATTTCCCTTTTGACAAATTTTGAGAGACCAGCCACCAAGACAGGCTGCGCCGGACCTTCGGGGAGAGCACTAACGAACGATCTAACGCCTGAATGGATTTGTTCCAAGCAGAGAAAATGGCTGCCTGAAGATATCTGGTATGGATCTGGGCGTAGGGCACAGCCTCGAAGGCGGCCACCATCTTCCCCAGCAGTCGCATACATAGGTGAATAGTCGGCCTCTTCTTGCCTAAGATCACTTGAACTGCTTGAGCTATTGATCTGATCTTTGCTTGAGGTAAACTTATCCTCTGGCAGTCTGTATCTAGCCGAAGGCCTAGATATTCCAACTGCTTTGTGGGTTTCAATACCGATTTTTCCAAGTTTACAATCCACCCGAATCACTCTAGATGCTGAACTGTGCGACCTACTGCCTGATTGAGGTTGGAAGCTGAGCTGTCGATAACCAGAAGATCGTCCAAGTATGCCAAGACTAAAATGCCTTCTGTCCTTTGGACGGCTAGCACCGGGGCTAACACCTTTGTGAATACCCGCGGAGCTGTTGCCAACCCGAAAGGGAGGACTACGAACTGGTAATGGCGGTGATCTATCATACAACGAAGAAACCTGTGATGTGCCGGGTAGATCGGCACGTGCAGATACGCATCTTTTATGTCTATAGATGCTAGAAAGTCGTCTTGATGTAGGCTGGCTGCCACCGAACGTATGGACTCCATACGAAAGGTCTGAATGTTTAGAAAGCGATTTAGGCGTTTGAGGTCCAAGATAGGCCTGACGTCGCCATTGGGCTTTGGTATTATGAAAAGGTTGGAGTAGAATCCCAGACTCCATTCCTGGGTTGGTACTTCTACAATTACTCCTTGGAGCCAGAGACGATCCAATGCTTTTACAAGAGAGGCCCTCTTTAATGGGTCGCTTGGAAGACTTGACCCCTGAAGATGAGGAGGGGGGACTTCCCGAAACTCTAGCTTGTAGTCCGTGGTTACCACGGATCTTACCCAAGAGTTGGGAATTCTGGCCTTCCACACTTCGGAGAAAAACCGAAGCATTCCCCCCACCCAAGAGAGTGGGGGCGCCCCTTCATGAATCTGACTTGAGGACTGGTTTAACCGGCTTGCGAGGCCATGGCCTCTTGCCTGTCGTGGCTTGTCCTTGTGGGCGGCTATTAAATGCTGAACGCCCGGGAGGCCGTCGATACTGACGGGAAGTTGAAGGGGCCAAACCTGTGAAGGCCTGTCGCTTAAATGCGGGCCCACGCGATCTTTTCTTGATAGGCAAGAAAGAACTTTTACCACTTGATATGGTCTGGATATATTTATCTAGGTTTTCACCGAATAGTCTCCCACCATGAAAGGGAAATCCTGCTAAAAGCTTTTTGCAGGGTGCCTCTGCTGACCAGTTTTTTAGCCACAAAAGGCGACGCATATGAACCAACAGCAGAGATAAACGGGACGCCTGTTGAACGGAGTCCTTAATAGCATCTACTGCAAAGCAGAGAGCTCTTGGGAGGTCAGCCAATTCACGAGCTTGCTGAGCCGGTATGTCCCTTAATATCTGTTTAGTCTGATCCTTTAAAGCCTGACAAACGCCAATGGCTGCCACTGCTGGCTGAACCACGGCACCTACTGTGGTAAAAGAAGCCTTCAGTAGGGTCTCCAATTTTTTGTCGACTGGATCTTTAAACACCTGGACATTTTCCACCGGACAGGTCAGGAATTTATTTACGCAGGAAATGGCTGCGTCCACGGTAGGGAGTGCCCATTTCTTTGCAAATTCTTCTTCCATAGGATAGAGAATGGTGACCCATTAAGGAGGGATAAAAATCCTATCAGGTCGAGCCCAATCCTGAAAAATCACGCTCTCCAGAAGGGGGTGAACCGGGAAAGACGCACCACTCAATGGTGCCTTCAAGGAACCTAAAGAGGATACCGCGGGGGCTAATTGTTCTGACACTGGAAGTTTAAAAGCAGTGCGAACCATATCCGTCAGAGACTGGATCCACAGACTCTCTGCTTGAGAAGCCGAAAAAATTTCATCTATAGTGGAATCTTCAATGTCTGACCCGTCAGGACTCAGGTCCGCTTGATCCCCCTGTGGGTCCAATTCCTCCGAAGAGAGGACCTCTGCATCCGAACACACCGTTCTAGGTGACGGGGATCTATCGTGTTTGCCACCCGGCAAAGAGCGGGCAATTAAAGCAGTTAACCTTTTCTCTAGCCCACCCAGGGTGGATTCTAGCATTTCTTCCGTAACATAAACGGGAATGGGTTGATTGGGGGCCGCCTCTGCCCCTAGCACCCTCAATGGCTCCTGCATGATGCTGTTCGGTGGTCTATCTGGTGAGGGTGGGACCACTGGAGCCTGGCCCAAATCCTCTGACCCCGTTGGAGACCCCTTTACTTTTTTGGCACCTTTTGCAGCCTTAGCTGGTCCTGATCCCTTGGGAGCCATTGCACAACCTTGAGACACCCCTACAGCCAACACCCAACTGTTGTAGCTAGAAGTGAAACATTAATAAGGACAGGCTATGGTAAACATTTTTTTTTTTTTTTTTTTTTTTTTTTTAATTTTCATACGCCTGAGAAGGCGGCAATACCGAGGAGAGTCCTGTGAGTATTGCCACACCAATGCCCGTTAGCTGGAGTCCAAGGTTGCACCCACTCAGATACTGCCAGATCTAAGACTGAGTCCCTTTAAGAAAAAAATCTTTTTTTATTTTATTTTTTTCTAGTCAGTGTGGACTAAGTCCAGACCTGAAGATCCACAAACCACCACTGGGTGTCACTGTTAGCCAGAAATGGCTCAGCTGCGCGCTCTGTGTCCTCACTCTCCACTGCTCTCAGGAGGAAATGACCAGCCAGGAAATGCTTTTTTTTTTTTTTTTTTTTTGCTTTATCTGAGACCTGACGCTGCTGGCCCGCCCCCCCCACGCTGAAACCAACATGGAGGAAGCAGAGAGCAGAGGAGAAGCCTGGACCAGCGCTAGTAACACAGACACCCGGTAAGCCACTAATCTTTGTAGTGCACACATAGAGGAAGCTGTCCCCCTAGGCTTCCTAGGAAACAGGAGTTTTGTCAGCACTTCCTCTCTATACACGTGGGGCTGCAGTATCATGCTAACAGGCAAATCTGGGGGGAGTAGCAAAATACATATCTTTAAAAGCATATATATATCTACATGTTATCTGGGTAAACATTAGTACATCCCATCCTGCCTCAAAAGACATAGTGGAGATAGTGGCTGATGCACAAGCATACCATTAGCCAACCCAGAACCCCCAGGGGGATACCTACTGTTGAACCAAGTCCCGCAGGTTCCCTCTTACCTGCTCCACGCCGCAGGGTATTGCAAAATGCAAGAGGCCCAGCCTTCCCCCATCTCCGTGGGTATTGTCTTGGACCTTCAGGGACCGGGGTCCTGTGTTAAGGAACCCACACCCCTGGACCTATATAGCATCCTGGCATCAGTAGCGTTTAGTTCTTGGAAGAGACTAAGGCACTGGAGCCCAGAATCCAGCCCTCCAAGGAGAGGCATTATAGGCAAAACCCCACTCCAGCAGGGCCCGGGTACCGTACACCTTGGCTTTGAAGCACTTCGGACGGATCCGGCTAGCTATCCTGGGTCCCGAGACCTCCGAGGGACAGCTAGACGTGACCAACACCTAAGACACTGGCGAAAAAACTGAAGCACTCCCAGTGGGAGGGGGTTATATAGGGAGGAAACTTCCTGTGAAATTGATTACACCAGTGTCCACACCTGAAGGTACCCATATAACCCAAGTGTAATGGCTATGCGCTCTGTGTCCCGTGATGTACGATAAAGAAATGAATATTTCACAATATTGTAAACAATAAAAAAATTGTTTTCAGAAATACATTGGGAATAATATTTAGAAATATAATTTAACCACATCATCCAGACTCTGTTGGGTTTGGGACACGCAGCGCAATGTTCCCAAGACAGCTCCCACGATAGCTATGTGATCACATGACCACAATGTCAACAAAGCTTTTATACATAAATTAATTCAGAACATAACAATTCATTAGACATACAAAACTAATAATTTTTTTTTTAGTGCTGAATAGCAAATAAATGCCCTGGTTTTAAAAAGGGTAAAATCTTCTGGAACTTTGTTGTAATAAATATACATTATAAAGCATGACATTAGATTACATTAAATGTAAATAATTAAAGAGGGTGTCTAATATCTTTTTTTTATCTTTTGAGTTCAAAAAGTAAAATAACAGATGCTGCATTCAACACAAGATCTGAGACAGTTTTAGAACTAGATAAGGTAATAGAGCATAGGTCCTCAATCCTTTAAACAAGGTGCCAGTTGACCAGCTATCAAACTTTTTGGGGCAGGATTTGAAACACTAGGAGTAAAAAAAATGCCCATGCTTTGGATGTTGCAGTAAAATATATTCCTGCATTAGTGGTGAGTGGGATTAAAAAATGTCCAGCATCATTGGCTTGTGGAAATAATAAACACCCATGCATCTGTGGTTGGTAGTAGTAGTAATTTTCCCTTGGTGGTCATTAGGAGTATTAAATTCCATGGAGTCAATGGCAGTAAAAAATGTCCCTGCTTCAGCTGGCAGTTGGAGTAAAAATGTCTCTGCATCAGTGGTCAGTGAGAATAGTAAATGCTCCAATGTCATTGGAAGGAATGGTGCACCATATTGATGTTAGTGGGAGGAATGGTGCCATAGCATTGGTGGTCATTGGGAGGAATAGAACCCCAGAACTGCTGTCAGTGGTCATTGGGAGAACTGGTGCACCAGCATTTTTGTACATCTCCTTATAGCGAGGCTTGGACTATACAGGCACCATCAGACAGGAGAGCACTCTGGTGTGTATATGATGAATTGCAAAAATTTGTTTTTTAAATATTCTCTTTAATCATGGTTTATATTTTATTATTATTATTTTTTTAACTGTGGTGGGGCATTCACACTGATGTATAAGAGAGATCATGCAATGATATTTAAATAGAAACAACAGCCAAATAATTTGGCCATGCATTGGCAACAAAGCAACATTTAGTAGATCTTAGATCAGAAAAACTAGTTATTTGCACTTGGACATTTTCCAGTAAAGCCTCGTACACACGACCAGTCCATCCGATGAGCACGGTCCGAAGGACAGTTCTCATCGGTTAACCGATGAAGCTGACTGATGGTCTGATGTGCCTACACAACATCGGTTAAATAACCGATCATGTCAGAACGCGGTGACATAAAACACAACGATGTGCTGAAAAAAAATAAGTTCAATGCTTCCAAGCATGCGTCGACTTGATTCTGAGCATGCATGGATTTTTAACTGATGGCCGTGCCTACTAACAATTGGTTTTAACCTATTGTTTAGGCATCCATTGGTTAAATTTTAAAGCAAGTTGTCTTTTTTTTAACCGAAGGTTAAGTTACCAATGGGGCCTACACACGATCGGTTTCGACCGATGAAAACGGTCCATCAGACCGTTGTCCTTTGGTTAACCTATCTTGTGTACGGGGCCTTAGTTAAAAAATATCTGTTGGTATTATCTTTTCCTGCATGATCTAGATGGATCAGATCAGTGTGCATATCAAGTAAAAGCAGATCACAGACCTTTTGCTTTTGGTGAGTGATTTCAACAGGTTTGGCAACCTTAATATATAGATTACTTGAGCATTGAGCTCTGTCATTTAGGGACTCATTAATGACTGGAATAGTACCACTGGATTGGTGTAGGTCCAATGTGGTGCCTATATTTAAGAAGGGATCAAAGCCAAGTAACTATAGACCTGTTAGTTTAACTTTTATAGTCGGGAAGATAGTGGAGAGTTTACATAGACAAGTTCATACTGGAAACAAAAAATATTTTAAGCAACAGACAGCATGGATTCATGAGACAGAAGTTGTCAAGTAAGCCTGATTTATTTTTATGAGGAGATAAGTTAAAACTTTGGATAGAGGGGTGGCTGTAGATGTGGTATACTTGGATTTTGCAAAAGCGTGTGACACAGTTCCCCACAAAGGGCTCATGTGTAAGGTAAAGACTACAGGCTTGGAAGGATCAGTGGCAAATTAGGTTTATTGTTGATAAAAGTAAAGTTAGGCACTTGGGGGCGTAAGAATATGCATGCATCATACATATTAGGGGGAGTACAATTGGAAGAATCAATGGTGGAGAAGGATCTGGGGGTTTTGGTAGATTGTGAGCTTAATAATAGCATGCCATGCCAAGCTGCAGTTTCCAAAGTGAGCAAAGTCCTTTCTTGTATTAAGAGAGGTATGGACTCCAGAGAGAGATATAATTTTGCTCCTGTACAAATCATTAGTAAGACCTCATCTGGAATATGCAGTTCAGTTTTGGGCACCAGGTCTCAGAAGGAACTGGAGAAAAGGCAGAGAAGGGCAACAAAACTGATAAGAGGCATGGAGGAACTTGGCTATGAAGAAAGATTAGAGGAACTGAATTTATTCACTCTTGAGAAGGGGAGATTAAGGGGGGGGGGGATATGATTAACACGTACAGTAAGAGTTGTGAAGATGTGGAATAGACTCCCTCCAGAGGTGGTTCTGGACAGCTCAGTAGATAGCTTTAAAAAAGGCCTGGATTATTTCCTAAATGTTCATAATATAACTGGGTGCTAACATTTATAGGGGGGATAAGAAATGAATTTCCCCTGCTATAGCAAATTGGATCATGCTTTGCTGGGGTATGTTGCCTTCTTCTGGATCAACTGTGGGTATAGAATTGGGTATATGGGATTGTATATTAATTTTTTTTGGTTGAACTAGATGGACTTGATTAACCTGATTAACTATGTAACTTGGTGTTTTGCCATAATTGTATTGCAGGATTAACGAAAGATGTTTTGTTAATGGTTGTGTATTAGCATATGTATGTATATATTGGATAATAAATATTATACCAAATCCTTCCTTCCCAGAAAAAATATAGCACAGCACACTACTTTGTTTAAATAACTGTCTATAAATCTACATCAGAAGTCATGCTACAGTGTGTCCCAGCAGTCCAGATGACTGAGGAAGAAAAGCTATTAAACAACATGATAATCCTATCCTTCAAAAGCCAACATTGCCTCAGAAATCCTTTAAATATTATTAACTCTGTTAGTGATCAGTTAATGATCCCTTTGAAGAAACTAATTCCTCATTTATCTCAATATACTTAATATCACCCATAGTCACATTCTAACATCGATCTCTAAAAATTTCATCAAGATTCTAAGTCATACAAATGGGTTATTAGCAGTTGGTTCCTTAAAGAGTAGTTAAAAGCTCTAGCTGTCTCATTTACTTCCATGATCACAAATCATAGGGTCATTATATATCACAATAGCTAATCTTTGCTACATAATATGCCTGGAAAGGAAATCAATAACTGAATTTTGTGGGGGGAAAATATAGCATTAGTCTCCCCTACTCCCCTATTTAGGAACCTTAAAATTATGGGACACAATTTATAAGTATGATAACTATGTTTCCTGAGTTTACTGTAACATCTATTTGTGCCATACAGCTCTCATAATAGAGATCAATAATCCCTCTTGGTTGTAGACAAAATTACTGCTAATATTATTCTTTATTCAGCTGAAAGTAATCAGAAATTGAACTGGTAGGATGGTGCTACTCATAGGAGTTGATTTACTAAAGGGAAATAAGCAATTTCATTTGCAAGGGAATTCTGTCTGCTGACTATAATAAGGTTTACCTATAGGTACTGTAAATACTTTTACTTTCGCTTTTTTGTAAAGATATTAACTGAACATGCAGCCAATGACGTCACTGGCGCATGCACTCTGAAGGAACGGCCACCCAGTCCTGTGCCGTAAACATCTTGGTGTGTTGAACAGACTCTTTTGTGGGACTCGTTCCCAGGAGGACATTGACAGTGCCTGGCAGGAGTGGATGTCCATTAAGGACTGTCGCAGACTGGTTCATAGTCTGCTCATAGACTATAACTTGATGGACTTCTAGGAGGAGGAGGAGGTCTGCTGATTTTGACCCTCCCCCACTACCCCTGTGTGTCTTTGTCTTTTTCATAAAGCTTTGGGCCTGTGAATTCCCCTTCCCCTTCCCTATCCTACCTCCGTACCCCCCCCCCCAATCACACCTGTTACCTGTTGAATTTTAATTTGTTTGAAACGTTATATGACCTGCTTAAGTAATATGTATTTAGTAACATGTTTTTAGTAAATGCCTTCGGGGTAATGCGGCGGGATGCATGATGTGATGTTTCAGGGTATTATTATTCTGCACAACACATTAAGCATTATAACGCAAGATGAATGTCATTTATTGTATGCTTGAAACTGTATTGTTATGTAGTCTATTTATGTGCTGTGTCGCAGTACAGGATGGAATGCACCCGTTTAAGTATTTGTTTTCTGTATATTTTAATCCAAAATAAAGTATTCATTGTACCCCTCCAATAAAGCCACACATGTACTCCTCCACATGAACTCAATGTTAAGAGAGAGTTCCAATTTCCCACTCTCTCTTTATTCAGCTGATCGAGTGGACATGATCAAATGTACTTTCTCTTGCCTGATATAGCAATTACTACCATTTGAAATGTAGAAAACCTTATAGGGGGGCGTGTCCAAGATGGCGCTGTGAGCAGAAGCTAACCTCTGAGCTCCGCCGGCATCCGCTCCAATATCCGAGCTATCGGCGCAAGATTGCCGCTCTGAGGACTGCCAGGGATACCTTGCAGCGTTGGGGATCTGGGGAGCTGGTCGGCGGATCCTGCCTCTTTGGCCCTGCTGAGGTGTGAGCCGTACTGTCTTCTCCCGGTCCGGCCTGGCCCCCCACACGTGGCGCGTGGAAAAGGCCTCCAGCGACCCCATCCAGCTCCGGTGGGGGAGACCCGACATCCTCGTTCGCCGTTCCGGCTCCAAGGATCGCCGCGGATGTACTCACCTCCCCCGTTCCTGCTCTTCACCACGGGACCTGCACTAGGCCTCAACGGAGCCGCGGCCTCGATTTCCGCTCGCGGACCCCCGGCGCAATGATCCCGCCCAGCACACAGGCGAGGGAGACCTGATATCCTCGGTCATTGATCCGGACTCGCGGGGCCGTCGTGGGTGTGCTCCCCGCCCCTGCCCCTATCCACGGGACTTGGACTAGGCCTTAACGAAGCCGCGGCCTCGATTTTCACTCGCGGACCGATCCTGCACACAGACGGCTCCAACAGCGGAGCAATCACTGAGGGGCTCCCCAGGAGGACTGATAGCTGCCCGGGCCTCTCCCCTGACCCGGCTCCCCCCTCACTGGGAGCGGTGGCCTTGGTGTCCACACCTGGGGGGTACTACTGCGGTGAGTGACCAGGAGTGCTGCATGCTGGACTCTGTTTTCCCCCTCCACGGCTGCCTGTCACCAGCACTTTTCTAGACTTTGATCCTCATCTGGAGCACGGGGCTGGGGCGTCTGGGGGCCCCCACCGCGGTCGCAGAGACACCTGAATGAGGCGCGGCCGGTCAGGAGCAACGGGTGGTAAGGGGAAAAAATACAAGTTCCCTCTTCTCCCGGTGTCCCCCCAGCTGACGCCGGACCCCCTGGCTACCCCTCGGGCCACTCGCGGCCAGCCCAGGGCATCACAGACGGGCCCGATGGAGGCCGAGGAAGAGAGGCCCCCTAGGCTGGCAGATGTTATGGCGGCCATAGCCATGTGCCAATCCACACTCATGGCAAAAATAGAGGCAGTGCAAATGGATGTTGGCCTTCTCAGGCAGGACATGGATAAGCTCAGGTCCAGGATGACAGAGACTGAACAGAGAGTCAGCAATGCAGAGGATAGAGTTGCGGAACACAGTGCGGCGCTCCACTCGCTTCAAACTAAGGTCAAGGCCCTGGAGTATAGAGCTGAAGATGCCGAGAATAGAAATAGACGCAACAACCTGCGCATAGTTGGCCTGGCAGAGGGCGCGGAGGGCAACAATCCGACGTGCTTTGTGGAGGACATGCTACGCAACCTTTTGCCTGATGCACGCCTGTCCCCTCACTACGCGGTGGAACGGGCTCACAGGATCCCACCCAGGCCTGGCCCTCCGGGTGCTCCCCCCCGCACGCTTATCCTCAAACTCCTCAATTTCCGGGACAGAGACGAGGTCCTCCGTGCATCTAGGGCGGTGGGGGATTTGAGGCTCCAGAACAACAGATTGATGATCTTCCCTGACTACTCTATAGAGACGCAGAAATTGAGGAAATCGTTTGATCACGTGAAGGCAGCGTTGAGGGCTCGCAACATTCGTTACAGCGTTCTCTTTCCAGCCCGCCTGAGGGTCCAAGATGGGGAGACAACCCGCTTCTTCACCTCTCCGAGAGACGCTTCTGCCTGGCTGGAGTCCCTGCCTCGTGACCATCCAAGAGCTTGAGACGACCTTTAATATGCACTGGGCCCCCCTGCTTTGACTCGCCGGACGAGCACTACGCCACTCATCCGTTTCGTTGTGCGCCCGCAGCGTCTGTTGCAACCGTTGTGCCCGTTGATGCTGTGGCTGCCTTCACGGGGGCCCAGATACTCCCCACGTGTGGGACATTAAGATGGTGCCCCTGGTTAGATGAACCAGGAGACTTCTCAAGCTGCAGCTTCCTGTCACCCAAAGGATCTGATAGACGGGCCAACAGGCCTTCCGAGTTGATGGTTTAAGTTTTCCCCTTTCTTACTGGAGGGACTCCTCATTTACATATACATTTTTTTTTTTTGAATTGCTACTTTATTTTTATTTTTTATTTATATTTTCCATTATTTTATTTTTTTATTTTTTGGTTCCCGACAGTCTGAGATATATCCCGGCGGATGCTACAGCTAGGAGGACATAGCGCAACTCACTCCTTAACCCCGCTGAACTTGTTTGGGGTTGGGAGCGGCTCTTGCACAGGACCCCCCTTTGCAGCCAGCGAGCTGATTTTTGGTTTTTGGGATGGAAACCTGCCTCAGTTTTAAGGGGTTGGGTGGGGTGGGGGGAGGGGTGGGTTCCCACGTTTGGGACGGTTTATGGTTTGTTTTTTATGTTTGTTTTCTCAAAAAAAGTGTCTTGCAAGTAGGTTCTGAATATGCATTACGTGAGTCATTGTCAGGTATATGTTTTGGCTGTCCCTTCCGAGTCAAGAGAGCGGTCTCAGGGGGTGGGCGCCCTTTTCATCCTGCGATAATTCACCCCGGGCGTGGCTATGTCAGCCCTTAACATACTGTCATGGAACACTAGGGGTCTAAATTCTCCGACGAAGAGGTCGCTGGTATTTCAATTCATTAGGGCCCACAGCCCACATATCTGTATACTCCAAGAGACCCACTTGGTGGGTAGTAGAACGATGGCCCTGAAAAAACCTTGGATTGGACATCATTATCATTCCACATATTCAAACTTTGCCAGGGGAGTCAGCGTTCTGGTGCACAAGTCCCTCCCCTTTAGGCTGCTCAACTTGGTACTTGACTCGGATGGCAGGTATGTAATAATGCATGCACAGATCCGGTCCATGAGGTTGGTTGTAGCAGGTGTGTATCTGCCCCCTCCTGCATCGATCTCCCTCTTGCATCGGGTCACCTCGGAAATAGCTGATTTTGCTAGTGATAACTTGGTCATAATGGGAGACTTTAACATGGTCCCGGACCAGAGCATGGACAGGATGTCCCAGAGTGGACCCTTCCACTCTGGTCTGGTGGAGTGGGCGGAACTGTTTGGTTTGACGGACGTGTGGCGCTGGAGAAATCCTCACTCCAGAGCTTACACCTGTCACTCTGCATCTCACAGATCCTTCTCTAGAATAGACCTGGCGTACCTGGGGGGACTGGCATTGCCTAAGGTTCAGGACATTAGGATTCTTCCGAGGGGCATTTCAGACCACGCACCGCTTCTCCTGACGATGGAGCTCTCCTCGGCCCCGGGCACAGTTTTATGGAGGCTGTCCAGGTTCTGGGTGTCAGACGAGGCGGTGGAGGGTCACTTTAGGGAGGCGCTACAGGAATATTGGGCAGTCAACCCCGGCTCGGCCGGAGCATTACCGGTGTGGGATGCCTTTAAATCATACACGCGGGGTCGGTATCAATCAATTATAGCTAGGGTCCGAAGGGAGAGGAGGGCTGAATTGGCAGGAGCAGAGGGGAGGGCAGCCTTGCAGGAAGCACAATATGTCCGTTCCAGGGATCCCGGTGACTATGACGTACTTCAGTCCCTGACTGGAGAGGTGGTGCGTATTCGCACCTCTCTCACCCAGAAACGTTTACTCGCCCAATCGCAGCGTATATTTGAGCAGGGGGAGAGGTCCGGAAAGCTATTGGCCTGGTTGTCACGGGAACAGTCCGGGGGGATGTGCGTCCCCTGTATACGGGGACCGGGGGGGGACCTACTGTATGCCCCTGAAGAGATAAACGATTGCTTTGTCTCCTTCTACAAAAACCTCTACAGTTCCAGGGCTGAATACTCTGGGGACGACCTGGCTTCCTATCTAGATCCTATTGACATCCCAGTCCTGACCACTAAATACCGCGAGCTGCTTGATGCCCCCATAACTGCAGATGAACTCCTGAAATCTCTTAAGACCCTCCAATCGGGTAAGTCGCCGGGCCCCGACGGTATACCAGTTGAATTTTACAAACAATACTCTGAGGACTTGACAGACAAACTGCTCGGTATGTTGACAGAGGCTCAGAGGATGCGGGAGCTCCCGCATTCCCTGAGTGACGCAGTGGTGGTGGTAATCCCTAAGCCAGGTAAGGACCCGGTCCTGTGTTCCTCTTACCGCCCCATCTCACTGATAAACGTCGATGCGAAACTCCTGGCCAAGGTCCTGGCCAGGAGACTAAACACAGTCATAACCGCTTTGGTACATCCAGACCAAACGGGGTTCATGCCGGGGAGGGGAACGGACATTAACATTAGACGGCTTTTCACGCATATGGACAGGGCACGGCCGGGGTCGGCGGGGGTAGTGGCGTCCCTAGACGCCGAAAAAGCTTTCGACTCGGTGGAGTGGGAGTTCCTGTGGGGTGTCCTTGGGCGGTTTGGCTTCGGGCCGAACTTTCTGGCGTGGTTGAGGATGCTCTACGCTGACCCCAGGGCCAGGGTCCGCACGAACGGCCTCCTCTCGGATACTTTCCCCCTTGGCCGGGGGACCCGCCAGGGTTGTCCGCTATCGCCGGGGCTTTTTGCCCTGGCGGTCGAGCCCCTCGCCATTGCCCTGAGAGCTGAGACCCGGGTCAGGGGTATAGCGGTGGGGGATGTAGAGGAGAAGGTGTCCCTTTATGCGGACGACACCCTACTCTATCTGGCAGATGCCAGTCAGTCGCTACGGAGAGCACTTGACCTATTTGAGGAATTCGGCCGGTTCTCAGGAATTCGCATAAACTGGGGCAAGTCCGTTCTCTTCCCACTGCACCCCTCGCTTCCGAGGGTAGATACTGGAACTCCCCTCCAGTGGGTGGGCGACTTCACATATCTAGGCGTTCGGATTGGTAACACCACACAGGAATATATCGAAGGGAACGTACAGCCTCTCTTATCGCATCTTGCGGTCAAGTGCACGGCCTGGCGCACCCTCCCGCTGACCCCAGTTGGCAGAGTAAACCTGCTCAAAATGGTGTTCCTCCCTAAGTTCTTATATTTCTTTCGCAACACCCCTTCCCACATTCCCAGATCCTTCTTTAGACGACTGGAGGGGGTGCTGACTTCTTTCATCTGGGCCGGGAGACCCCCCAGGGTGGCAAGGCAGATACTATACCTCCCCTTATCGGGGGGTGGGCTGGCTCTCCCAAATTTTCTTTTGTATTACTGGGCGGCTGTCCTGGTTACTGTGCGCTGGTGGTTCTCCCAGCCCAGACAGAATCCGGCGGTAAGACTTGAGGCGGCCATACTGGGGTCATATGCTGCATTGACTAATCTGGTATATAGGGGTCCCAGTGCCCCTCACCCTTTGACGGCGTCCATGAAGACAACCGTTGGAGTGTGGCGGGCGGCCAGAGCCATTTACTCTAAACCGAATTGTATCTCTCCACACACCCCATTGTGGGGCAATCCCACCCTGCCTCACCTCTGCGACCTGCCTGAACCCTCACAGTGGGCCAGATGCGGGATTACCACCCTTAAACATGTCATGGCAAACGGCAGGATCAAGCCCTTTCGAGAGCTGAGGCGGCAGTACTCCCTCCCTAACTCCCTCGAGTTTAAATACTACCAGCTGAGGCATGCGTTGAGGGCCCAATTCCCGGACACACTGACCCTGGAACCTGACTCGATCGAGCGACTGTTGACGTCGAGCGCAATGGGGAAGCCCCTTTCCACTCTGTATATGTATCTGACGGTGGGCCACGATGTTAAACTCACCCGGGTAATGGATAAATGGAGGGGGGACATTCCAGCTTTGGGGGAGGAGGAATGGGAGGAATGTGTCTCCACCTACATCCCGTCCATGATAGCAGCTAAAGACAGATTCATCCAGCTCAAGTTCCTACATAGGGCCTACTTCACCCCTCATAGAATGGCCAGTATATTCCCACATCTGGATCCGAACTGTCCTAGGTGTGGGGTAGGGGTGGGTACCTTTTGGCACATGGTCTGGGACTGCCCGAAGCTTCGGCCGTACTGGGCGGGGGTAGCAGAGAGGCTTAGCGATATAGGAGGGACCAGGGTGCCGCTGGATCCCATGGTGCTCCTTCTGAGTCATTTGGGTGAGGTAGAGGGAGACAGATATACTAAGCTATGTATTACATTCTCACTGTTTTATGCTAGGAGGGAGATACTGCTACGGTGGAAGTCGGTGGGACCCCCCACCCTTGGTTCCTGGAGGAAGGCGGTGGACTCGGCTTTGCCCCTGTATAAACTCACGTATGAGAGTAGGCAGTGCCCTGCTAAGTACGATAAGGTTTGGTCGGCTTGGGTGGATGCGCGGGGGTGGGGGGCTGATGGGGTGGGGGACTAGAGATGGACTCCCCCCCCCGCCCGGTATGGGGGCTGCTGCCCCTCCCCTCTCTCCCGGGGCGCCACCTAACTCGATCGCCTGCTGAGTTACCTACATGTTCTGGTTGAATATATGTGGCTTTGGCGTAAGGGCAACGGTCATTTACCCTAGTGTACTCTGGGAAGGTCTCCGGTTGGGTCTGCGCCTGATGGTTTACAGATGGGGGGCACTGGGGTGAGAGAGCTATCAACTTGCACCTCGATAGATTATTTTACTTTTATTATTTCCCCTATTTTTGATTTTCTTTTGTTTTACTATCTGCAAACGCTGAAATTGCTTGTTTCTAACTGTTACCGTTTCTCTGCAAATCTGATTGTCGACTAATGCATATCTTGTAATGCTGTTTTGTGAATAAAAATACCTTTCTGTTAAAAAAAAAAGAAAACCTTATAGGGGAAATTGTGTCTGAAATATAATTTATTCACTGCTTGAAGGGATGCTAATGGATCAGGTAGGCATAATATAACATCATCAGCATACTGTATAAGCAACTTTTGTGCTCCACCTTCCCATTAGTAAGACTTGAGAGTTATGCTGCGCACACGGGTTGTAAAAAATGATCGTGTGTGGGCTAAAACAACGTAAAAACAGAAGCAGGTTATGAGACGAGAGCGCTCGTTCTGGTAAAACTACCATTTGTAATGGAGTAAGCACATTCATCTCGCTGTAACAGACAGAAAAACGCAAATCGTCCTTTACTAACAGGAAATCAGCTAAAGCAGCCCCAAGGGTGGTGTCATCCGCATGGAACTTCCCCTTTATAGTGCCGTTGTACGTGTTGTATGTCACCGCGCTTTGCTAGAGCATTTTTAAAAAACGATAGTGTGTGGGCAACGTCGTTTTAATAATGAAGTTGGAAATAAACAACGTTTTTTCTACATGCCGAAAAATGATCGTGTGTACACGGCAGTGTGATCTGATAGCCTCTGTTAATGGTTCCATGTTAAGTACAAAAGTTATAGTGGAAAGGGGACATTAATGTCCCTTGCTGTAGGAAAGGAATACAGTAATGTGATGTCATCACACAGAGGCTCGCTGGATGACTTTGAAGCCAAGCTATAGAAGTTTATACAAATCACCTATCGTTTCTGAATCCTTGTAAGCACAATATTTTATGTAATAAATTTAGTATTTTAATAGTATTGTGCTCTGAAACTTCTCCCTTTTTATATTTTATGCATACTTTGGTCGGAGCTTGTTAATGGGGTGCAGGCTGAGTTTTTTTTTTTATTTTGTTTTGGGGACTTTGCTGCTAATTTTGGTCAATTGAGTCACTAAGCTTTGTGGAGATCTGAGGTTGAGAGCATTGGTTCCTCCAATTCCTCTAAGCAATACAGACAAAGTACAATTGATCTCTATTGATTGAGATTATTGTGGTCCTGTAAGGCCCTGTACACACGATCAGACATGTCTGATGAGACTTGTCTGACGGACCGTTTTCATCAGACAACTCTGAACTTGCGTACACACCAACGGACCAAAATCCGATCAGACCAGAACGCGGTGACGTAGAACACAACGACGTGATGAACAACAAAGTTCAATGCTTCCAAGCATGCGTCGACTTGATTCTGAGCATGTGCAGGTTTTTGGTCCGATGCTTGTGTACTAACCATCGAACCTGTCCGACGGACAGGTTCCATCAGACAGGTTTTAAAGCATGTTTTAAAACTTTCGTCTGACGGACAACGGTCTGATGGGCTGTACACACCATCGAACTGGTCTGATGAAACTGGTCTGCAGACCAGTTTCATCAGACATGTCTGATCATGTGTACAGGGCCTAAGAGGCCTCATTGTCTTATAAACACCTTGAGCACTGGATCACTTTCTTTATTGGAATCCAGAGTGCACTTTTATATGCATGTGGATGGGCTTTATAGGATTAATTATTGACTTTTGTCCAAGAGAGATGTATTAATTGTTTTGTTCGTTATCTATTTTTTAAACATCAATTCGATTTACCATTTTTTGACATGTACAATGTGTTGAACTAATTGATAGTTATCAATGAATTGCATGTTAATTTATTTATTTATATATTTTAATATACATGCTTCTTTGCTAAAAGTAAGAATCAAGCACACTAGCTGGTATCATTGTGTAGAACATTCTGTGAATTAAAAAATATACACTTTAGTGTGAAAACTTTAGTCCTCACATCTAAGCAATTGTTGCCTATAATATGAAAATGTAGCAAATAACAATACATATATATATATATATATATATATATATATATATATATGTATACACACACATATTGCAAATGCCAAATCGTTTTCAGCACTATTAATCACTGAATTAAAATATAACCTGTCATGAGAAAAATGTAGGCCGACTATTGACTATTAATTCTGTCTTATGTTTTTTTTTTTTCAGGAGTGCCAGTAAATAATATATGTACTTATTTACAGTATTATGTCAACAAGTGCTAGTTGCTAGGCTTAGTAACTCTATTTTATTTTCTTAACTCCAGCCAGCAATTAACAAATCTAAAAAAAAAAAACGTTTACTTAGTTTTGTTGTTTTCTATCACATACTGGGGCTACTATTGGACTTGTTTCTTGGTGACTGGTGGCATAATTTTTTTCAGACAATTTTAAGTAAAGAAATTAAACAGTTAAATGTTTAATAGTAACTGTATTATGACTCATTTGTCTTCTATGGACTTCTTGTCTACAGCAGTAAACAAGAATCAGCATCTAAGTCTAAAAATACATGGCATTTGTTAGCTGGCACAAGTTGTTTACACCGTTTTATAAATTGGCAAGGCAATGGGAAAGCTCTGTACTTTTTTATTCCCATGATGAAAACAAGCCAACTATTCCTCTATTGTGTAGTAAAAACACAAATGGAAAAGAACAAGCCATCCAGCTGTCGCATGTTAGTGGTGCAAAGTAGTATTAGATGTCATAATATAGTGACCACTACAATGACAGATACATTTTTTACTAAAAAGTAAAAGTTTTTTTTTTTTTTAAATTGGTATTTACTAACTATTAACACCCCTGCCCCACACACGCACTTAAATATGTAATGGAATTTCAGCATATCTAAACCCAAGAACAAAAATGTATTGCAGCTTCCCAGACCTTAGTTGTAATGCCTGTATTATTTTTCTATTTTCTAATGTCAGGTTGTTGAATTAAGCTTTGACAGTAAAAGCGGGAAGCGGGTTAGTATTCACAGCTGCACCAAATTCTGTGTGCACCAGTTTTAGTAAAAAATCTCTTTCATGGTGATTTACCAAGTGACTCCATATCCTGGTATTTCAAGTTCTTATGGTTCATTTAGAATGTATGCTCAATTGTGTGCTGTTTGATCTTAAAAATAAATATAGCGGTGAGCCCTATATTCTTCATTTGTTTCCCTTGAGCTTAGAAACACTAAAATATATACCGGACCCTCAAGGTGCCACCTACCTAATTAATATGTAAAAAATGGGTGAAGCAATACTAACATATGGGGATTGGATACACACAAAAACAGAGGAAAAATGACAGAATGAAAAAAGTGAAAAAAACAGAGGATGGGATCTCACAGTATAAAGATTGAATTCCAAACTTGTAATGAAAACCTGTAATAGCTCAACCAACCCTGTGGTAGCACATATCCATGGAACTTTACTCACCATACAAACATGATTATCAAAAAATATTTATTTGTGTCAAAAATAAGAAAAAAACATTAAAAAAAACCCCATAAAAATCATACATGCATTAGCATTGAAGCTATAAAAACAAAAGGACCATCTCTGGACCACCCAAGTTGCAGGAGTTGCAAAAATGCTGTGGTACACCTGGGATAATGTACCCAGGTCTAAATGACCTATGAAGAGTGACTCAAGTGTTAAATCAAGGTTAAACTGATATTTAAAAAGGGAGGATGAATGAAGTCAAACCACAAAAGTGGAAGCTATGAGATGATATCAATGGTTCTCCCGATCTGCATTGGAAAAACTATCGATAAGTAGGTGATTGTATTAGGGTGGAAGGTAGCTGTGAAGAAAAGGGGGAGAATTGCTAGGTAACAGTGATCAAGAGGAGGTGTGCAAGTGGAATCATAATAAATATAAATGTCCCCATGGCCGCATTGGACACAGCGCGCTTATCCCTTAACCTAGCCCTTACTTCGAAAGCTGAAAAGCATATCCGCTGGAGCGGAGCTAAGTTTTCTCACCAATGTGACAAAATGGGCCACATGCTTGCAGCCAAACTGACCCCTCTAACCAGACAGCGAACCTTACCTTAAATAAGGGTGTCAGGCTATAAACACACTTTGAACCCAAAACGAGAAATTTTATAGCGCAGATTGTGAGGATATTGAGCTCCACATGAATTCTTTAATGATAAAGCCAAAGGAGAACACTTAGATAGAACCCTAAACTTGGTTTACATATCTGTTATCCCTAAACCATATAAGTACCAGGGGGAGGTAGGAAATTATAGACCCATATCACTTATAAATAATGACATGAATATTCTAATCAAGATTTTAGCAGACCGCATAGCCTCTTTTATCAGCCTATATATTCACAAAGACCAGGTGGGATTTATCCCAGGCAGGCAAGGCTCAGACCAAATCCATAGGGCAATTGATATAATTTCGATACAACAATCGGGGTGGGCGCAGGGGTCACAACCGAAAGGGCTGCTCCTCTCACTCGATCTCCAAAAAGCCTTTGATTCGGTCTCCTGGCCGTACCTATTTAACATTCTACAATGATGGGGCTTTGGTCAGAGATTCATGGGCTTAATGTCAGCGATTTATTCCCACCCAGAAGCGCGAATAAGATTGCATTGTTACTATTCAGACACCATCAAAATAGCTAGGGGGACCAGACAAGGGTCCCCAAACCTCCTGTGCTATTATCAAGTGGCTAGACTGTCAAAATGTTCAATTGTCTACACACGCATAGAAAAGCCGGATTGGGTACAGATAGAGAGGCAAGAAGTTCCGACGCACACTTTAGACTTCCCTTCTCTGGTGCCCAGTAAAGGATCGCCCCCTTGTTATGTCCCCTGTGCTTTCCAACCAGGATAGCCTGAAGAGACACTGATCTCTGATGTCAGCCATGTCACCACTAGCACATATTTTTCATAACCCTAACTTCCCACCTTGTATGAATATCAAAACCTTTTGCTGGTGGTTAGATAAAGGATTATACCGCATTGGACACTTTTTGACCTCCCGGGGCCCGCTCTCGATCAGTTTCTGTCAGAGCAAGCTGGAGATGCCCGACTCCGAAAGATTTCGCTACCTCCAAATATCCCATTTCCTAAATGCGCAATGGCATAACAAACCATTGCCCCCATACGTGACATCCTACGAACAATGGTATGGCCAAGCCACTGAGCAGAGAGGGGGCATTTCCGTGATTTCCGTGATTTCTAAGCTCCCATACATTGGCCTGGGAAAAAGAGACTCAGATCAGCTGGAGCGTAGACACTTGGCATAGTAACGTCTTTAGGATTTATGACAAGATACGTAATGCGGTCTTGATTGAAGCAAATCTCAAAATACTAACCAGATGGTACCTTGTTCCAGCGAGGTTAGCCATGATGTTCCCTTCCTCCTCATCGCTATGCTTTCGAGGGTGCAACGTATACAGTTCAATGTTACACACTCGGTGGGAGTGCCCGAACATTAGAGGATTCTGGAACAAAATATTCTATATGATTCGCAAGGTAACAGGCAGGCAAATTCCAAAAGACCCATCCATTGCATTACTCAATGACAGGATACCCAAAGTCACCAAAGCTATCCAATCATTGATGTTCTTCATCTTTCTTGGTACCAAATTAACCATTGCAAAAGCATGGAAACAGAATAGAGTCTCTTTCATTGCAGCCAAAAGAAAAAACTCCTGTATTATGGCTCAGGATAAAAAGGGTAAGCTCCTTAACAGACACTGCGGCAAAATCTGAATCGGTTTGGGAACCACGGGCCACTTATGTTGGTGCCCCCAGATGATCTCATATCATTACTCTATGGTGAGTATGGGCCCTGGGAGGGGAAACTTCACCTCTTCATTCCTCTCTCTCTCTCTCTCTCTCTCTCTTCTCCTCCTGTTTCCTACTTTTCATTCCTTCCACTCTTCACTTTTCTTTGGAATTCTCAGCTCTGTGGGATCTACAAAGAGCCCAAGGAATGTTTCCTCTGAGGTCTATTACATAACATCCTGAAAACATTCAAGGTTAGACTAACCATTTGCTTTCCTGACCAACCGATGGGAGTTTAACATCCAGCCTGTATAAATCACTTATTTCTTGTTTAAAAAAAAAAAAAAACGTTTGCAGAATTGACTGGGTGACATGCGCTCTGTATTTACTCCCAAATTCTGAACTCACTCAGGAAATCTTTGTTTCTCAGCTATTGTTTACTGTTAAGACGTAATTTTCCTTGACTGCTTGTTATATGGTCATACTGATCACCACATTTATTGCATGGTTTATTGTTTTCTCTGATAATATACAATAAACATATTGAAAGAAAATATATATATAAGGCCACGTACACACGATCAGACCGGTCCGATGAAACTGGTCCAACGGACCATTTTCATCAGACCAGGCTGAAGTGGTCTGATGTGTGTAGACCATCCAGGGAGGTTTCCACACAGAGGATTACCCTATATGCCTGTTTTTACTTGCTGGAGGTGACAGTTCTGGGAGACCAGACGCGCTATGTGGTGGTGTTTTTCCTCACATCTCCCTAATCAGTGGACATCCTTTCACACTGTTTGCACCATTATGGAACATTAGTGCACATATTTAAGTTTTGGCACTTTCTTTGGACTTATTTTTGTCCCTGATATATATAATTTTTGTGTTTGGCACTGTACACTTTTGTGCACTTTATATATCACCCATTGTGTTTGTTATGATTTGTTTTTACAATTTGCGCTATCACTTTTATTGAATTTACGTTATTAGGTGCTGTGTATGCATTTTTGTGTTTGCTGCATATTGTCACTGATTTCTGGATAGACTTATTTAGTAGCGCAGAAGTCCCACTTGATTGAATTACTTATTTACACTTTACTTTTGCTGCTATTATGGATGTTTTCACCTTTGTTGAGAGCAGAAATGTCAATTTAGATGAGGTTTTTAACCCACAGAACAAGACACACAACTTGGACCTACAAAGCTTGATTAGAAAGCTAGGTCACCACATGGATAAAAAAGTATGCCTGTGGTGGGATATTAACACCTTTGATAGGTACATTAGAGAGGGTATAGTACATCGCAGACTCCCAACGATGGCCTGATTGGCAAAGAAGCGATGGATGAATGGTATGATTTTTTTTTTTTTTTGGAATTAGATTTTTATTGAGAATTTTACAACAATACACAAATAGAAGTCATAGATATCATAAAAATCCGGAACAAACCAAGGTTCAGCGATAAAGGCAAGGGTCTACAATCACCTCACAGCGTAGTGGCCACATAAATGCATACAATAAATCATAACGTACAGGTCATCACATCGTAAGCCCTTCTAACAACTGGTCCGGAACATTCCAACTAAAACAATCGTAAAGGAACATGTTTGATAAATGATGACTCCTGATATAGAAGAGGGTGGGTATCAAGTAGAACACATACGGAGAAAGAAAAACAAAAAAAGGAAAAAGTATAAAGGGAGGGGAATAGGGTCACTGGGGAGATGGACTTCAGTTGTTGAGCAATGTAGATTAACAATCAATAGTCATACCAGGGCGTTGCAAGAACCTCTGCTGGCACTGCATTATCATTAAGAGTCAGTCAACCAAGGCAAGTTCCCTTTCTATCCCACTCGCTCCACGACTGCCATTTTCTATCAAAGCTTATCCTCTGGCCAGCCTTCGAGGCTATAAGAGATTCATACACATGAGAGTCACGAGTAAGTGTGAGCACCTCTGAGAGGTTGGGGACTACATTAGATCTCCAGTTTCGAGTGATGAGTGTTCTCGCTACCAGTAGGAGGTGTGTCACTACCGTTCGGGGCTGTGGGGGGAAAGAGTCGATATTCAAACTCAGCAGGGCCAATGCGGGCTCGGGCCGAGTGAATACTCCTGTGATCAATGAGATGGATTTAAATACACTGTTCCAGAAGCTTGTTAGGTGTTTACACTTCCAGAAGACATGCATGATGTTACCCACCTCTTCGCATCCCCTCCAGCACAGAGGAGAGTTGTCTTGAGAAAACTTAGACATCCTGTATGGCGTAAGGTACCATCTCAGGGATATCTTCTGGGCCAGTTCCCAGTGATTGGTGCATTTAGAGGCCTTGTATACAGAATTGAGGGCAATCCGCCACTGTGATTCAGTATAGGTGTGGCCTAAGTCCTTTTCCCATTTAAGGAATGGGGGGGACTTGATAAAGGAACGTCTGCGCTGGAGGAGATTATAGAAGAGGGGGATCCCCTTGGAGGTGGGGTTAGAGGACGTGAGGAATTTCCAGACAGGGTCTGGAAGAAAAATTTTGTGATTCCCGATAGAGTCTAGGAAGTGAGATACTTGGCGGAATTTATATTCATCTGCCGGGGGGAGGTTATACACTGATTGAAGGGCCTGGAAGGAGGACATACGGTTGTTGCTGTATAAACAAGAGATGTGGGTAATACCCTTGTTCTTCCAGCTCCGAAGGCCAATGTTGGGAATGGCGCTCTCCAGGGTCTCAATGGGAACTGGCACTTCTATCAGAGTGTCCTGGGGATTAGTTAGGTTACCCAAAACCCTCCAGGCCTCCAAAGAGGCCCGAATGGACAGGGGAAGCTGGTGTAGAGGAAGAGGTCTCAACTTATCTAGGAACAGCATGGAGATCAAGTTTCTGTTAGGACTGAATGACTGTTCAATACTGCACCAGGGGGTCACCTGGGGATTTGTAAACCACGATTTAAGTTGGTTCAATAGGGAAGCCCGGTGGTAGTCGCGGATATCCGTAAAACCCATACCACCCACCGACCTGTGTTTAGTTAACAACGTCTTTGAGCACCTGGGTTTACGTGCACTCCATACGTAGGTCCTAAGGATGGCATTAAGGGATCGGAGGTGGAGGGGCCTAACAGGTATAGGGAGCGTACGGAAGATATACAATATCTGGGGTAGTAAAAGCATCTTGAAAGAAGCAAGGCGGCCAGACCAGGAGAGCTCAATTTTGGACAAGCGCAGTGTCTCCTTAGTAAGTTTCTCTATTAGTAATGGGTAGTTAGCCTCAGCCAATCTATGGGGGTCTGCAGTGATTTGAAGACCAAGGTAAGATATGCTCTCCCTGGCCCACGCATAGGGAAATGCGCTTTCTAGATGGGCCCGGGCAGCGGGCGGTAGGTGTAGAGGCAGGATAGTGGACTTGGAGGAGTTGACTCTATAATAGGAAATATTGCTAAAGGACTGTAGAACTTTCTGGACGTGGGGAAGCGATTTAGATGGGGATGTTATGGATAGGATAATATCATCGGCAAACAGGTTAATTTTGTGTGAAGTACCATGTATTGGGAAACCTGTGATCTGAGGGTGGGCTCTAATTTTTTCGGCCAGTGGTTCAATGAGGAGGTTGAAAATTGACGGGGATAAGGGGCACCCCTGACGTGTCCCATTTGAGATAATAAAGGGTCTGGAGAGGTAATTGGAAGTAAAGACCTGGGCGGAAGGATGGGAGTAGAGGGCCAGGATCGCAGAGACAATAGGGCCCTGGAAACCAAATTTAGATAGGGTGTGCGACATATAGGTCCAGTGGACCCTGTCGAACGCCTTCTCCGCATCCAAAGAGAGGAGCAGAGAAGGCGTCCGAAAGGTCCAGGCATGCTGCACCACGCCAATGATACGGCGAGTGGCGTCTGACACCTGTCGACCTGCTGTGAAGCCGGATTGATCAGGATTTATTAGGAAAGGGATAACAGAGAGAAGCCTTTGGGCCAAAATCTTGGCATAAAGCTTGACATCGGTGTTCAAGAGTGAGATGGGGCGAAAGTTGGCAGGGGTATCAGGAGACTTGCCAGGCTTAGGGATAGTGACGATATAAGCTGATAGCATCTCAGGTGGGAAACCCGACGAGGACACAGCTTGTGAGAAGACTGAGCACAGTGCAGGGGCCAGAGTCCCACCGAACGTTCTGTAGTAGTCGTTTGGAAGGCCATCAGGGCCGGGGGACTTACCCAAGGGCATCTTGGAAATCACTTTCTGAATTTCTGCAACTGTAATGGGGGCGTTCAGTGTTTGCAGTTGGGAGGGGGACAGGGTTGGGAGGGACAGGTCCGCCAGAAAAGCCTGTATATCATGGTCTGAGGGTTGCGGGGTATTACCAACGTCTTTTATGTTGTATAGGGATGAATAATAATCAGCAAAGGAATTGGCAATATCTTAGGGGTCATACATCTTGCTATCATCGGTCGGGCTGCGAATGAAAGGAATCTTTGCACGAGTCCTCTGGTCTTTCAGACGCCATGCTAAAAATTTGCCAGCCTTATTCCCAGAGGAGTAGTGCGTCAACTTCAGGGCCTTCACATATCTATTGTGGGATTCCAGAAGCAGGCGTCTAAGGTCACATCTAAGACTAACCAGTTTGTTTGATAGACCTGGAGTGGGTGAGGCCTTATTTTGGGCTTCGAGAGATCTAATCTCCTCCAGTAGCATGTCTATCTTCAAAGTTCTTTGGCGCTTCAATCTCGAGCTGAGTTGAAGCAGAATTCCTCTGATGAAGGCCTTGCGGGCACACCACAGGACCGACGGGTCCGACACAGAGCCCTCATTTAACTCGAAAAACTCTATCAGATGTTTGGTAATGTCATTGACCTGCGCCTGCGTCTGGAACACTCCAGAGTTGGCCCTCCAGACATATGTGGGGCTGGGGACCACCTCCTCCGCCAGGGAGATAGAGACAGTTGCATGGTCTGACCATGAGATGTCGTGGATGGCGGAGGAGGAGGTCGCCGTAAGCATAGCCCTATCTACCAATACCATGTCAATACGGGAGTAAGAGTTGTGCCCATTAGAGTGAAATTAATAATCTCTTTCACCAGAGTGTTGACACCTCCAAACATCGTAATAGTCCTCTCTGATAAGAGTAGGGTGGAGCGAGGGATGAGGACGTTTGGATTTTGAGGTTGTGTCAATACTGTAATCAACTGTCATATTGAAATCACCACAAATAATGACATTACCCTTCTTAATAGCAGTAATTTTTTTAAACACTTTGTTCACAAATCTGACCTGATTAGTATTCGGGGCGTATAGATTAACAATAGTATAAGCACGATTGTTAAATTCCCCCACAAGAATCACAAATCTACCTGCAGGATCAGATAGCACCTCCCCCAGTTTGAATGACACCGAGTCTCTAATGATCGTAACAACCCCCCTATGCTTCTTATTGGGGGCAGAGGCAAAAAACAAATGGGGATAGTTCTTGTGCTTAAAAGTAGGGAGTTTAGAGGAGAGGAAATGGGATTCCTGAACACACAGGATGTCCGCTTGCATCTTCTGGGCCTCCTTCCACAGTGCCGCTCGTTTTGCGGGGTGATTCAGTCCATGGACATTGAATGAAACTATGTTAAGTACCATGGTGGAGGGGGGTAATGAAGAGATATTACCTCAGGCCGGAAGAAGGCGACGAAGCTCAGATGAAATCCAAGGCGTTGCTTCTGGGGGCCAAGGTTTCGCCACTCCCTGGGAAGTGAGGGAAGTCCATCTCTTGACATGGGGTAGGAAAAAACAAAGGGAGAGGAAAAAATAAAAATTGAAATGAAAAGAAACACAAAGCCACCTGGTTGAGTGGCAATCAAACAGCGAAATAGTTCAAGCATAGCCAACAGGGTAGGTAAAAAAGGAGATTCAATGTAGAATCCGGGAGCAGAGACACTGCTCATGTAACACAGAGGGGGAAAAAAGTCATCATTAGTAGGTAACAGGTAGAGCAAAAAAAAAAATTTAACCGTAACCGAGGCACTTAGGAGGACTTTTTCTTGTCCTTTTTCTTGCGGGACACCAGGTGCCATGAATCCTGAGTAGCGATTTTGGAGGCTGTAGGTTGGTCACCATTCACCTGCTCTGGGACAATGTTCCATGCACGAAGGAGAGCCAGGCCCTCTGTTAGGTTGTTGACCACAGACGAGTGATTATCTCTCGTGACAGTGAGCTTGGCTGGATAACCCCACCTGTACACAATGTCATGATTGCGCAAGGCCTTAGTGACTGGCAGAAGGGCCCTGCGCCTCTGCATAGTGAACTGGGATAAGTCCGCGAACAGCTGGATAGAGGCGTATTGGGCAGACGGGTTCTTATTCTTCCTGAAGGACATCATGAAGCGTTCTTTTATTTGAAAGAAATGTATCCGCATCAGGACATCCCTAGGGATGCTATCTGGGAGGTGTGACGGCTTGGGCAGACGATGAATTCTGTCTATTGCCAGGTCCGCGTCCGATAAGTCAGGGATAAGTGACCTCATGAGATCCTGAGCATATTGCTGTAATTGGTGTGGGAGGACAGATTCAGGGACCCCACGGACCTTAACATTGTTCCTCCTGGATCTGTCCTCGAGGCCCGAGACTTTAGCTTTGAGCCATGAAATTTCATCAGCCTGGTCATTATGGGCATCCACTAAGGTGTTGTGGGAAGAGGCACACTCCCCCATTTTCTGTTCTACATGATCCACTCTTCCCCCCAGCTCCTGAACATCTGCTTTGAACCCTCTCATGCAGTCCATCATGTCAGCGTGGAGGGAGCTGCGTGACAGCGGTGTGGAAGCATCCGGGGATCCGTGCGTCGCTCCCTGTTGTGGATCCAGGCTGTTAGGGGATGAGCTGGAGCCGCTGGAGGAGGACGGCGAGGCTCCGCCGGCGCCATCTTGGATTAGGCCGCGAGGAGTCGGCGGGAAGAAGTGGGGAAGCTTCTGGATTTGGGGCGCGGTTTTTCTCTTACGGGCCATCCCGGGGGTCTAGGCGGTCCGGAGGGTCGATTCAGGTGCTTTTGAGTGGCGGATGGTGCCTCGGTTCGTAGATTTCCCTACTGTCGGCACGGAGCTCACTGCTTAGGCGTCCATGCAGGAGCTCGGTAGCCACGCCCCCGTATGATTTTTTTAATAACAAAAGTGTAGAAGGACTCAAATTTTTGCTGAAACGCAAACAGCGGAAATTGAGAGCATTAGAGAAACAGATAGAGGAATTAAAAATAAAAATTGAACCCCATAAAGAAACGGGGGATTTCAATAAACTTACTACCCAGCTGAACAAAGAAATATCAACGAGACACGGCTGATTACAAAGCGCAACAGGTTTTCAAATGGCAACTGAAAACTGAATCAGCCCAACCAGTCTCCACCTATTCAACCCCCGAAAGGGAGGTAAGAATACAAGAACCTGTAACATCGTATGTGAGACAGGATTCGAGAGTTGAAGGAAGGCACTCACGCCTTGAAATGACAAGGCAGGAACCAAGATATGAAGGAAGGGACCTGTATCATGGGATGCCCAGGCCACACTATGAACCACCATCTAATAGTTATCAAGGGCCTCGTACTCCAAAAAATACCAGCAAGAAACCTTTCAAAAAACGCTTCAAGAAACCCCAAAATGGTGGTAATGGTAATGATAGGAATTATAGAGAGCATAAGGAGGTTCCCTGTTATGATCAATATGGAAGACCTTTGAGATCACCAATCTCCACCTATAATAGGTTTGACCCTATCAGATACCAGCAAGAACAATACCCTGCAGATTATCGGCAATATCAGTACGACTATAACTCCCAACGGTCTTTTTTAGACAGGGAGAGGAGAGACTACTCCCCCCGATGGACACAAAAACAATATCGATCCCCAAGGACCCGCCCTCAAGAAATCAGACCCAGCCCCGAACTAAGAGAGGCACTAGAGCGGGAAAGAGATATAAAAAGAAAAAGAGAGGATGTGGAGAGAACGTCGTAAACATTAGCGGGTGCACTATTTCTGCAGAAGAACTAGCAGTCTTGGACAAAGGCCTGAAATACGCACCAATGAAAAATCTTAACAAATTTGAAACCTATATAGGCATCCGGAAATATATAAGGAAGTTAAATATTAAAAAATACTTCCTTAGGAACCCTTCAAAAATCACATACCCCACCATTAGCGATCCGACACTACCCATGCATAGTAATTTGAGGAATCAATCCTTGTTCAATCCTCAGGTCACGAATAATCAGCATATTGATGTATTAAAAAAATTAGTATTGAAAGACCTAGAATCTTTGAAATTAAAACCCAAATCAGATCCTGGATATATCAAAAAAGGAATCAAACTCCTCACCCAGAGGAAGGATATCGTGATTCGTCCAGCTGATAAAGGGGGGGCCGTGGTGGTCCAGTCGAAACAACAATATAAAGGCGAATTGGATAGGCAACTGCAAGATGCAGACACCTACTGTAAACTGCTCGGAAATCCACTTTGGAAGTACAAGAAAGAAGTACAAAGAGTTATCAATTTGGGAGCAAAGAAGGGTATCCTAAACAAAAAGGAGGCCAAATATCTAATTCCTGAATCGTGTAGGGTACCGGTAATATATACCATCCCCAAAATACACAAGTTGAAAGAGAATCCCCCAGGCAGACCGATTGTCAATGGGATTGACTCTTTGACATCAAGACTTGGTCAGTATATAGACCACTTCATGCAACCAGCTGTCCAAAAAACCAACGCTTTTTTAAAAGATACAAAACATACCTTGCAGCTATTGGACTCAATACCGGTATTAGAAGGCAGAACAATCCTTGCAACTGCTGATGTCTCTTCGTTATATACGATAGTCAAACATCACGAGGCATGTCACGCCACCAAATGGTTTCTGAGAAATTTTAGTGATCTTATATGTCCACAACGAAAATATCTCATAAAGTGCCTTGACATATGCTTGAAGTATAACTATTTTTGGTATGACCAATCATATTATAAACAAACCATTGGCATCGTGATGGGAGCAAAATTTGCCCCTAGCGTAGCCAATGCGTTTATGGCACGCTGGGAGGAGTCAGCAGTATATGAGGATATGCCAGCCGAGCTTGTTCTATACAAGAGGTACATTGATGACCTCTATCCGGAATGGTAGTAAGAAATCTCTGGAAAATTTCCTGAATAAGCTGAATACCAACGAGCAGAACATTAAATTAGTCTGGAAGATCGATGAGAAATCTATTGATTTTCTCGATCTAAGTATAAGTATAGAAGGCGATAAGATTACTACGAAAACTTTTTTTTAAGAATGTGGACACTAACAGCTACATATCAATCGATAGCTGTCATTTTAAACCTTGGTTATTCAACATTCCAAGGGGTCAACTGGTTAGAATGAAGCGGAATTGCACAAAGGAAGAAGATTATATGAGTCAAGCACAGTTGATAGGTTCACGATTTACCAGTAAAGGGTATGATGAATATTCCATAAATAACCAAATCAGAGAGGTGGGCTTATTGGATAGATCAAAGATGTTACAACCAAAGACTCCAATACAGAGAGAGCAGAAAGCCCCCTCTCTAGTTTTGAACTATAATTCCCAAAACACTGGTATATCTTACAAAGTGATAAAGATCTTTGTACTATACTTCCGGAGAAACCACAGATCATATACAAAAGAGCTCCCACATTCAAGGATCTAGTGGTCAAGTCAGTTGTGGATCCTCCACCGAAGGCCCCATTTTCATTCTTTACAGGAAAGGGTTTCTTCCCCTGCAGAAATTGTTTTGCATGTGAAAAAACATGAAAACCACAAAAGAAACAGACTCAGTTTGTAGCAACAAACACAGGAGAATCCTTTGATATTAAGGAATGTATAGGATGCTACACTGAGGGGGTGATATATGTCCTACAGTGTAGTTGTAATTTACAGTACATTGGTAGGACAAAGAGAGCCCTGAAAGTCCGAGTTAAGGAGAATGTAAAGAACATTATCAAAGGTTCCTCCAAACACAATGTGTCGAGGCATTTCGACAAAGTACACAACAAGGACCCCACATGTTTGGAGTTTTGGGGGATTGACAAATATACGAAAAATTGGAGGGGTAGCCATACAATAAGGACTATTAGTCAGAAAGAGTTCCAATGGATCCACAAGATGAAGACTTTAACTCCTGGGGAGATGAATGTTGATTTTGACCTAAATTGTTTTTTAAGTAATTTTTAATTATATTTTTATAATTTTAAGATGTAGAGTATTTCAGTTATGTCCAGTACATTACTACTGAGTCGTTCCCCGGCTTCCAAGATTCTGAAGAGGGGAACTACCAGTTTATACTGTATGTACAATTTGCAAAAGATAATGATATCATTGTAATACATTATCGACTGTGGTCATTTTTACACTGTTCAGGATCTTCATCAAAAGATATTATCTGTGAACTGAACACTATGTAAACATGACACTCAGATGCACGATCACCCCAATATGTAAACACAAATCTTTAGCTGTTCACAAAGATTCTAAATCTGTCGAATAATATGTTGCAATGCCTAAATACAGACGCTAGATGGCGACGTATTAGGCAAATCGAAGTGAGAAGCACATAGGTGTTTCTAGATACAGGTTAATCCTGTCCATAAGTTGTAGTACATTTTATATATGTTTTATATACACATTTTAATTCTTTCACACATTCGCAATTGTTATTACATATTGCTGTGTGTAGTAGCACTTTTGAAATTCATTCGCAGACATATATAGTTTTCGCATACTGCCCTCGAGTATGGCGGGCTACGAGAAAATGGCGGATGCAAAACTTCCGGTCTGCATAAATACAATGAAGTCTCACACGGCCAATAGCATTCCCCAGATGAAGACACGTGACCCTGTGTCGTAACGCGTAGGGAAGGGAAAGACGTGCAGTGAGTGACGTGCTACAAGCGCTGCGATCACCGTTGTTTACATGCAAATTTTATTCATTTTACCTGTAAGTGCAATTCCTTATTAAATACTTTTATACCAAGGATAATACACGATTGGAGGCTTTTGTCCTTCCCCCTCCTCTCTTTTCCACTGTCATCTGAGATCTCAGGTACCTATCTTCCCACCTATCCGTGGTGGTGAAGAAGACCATCCAGGGAGGTTTCCACACAGAGGATTACCCTATATGCCTGTTTTTACTTGCTGGAGGTGAGAGTTCTGGGAGACCAGACGCGCTGTGTGGTGGTGTTTTTTCCTCACATCTCCCTGATCAGTGGACATCCTTTCACACTGTTTGCACCATTATGGAACATTAGTGCACATATTTAAGTTTTGGCACTTTCTTTGGACTTATTTTTGTCCCTGATATATATAATTTTTGTGTTTGGCACTGTACACATTTGTGCACTTTATATATCACCCATTGTGTTTGTTATGATTTGTTTTTACAATTTGCGCTATCACTTTTATTGAATTTACGTTATTAGGTGCTGTGTATGCATTTTTGTGTTTGCTGCATATTGTCACTGATTTCTGAATAGACTTATTTAGTAGCGCAGAAGTCCCACTTGATTGAATTACCTCAGAGAGAAGGTGAAGGTTTCACATAGAGTACTTCTTATAAGTGAGCCAGACTTTCTTTGGACATTTATACCAAACTATATATTATGCACTTTGAGTCACTTTGATATTTTATACAGTATGTTTAAATGGTCACACCACTGATTCCTTTGATATATTCCTATGATATATTACTGCAACACTTTCACATACATATGTTATAGTAATTTGATCACTGTGTTTGAGGATCACTATTCTTTTGTCCTGTGTATGAATCTCTTTATTTACACATAAGCTTTTATTGTATTGAGAATGTTGCATGCTTGTTACCACAAGAGAAACTCAATCCTCTATTGTATCAACCAAGATACAATACATACTGTTAAAATATTGTTTATGTCACATAAACATTCAGAAATCATTTTAATTATCATTTCTACATGAGGTTGTCCTTAAAAGTCACTATTGAAATTCTCTGTTAAAATTTAAAGCTCAACCAAACTATTTTCTCGATCAAAAAAATGTTCTATGGAGCATAATCATCAAAGAGTATGAGAAAATCTATCAACTTAACTAGGCTTTACCACATAGCATGGGATTTGGATCTGTTTTCATGCCTTCCAAGTTTTGGCCACTTTCAATAAATCAAAAGTTATGTACGTATTTTCATGTTTCTCAATTAAGAAAGTGTGCATAACTTTGAATATTTCATGTATTTGTTTTATAACTCCATAAAAGTTATTTTCATTTTAGCTTTGCAAAGGGCCAAATAAACAATACCACTCATAAATATCAATTACATGAAAAGAGAATTGACATCCAAACAAAATAGCTGCATTTAATGCTGCACAGAGTGTTTTTCTACATTAACTTATTTTAATGTATTTGACTAAATATAAACTTCAGCTAATTATTATATTGTATTTATTTATTCTTATTGGTAACCTTATCTCCTTCAGAAGGTATGTTTTAATATTTATGCATAACCATCCTGGGTTTTTAATATCTTTTTTTTTTTACAGAATATAACAAAGGTTCATTATCCCTGTATCGATCCAGCTTCCCAAGCTTAGTGCTTTTCAAGTCTCATAATCAAAATCAATTATTTTCCTCTAGCTTATGTTAAAACTAAGATGAGTGAACAATGCCTATACTAAAATGTATTCTGGCCACATGAGATGTTTATGCTCACTTTTCTAAAATCACATCTTTCTATTAAACTTTTTAAATTTCAATAATATAAAACAAAAATTATCTGGCGAGATCCACAAACATGTCCTGCTGGTGTAGCTTAACGGAGTTACAGTACACTACGCCGCTGTAAGTTACAGTGGTGTATCCATATCCTCAAAGATAGTTTAATTGTTGCGGTGTAAGGCCGCGCAATTCAAATTAGTTAGATGTGTGCGTGATTTCATGTAAATCAACATGACCCCACGTAAATTACGCTTTTTTTGAACGGCGCATGCGCCGTCTGTGGAGATGTCCCAGTACGCATGCGCGAAATCACGTCGCAAAACATCAATGAAAACGACGTGAATGTAACTTACGCAAATCCCTATTCGCGAACGGTTTACTCAAACGACCTGAAATTTGACGCTGGCCCGACGTCCATACTTAACATTACGTACGCCTCTATACAGCAGGGGTAACTTTACGCCTGGACCTACGCTTACGCAAACGATGTAAAAACACTGCGCCCGCCCGTACGTACGTTCGTGGATCGGCGTATCTACCTCATTTACATATTCGCTGCGGTAAATATACGGAAGCGCCCCTAGCGTCCTGCGTAAGTATTAAACTTAAATAGGATGGCGTAAGACGGGGTATCTATGCAAAAAAAAGGCGTATCTTGTTTTGTGAATACAAAACAGAGATACGCCGGCGCAGATTTGAAATTACGGCGGCGTATCTGGAGATACGCCGCCGTAATTGTTTGTGGATCTGGCCCACTGTATTTATTGGCGTATAACACTCACTTTTTTACCCTGAAAATAGAGGATAAACTGTGCCTGCGTTTTATACGCAGGGGGCTGTGGAAAGTTTTTTTCTGAAACCTCCCTCTTAAAGTTAGGGTGCGTGTTATATGCCTGTGCATGTTATACACCGATAAATATGGTAAATCATACAACTCCTATCCCCCTAAGCCCCAAAACGAAGGAATAATGACCTCTGATAACCATACAAAATGTATTAGCATAAGGTGACCATTGGCAGGTTTTATCATGAAATAATCAGATTGTAATATTTCAGGTGACAACCAGGAAAATACTGCACATACTCGATAAACACTAAGCAGCTTTAGCATGCTGCTATTTAAGAAGAAGAAACCATTCAGGTTTTAATCAAGAAATCAAAATAAGAGTGTGTTATTTAACAGAAAAAATGAAATATTGTACAGAATCAATGCACAATATGTAATCAGCTTTAGTTGGCCACAATTTTAGAGGGAGAGACCAGATGGATTTTAAAAATCTATATTATAGCATACAATTTCACAGAAAAAAAAACACAGAAATTGCACAGTTGAAGCACACAGTGTAAATACTTTTAATATGCTACATTTTAATAGGGAGAGACCAATCAGATTTTAATTAACAGCTCAAAATTAAAATATAATTTTTACAGAAAAAATACAAATATATTGTACGGAATTGATAAACATTATGTAAGCAGCTTTGGTAGACTGCAATTTTGGAGGGACAAACCAGGCAGGTTTTTATTAAGAAAACTAAATTAGAGTGTATTATACAGTTTTAGAGGGAGAAACTAGGTAGATTTTAATTATGATATCAAAATTAGAGTGTGTTATTTCAACTGAAACATAACCAGAAATAATGTACCGTCTCAAAGCACAATAGATAAGCAGCTTTAGTAGGCCACAGTTTAAAAGAAAGAGACCAGAAAAGTTTTATTACCAATTGGTATTATGTCTACTCATCATTCATTGCCTAATGCTTGTCCGCCTTGGGTGGGGCCTGTGTGGACTGTCCTTTTTGGAGCACTCCATCTCACCTCCCAGGGGGATGTTTCCCAGATATGGGGAGACGCATGGCCCATACTGCCAAACCCTCAGTACATGGATACCCTGTAAGTACCAGTTAGGGTTTTGACCCATTTTCTGTTTGACAATGTGTGAATATACTGGATCAATTGGAAATGTATGTTTATCATTGCAGAGACACAATACGCACTTGCTCCTGACGAGCAACGCTAAGTCACAAAATATGCTGAGCCAACAGATATCATGTTCCAAATCCTGTGTCATATCAGCATATTGTCTACTTGACCAATTATTTCCAGTCTACAGACCTTGGGCTTCATCATTATTTATTATGTGTTTACCCATTTTTATGGATTGTTTTGAATTAGGCATTTACCCATGTAAAATAAGGGAGCTGTGGTGGCTCAACGTGATTGGCACTGCGCTGACAAGCCATTCACCTCTGCAGCCAAGGGTTCGGATCCCGGTCTCGGCTACATGTGAATTGAGTTTGGTGGTCTCATCCCGGCTCCCGGTGGGTGTGCTATGCAAGGTACGCCTGTGCTTAGTACGCCCACCCCCCCCCCACAAAAACCACCACACTTGCACGCACACGAAATTGGTTTAAAAAAAACACATGCACTTTGGCCATGCGGTCTCTTAAATAAAGAGAGGCGAAGGACCTACGGGGCTGGCTGGGTGGGCTAGGCTAGGCTAGGCCCCCTCACTCCCTCATAGGGGGAGTCCCTCTGCCCCATTGGGGTCCCGTTGGGCCCCAGTTGGGCTCCCAAGAGGAGCAGGTAGGGCGGGGTGAGTGGGAGGCCCCCCTTCACACCCGCCATTGCCACCAGGGGCATGGAGAAGGATGGCGATTGCCTCCGGGGGAGGGTCTGCCTACTCCCAACTCCTGCAGTCCGGCTCCTCTCTCTCGAGTTCACGCACAAAAAAAATACAGGCGAATGAGGGGGCCCCTGCACTTTCCCCAAAGCAGCTGATCCTTCAGCCCACGCTGCCCGTGAAATTGGGGGCCCCATGATGGCACTGAGAGTAAAAAATACACAGGGGAGGCAGCCTGCCTCCTACCTACTTGATGTCTGTTTACCTGCACTGTCATCACCATAGGGGCCCAAGAGCATTACTTTGCCCAGGGGCCTGTGATGCTATTAAGACGGCCCTGCATCAGGTATATGCAATTAGTGGTCCTCCAGCTGATGCAGAACTACAATTTCCATGAGGCATAGCAACACTCTGACAGCCACAAGCATGACACCCAGAGGCAGAGGCATGATGGGACTTGTAGTTGTGCAACAGCTGGAGGTCCGCTAATTGCATATCCCTGCTATATATTATAGATATGTTTGTTACAATCATTTAATATATTACCTTGTCCATTAAATACTTCATGTAAAGTCTCTCTGTCTTTTTACATATATAATATAGGGAAGAAGGCTAATGACTGCGTCATTGCCTCATATAAAATCCCCCTTTCCACGATAGTATTATATTCAATTTTAGGGGAAGAGACAGGGAAGGTATCACCCTGAATTAAAAATAGAGTGTATTACTGGACCCCAAGTAGTCTGCAATCATATGGTTTTGCCATTGCACTTCTTCTAATTGGTATTTTTTTTTCATTTTTACCTGTATTTGCAGGCCCTACTACTCTTTTTGGCACCTTAATTGTACTACACATGTTTGCAGTGATATGCTGAAAACATAGGACAGCATTGCCTGTGTCAGGAACAAGTTAATCTAGCAAAATAAAATAAAACATACCTTGCTTAAAAAATGTTGATGAGGACAAGGGTCTCTTCCCTTTATGCTTGGCCGAGTGTATGTGGGAGTCCAATGAGTTAGCATAAAGGAGCTTCTAGATATCCAGCCAGCCTGCTTCAATGATTAAACAGGAAATAGTATCCTTTTTAATTATTCACCAAAAAATGAACATAGTAAATGATCACACACATAAGGTTATTTATTTTTTATATAAGTCCCTTTGTGTAAATCCTTTATCAGTCCCATTAACCAGCCATGTAGATCCATCATCATTGCTGATGAACAATGCCCCATCAACACACTCTCAAATACATCAAAATCATGCCAGATTCTCACTACAATGATTCTCACTACATTCAGCAAGCTGCTGAATGTAAGCAACCCAGTGATGTTAAAGAAAGAAATAATGAATAATGAACAAGCTATTGCGCTGGCTGGAACCCAACTGTAATTTAAGGGGGCACATAAAAGGGCTAGGAGAGTGGTAGGGAACACCAAGTGAAGTGGATGCCACTTTTCTCAGATTAAGTCTTGAAATCCTAATGCACATATAAAAAACAAAGGCCCAGATTCACATACAATTAGATTCGCATAGAGTATCAGAAATACACTACGCCGCCGTATTTTACCTGGCTCTACGTGGAATCCCGGTAGATTTTGTCCAGTAAACTACGGCGGCGTAGTGTATTTCTCCCGGCGCAAGCCATCTACGCGAGTAGGGGGCATGAAGCATTTAAAATAGGAGCGTTCCCACGGCGATCGAACTGCGCATGCTCCGTTCAGAAATTTCCCGCCGTGCATTGCGCGAAATCACGTCGTTACGTCATTCGTTGTTTGAGTAGCGTCGTTTACGGACATTCCTATTCCCGAACGAGTTACGTAAAAAAAAAATTAATTTGACGCGGGCATGACGGCCATACTTAACATGGGCTACGCACCGTTAGACCAGCAAATAGCTGGTCTAACAGTACGTAGCAAAAAAATGACGTAAGCAATTGCGAAGACCACTCGTATCTTCGTGGATCGCCGTAAAAAGTCATTTGCATATCCCGACGCTGAAAACGACGCGGACTCCTCCCAGCGGCCGCAAAAATATCGCAGCGTAGATCCGAAGGCTTATGAAGACGTAAGCCTCTCGGATCGAAGCCGCCGTATCATGGTTTGAGGATTCAAACTAGTGAAACGGCGCGCAAAATTTAAAACTACTCCTGTCTAACACCAGTTAGACAGGCGTAATTGCTCTGTGAATCTGGGCCAAAGACTTCAGGATGCTTCCATCTACTGTAAGTGTAGCCATTTATTTAAAAATAGTAAAAGACAATAAAAATGCACTCACAAGATAAAAGTGGATCAAGGCTTGCCATAAACCCATATAGACATCCAAAGGGTCACTGTGAGGCTGCAGAGCTCTGCAGGCATGCTGTTGGTTGAAGCAGAGTTTTTGATGGAAGTACAGCTTCAGGCTGGAACATACGCATCATCAGCTTACAGAAGTGGCAAGGTGGCTGTGGCTCCAAACAGCACCTCTCTCGGCTGGGTGATGACAGGAAGTGGAGGGGATGTGGCTACATGTTTCAGGGTAATCAGGAGTACCTCTTTAACAAACCATAGGGGCACCATAGGGTTGTTTTTTTAAGCCAGTGATGTTGACTGATATAAATGACCAAATTATTATCATATTTGTCAAATAACGTCATCTAGGATACATGTTTTCCATGTAAAAAATACTGGTGGTCGGGTCAGGAATTTATTCTTCCAGTGGCAAAATGCTACAACCACCAAATTAAGGATTTAAGCCAGCAGTAACAGCCAAGTGTTTGTCACAAATTAACCGTTTGCCGACCGGCAAAATGGCATGGCTGCGCAAAGTAACGTATATTTAAGTTACTTTGAATTTCGCGCCATGGGGTGCGCACATGCCCCCTGCTGCAAGCTCCATGACTGTGCCCATCTGACTCACAGACTCGATGTCCGCCAGTGTCCCATGATCTGGTCACAGAGCGGCAAAACAGGGAGAGTCCATAGTAAACAAGGCATCTCCCCATTCTGACAGGACACTGATCGTCTGCTCCCTCTCATCGGGAGCAGCGATCAGTGCTGTGTCACGTAAGCCCCACTCCCACACAGTTAGAATCACTCCCTAGGACAAACTAAACCCCTTCCTAGCCCTCTAGTGGTTAACCCCTTCCCTGCAAGTCACATTTATACAGTTATCAGTGCATTTTTATAGCACTGATCGCTGTATAAATGTGAATGATCCCAAAATAGCGTCAAAAGTGTCTGATGTGTCTGCCATAATGTCACAGTCATGAAAAAAATTGCTGAGCGCCACCATTACTAGTAAAAAAATATTAATAAAAATGCTATAAAACTATCCCCTATTTTGTAGACTCTGTGACTTTTGCGCAAACCAATCAATAAACGCTTATTGTGATTTTTTTTACCAAAAATATGTATACGAATACATATCAGCCTAAACTGAGGAGCCATTTAGTATAAGCTGACTAGGGTCCATATGTTTCGGTAAGCCTCCTTATATCACATTTGGTGGCAGAAGTCTCTCACAGTGGCGATTCTTCTTTTTGTTTTTTGGGTGACTGATCATCACTACTTGGCATCACAAAGTTTATGGACTCACTTATATGATCTGTACAAGAGTTCTCGTATCATTGTGTTATTCATTTTTTCTTTCATTTAATGATTCACTATCATTGTAATTATTTTTACTTTCATGTTTACCGCTGCACTGTTTATATCAATATCTTTTTTGCACAAGTTGCCCTTTGTAGTGCTGGCTGCTTTGTTATATATTTTATTTATTTGAACACTAAGCACGGTTTAATATCACGCCATTTACCAATTCCTTTAGACTTTTTAACAGCTGCTGTGTTTAGCTCTACAAACACATCTTTATGGATGTCTTTGATTATAAGGCTGCATGCACCTTCAATACTAACGGTGTGTTTGTGGTCACAACAGTGACACAGAGATTGGAGGTTTATTTACTAGATTAAAGAATGTTATGGTTTCTGAAATGCATTTATATTGGGGAATACTGTAGCATTTCTAAAACAATATGTATCAGAACATATGATGCCAATGAGCCTTAATTAGGATGTTAACCCCCAGCAGGGTGATTCCGATTTGGGATCATAATATGCAAATAAATCAATATAGTGTGTGAAAAATATAAAGTCCATCCACAGAGCAGCAAACAGCATATCAGAACACCATGGCCAAACACCTCTGTGTGCAATGCCTGCTCACCCTGGATTACAACGCACTGCAGGTTATATTGTTCTTTTTTTAATGTTTAAAGCCCGTTGTGGTTTACTCCTCTTACACGTGGTGACATTCCGCTGGGAAATGGGTACTCGAGATAAGAAAGAATAGGCTTATAGCGTAGTATGTCTTTCAAAATGATGTATTTTAAAGCGGAGGTTCACCCAAAAATCAACTTTCTGCCATTAGCTCCAGCATACTGCTGACACCTGCAGTATGCTGGATTTTTGTTGTACTTTTTTTGTACTTATCGTTTTAGCAGGGTTTCTTCTCCAGCACCAAGCAGGGATTCCTTCCGGATATAGGCGTTCCTAAAACAACCATAGTTGATTACCGGACTTGGATAGCACGTCACGCTTTCCGAAAATAGCCTTAGTGACACTTGGCAATTTACGGCGCCTGCGCAGTCAGCTATACACGGCAGGCGCAGGCAATGTATAGCGCCGTAAACAGCCGATTGTCACTTCAGCTATTTTCGGAAAGCGCAAAGCGCTATCCAAGCCCGTCAATCAACTACGCTTGTTTTAGGAATGCCTACTCCCCGCAGAAATCCCCGCTCGGTGCCGGAGAAGAAAGACGGCTAAAACGATAAGTACAAAAAAATAAATAAAAAAAATTACAGCATACTACAAATGTCAGCAGTATGCTGGAGCTAATGGCAGAAAGTAGATTTTTGGGTGAACCTCCGCTTTAATAACATTGAGAACACGTACTGTCACGTACCTGGTGGAGATCGAGCTGTAGAGGTGATCAAATGCCACCGAAAGAAAGCTTTATTTGTGGAAAAAAAATGATCAAAATGTAATTTGGGTACAATGACGCATGACCACACAATTGTCATTCAAAGTATAAAAGCGCTGAAAGCCGAAAATTGGCCTCGGCAGGAAGGGGGTGAAAATGCCCTGTATTGAAGTGGTTAAGGTTAATTTCTTGTACATCCTGGACAGCGCACCATTTTATTTTGTTGTTTTAGTGGTTGGAGTTCACTATAATAGTGGTTGCAGCAGTCCAGCTTTTTGTGCACAACATTTTTGGGCATATATCTTTCACTTTTGTAGGAATAATGTTTGCGATACACAAAGCAGCACATTAGTATTTACATAAATAATTATGTTATGTGCTTAGTCACTTGGGCTAATTTACTAAAGGAGTTGAAAATCTTCACACAATACATTGTGTGAATATTAACTGGTATTATTCAATCAAGTGAAATATGTAAATAGGAACTTTTTACAATTTATGGCGTAAAGATTTTAATTAACCTTAGATAAGCCTCACTGTCTCCATAAAAAACAGTTTCTCATCTTTTCCCCCTCACTTTATGCTTTACTACCAGCACAAACACTTTTTATAGCACATTACCCCTACCCTACGATCACTGCATTGGCTCACTGTGGTAGATCGCGTTGAGTTTAAGGCTCTTTGTCTCGCCTATCGTGCTTATCATGGGATGGGCCCGCAATATCTGAATTCCTTGATAACGCGATATGCCCCTGCACGAGCACTCAGATCACTAACAGCCGGTCTTGTCATTTGTCCATCTGCTCTTTGTTGGCAGATGCTTTCCCTGCTTCCATTCGGTCCCTCCCTTCTATTATGGCCTTTCGTAAAAGATTAAAAACCTGGCTTTTCAAGAAAAAGCAGGGTTGAGTTATGTTAGTTCTCCCTGTTGTGCCCTGTTGATCTGTCTCCTGGTTTTTCTTGCTCTTCTCTTTTTCTCTCTCTCTCCCTGATTTGATTTACCTATTTTTGTTATGTCTTCTGCGCTTAAACACTGCCCTGTTTTTCACAGATAACTGGTAAACTAAGGGTGGATGACATTGATATTTTCAGTAAAATGTCATGTATGTGCCATTAGCGTAAAGATTCTAATCTACCTTAGTAAATGAGTTTCAATGTCTCCTTAAGGAACAGTTTCTCACCTTTTCCCCTCACTTTATGCTTTACTACCAGCACACACTGATTTTATAATATTTAATGCACCTTTCTTTATTACCATACATGCAAGTGTATGTACTGTATGTCATGCAGTCCAAGTGCAATGGAACAAAAATAGGGGTGAAATAATATTGTGTTTTTTCTTATAATCATAGTTGCCATATTTATAATTTTCATTAACATCATCATCATCATCATCATCATCATTATCATCATCATCATCACACCAACAGTAGTAGCAATATTAATTAGATCTGCTGAACTTTTATTGATTACTTTGTTTTGTTCTGGCACAAGTAATATTGCTGGACCACAAATGCATAATTTCTGAACAGCATGATCTTTTTTTATTTATGTTCATAGATTATTTATATGACTTTACTTACTGGATACCTTAGAGGCATTTAGGTTTGTTTCTGATCTATGCTACATTTTTGCTTTGATTGCTAATAGTATTTCTGTAGAGTACCTATTTTAACAACCACTTGCTCCATCAAGCTTTGTAGAGTCTGCTACTTTTAAAGAGGGTTTTAATAGGTATAATATTTTGGCTGTAATCTTCAAAAGTTATAATCAAAGGTTTCACTTGCTAAGTATCTGTAACATAACAATATTCTACATAACATACTAGAAAATACAATTTTGCTCAATACAAGCTTACAAAGTGATTTCAAATCATTGTATATGAAGTGTGTTCACGTTATGTGATTTGAAAATAATTAAAGGTTTATTTTAAAAACTTCTAAAGGGCTCAGTTTTTCCTATTTCAAAATTGGTTGATTAACCACTTAAGGACCGCCTCCTGCACATATACGTCTGCAGAATGGCACGGCTGGGCACAGGCACCTACAGGTACGTCGCCTTTAAGAGCCCAGCCGTGTGTCGCGTGTGCGAAGCTCCGTGACCGCGGGACCCGTGGACCCGATCACCGCCGGTGTCCCGCGATCGGTCACAGGAGCTGAAGAACGGGGAGAGGTGTGTGTAAACACACCTTCCCTGTTCTTCACAGTGGCACTGTCATTGATCGTCTGTTCCCTGATATAGGGAAAGACGATCAATGACGTCACGCATCCAGCCCCGCCCCCTACAGTTAGAAACACATATGAGGTCACACTTAACCCTACAGCGCCCCCTAGTGGTTAACTCCTAATCTGCAATTGTCATTTTCACAGTAATCAATGCATTTTTATAGCACTTTTTGCTGTGAAAATGACAATGGTCCAAAAAAATTGTCAAAATTGTCCGATGTGTCCGCCATAATGTCGCAGTCATGAAAAAAAACGCTGATCGCCGTCATTGGTAGTAAAAAAACAATGATTAATAAAAATGCCATAAAACTATCCCCTATTTTGTAAACGCTATAAATTTTGCGCAAACCAATCAATAAACGCTTATTGCGTTTTTTTTTTTTTTTTACCAAAAATAGGTAGAAGAATACAAATTGGTCTAAAGTTAGGAAAAAACATTTTTTTATATATTTTTTGGGGAATATTTATTATAGCAAAAAGTAAAAAATATAGATTTTTTTTCAAAATTGTCGCTCTATTTTTGTTGAGGTGATCAAATACCCCCAAAGGAAAGCTCTATTTGTGGGGAAAAAAGGACGCTGATTTTGTTTGGGACCCACGTCGCACAACCACGCAATTGTCAGTTAAAGTGACGCAGTGCCAAATTGCAAAAAGGGGCAAGGTCCTTAACCTGCATATTGGTCCGGGTCTTAAGTGGTTAAAAGGGTCATGATCCTTTTATTCAAACATAAATGTGTGAGGAAAGAAGAAACCCGGAATGTGCTGCATACATTTTTGAACTATCTTGCGTTGCTTGCATTCAGAAATAAAAAGAACGATAGTTAATGAAGTACAGTATGTATCAAATCTCAAAAGCAATTCGAATTAAATATTTTTTTACCTGAAAGAATGCTGTATTTAATCTCGTCTGTACACAATGCTCAGAAACAAGTTGACACTGCTCTAAACCCAGGAAGACTACTGCACATAGCTGCCAAGTGCCAGTTATGACAACAAGCTTGTTTCTGCTCTCCAATACCAATATCAATGTGGCAAATTGCCGCAACCATTATCAGCATATTTCAGTCCATTTACTTACAGGATAATCAGCAAATACTCCCTAAATCTTTTATGCGTAAATCTCTTGACCACTTATGCATTTTGCATGACAGGGCTTAATCATAAAAATACAGAAAGGGGTAGGAAAATATATACACTAATCAATAAGGTTGAACATTTTGCAACCATTTTTAAAGGCATTCCGGTAGGGAGTGTTGATAATCCTCTAAATAAATGGACTGGAGATATGCTGATTTCAGTGTGCAGTGACTTTGCTGCACATGATCACAAGTTTGTCTTTGTAATTCAGTACAAAAATGTGAGCTATAAAAGGGCTATTGTTTCTCAGTACAGCAACATTATTTTTTTCTTCTGAGCATTTCACCTTTATCATATTATGTTTAAGGCCAGGTTCACACCTAAGCAAATTGAATGTGCATTTCTCCACATTCAATTCGCATAGCAGGAGAATGTGACTGGCTCTCTATGGAGAGGTGTGCTGAAAAAAACGCTTGCCTTTTTTGGTGCATTTCAGGTTCGATTTCAGCCCAAAATTCGGACCTGAAAACAATGAACCAAGATGTACCAGACCCCTGCTGTGAGCCGCATGTGAATACGGTGTGAACCCGGCCTAATGGTTTTCTTTAAAAAACATTCTCCCATTCTTAATAGTGTATTTTAAATATATTATTGTTTAATACATATTTTGTTAATCTGCATCTGGCAAATTATGAAGAAACCTCAGGATGTTCAGATTTCACATACATTTCCTACAAGTTCAAGTGCAACTTATTGAAAGATATTCATCTGGTGACCTGGTGGATCCAGAAATATTATTCTTTCTAAACGTCTGTATTAATGCATATAGAATAGTCATCAAATGAAAATAAAAAATATTAATGTATGTATAAAGATCTGAAGCTGGATTCACGCCTATGCATTTTTAGTGCTTTTTGCATTTTGCAGATTAGAACTACAGTCCATTTAACATGGTTTCCTATGGAACACGTTCTGTAGTATAAATCTGCAAAATGAAAAAGGCACACAAAATGCATAGATGTGAATCCAGCCTAAAACCTAGAACCATTACATTTTACATCAAAACAAAAATAATATTTTTTATAAACTCCAGTGATGGACTGGCTGCACTATTTGGTGTATAAATTGGTTTGCGCACCAATTTACAGCCATACAACACAGCAATTCTAGAATAAAAGAATACAAGAATAAACAAGTTCATATCACTAACACCCACATTATACAACAAAAGAATGTGATTGTAGATAAAAGAGACATTTTAAAACTAAAAACATACATACACATGCATATACATATACAGAAATATACAGCGTCACATAGTTACATAGTAAATACATACGAGGAGTCACATATACAAAGAAACTTTATGTAACTAGTGCAAAAACATCCTATAATTATAATGAGATCATGTAATTAAAATGTATAAAGGCTTTACGTTAGTTACAAAAATCATTCGTCTTAAAAAAAGGTGCTGTATAATCTCCCCAAAAGGACACCGGAGACATATGAGACACCTTGATTGGTGGGCAAGTGGTCTATTTTGCATACCAGTAATTCCAACAGTTATTGGTTAGTTCAGTTTCTAGGATCTTGGGGCAGTTCCGACAACTAAAAGTATTGCAATCCACAGTAGTTATTAATAAAATATTTACCAACAATGGCATTCCAATGTGCATAAACTCTAGCTACAATTACATACATGGGTTCAGCTTGTAATCGGTTCTTGGAACACTGCTGAAGTTCAAGTGTCAAATCTTAAACCCACTGAAGTCAATAGGAGCTGAATGTTAAAATACAGTAATGTCGGGGGGGGGGGGGTGTGGCTGGCAGCCGAGAAGATCCACCACAGAAGTTCCCAGACTAACGATCTCCAAGGGACTCAGCTTTCAGTAACCCACAGAAGATTAGGCAGCGGTGTGCCTCGGGCAGACTTTAGGATGGTGAGTAGGGATGAGCTGAACACCCCTTCGGTTTGCGCCAGAACCTGCAAACAGACCAAAAGTTTGTGTGAACTTTAGAACCCTGTTAAAGACTACAGTGTTAATTTTAAAGGCTAATGTGCAAGTTATTGTCCTAAAAAGTGTTTGGGGACCTGGGTCCTGCCCCAGGGGACATGTATCAATGCAAACAAAACCCAGAGAGGAGTTCACCCATCGCAGGATACTGACAGCATTAGAGCGGAGATCGAGAGTGGATTACCACCGCTGGAATTTTTATTTTTAATAAAGGACTTTCCCAACGGTGTGTTTTTTTTTTTACAATCATTTACACTTTCTTTGTGAAATGGTAGAGGTACCATTATGAATTCACATAGGGGGGTGGGATCTGGGGGTCCTCTTTGTTAAAGGGGTCTTCCAGATTTCGATAAGCCCCCCGCCCGCAGACCCCCACAACCACAGGCGAGGGTTGTGGGGATGAGACCCCCAAAGCATCCTCCCAATATTGAGGGCATGTGGCCTGGTACAGTTCCGGAAAGGGGGGCGCTCTCTCTGCTTTTTGAATTTTGCAGATTAGAACTACAGTCCATTTAACATGGTTTCCTATGGAACACGTTCTGTAGTATAAATCTGCAAAATGAAAAAAGCGTGTGGGCGTGTGGCCTGGTACAGTTCAGGAGGGGGGGCGCTCTCTCTCCCCCCTCTATTCCTGCAGCCTGCCAGGTTGTGTGCTCGGATAAAGGGTTTGGTGCGGATTTTTGGGGGGAACTCCACGTCATTTTTTTTTTAAATTCGGAGTGGAGTTCCCCTTAAAATTCATACCAGACCTAAAGGGAGCCGACTATTTATTATAGCCGCGAGTGATTTTAAATGACTTTTTTTCCTTCAGAAGTGACACTTTGTGGCTTTTCGAATTTGACGCAAACACCCCAAATTGTTTGCTGTTCACCGAACAGGCGAACAGGCAATGTTCGAGCCGAACATGAGTTTGACTCGAACTCGAAGCTCATCCCTAATGGTGAGCATTTTGAGGATTCCTTCTCTATTGATAATACAAGAGAATTCACTGAGCGGCTAGAAGATTTTCAAACCACTAATCTTCTACTTACTTCCACTGCTATTAAAGACATGTTGGTAAAATATAAAAAAAAAAGATGTAAGGCCACATAATATGCCCAGGGCAACAAGGCTGTTAGCTAACCATTTGCATGCTAGGCTAGCCAAAACCAAATTGTCCTATTTGTTGCACCCTTTCACAGGCACTAGGGTTTCGACCATGTGTATGCTCTATTGGAAATTTGCTGTTGTAATTTCCGATGACAAATGTTTGAGAGCTGGTTCTCAATTTTTCTGACAACAAAAGTTCCTGTTGGAAATTCCGATCGTCTGTATGCAATTTTGGTGCACACAACTCCTATGCATGCTCGGGATCAATTCAATGCATGCTTAGAATCATTGAACTTCATTTTTCTCGGCTCGTCGTAGTGTTGTACATCACCGCGTTCTTGATGTTCGGAATTTCAGACAACATTTGTGTGACCGTGTGTATGCAATGCAAGTTTGAGCCAACATTCCATCAGAAAAAAAATCCACGGTTTTGTTGTTTGAAATTCCAATCATGTGTACGCGACATTATCTTTATAATTTAAAAGACAACCCAGAGACTACCAAACTTATCAATGCCAAAATAGCAGATTTCCTCTCTAGTCTAAATTTACCCTCAGTGACCCCTGATCAGCTTTAATCACTTAAGACCCGGACCAAAATGCAGGTAAAGGACCTTGCCCCTTTTTGCGGCACTGCGTCGTTTTAACTGACAATTGCGCGGTCGTGCGACGTGGCTCCCAAACAAAATTGGCGTCCTTTTTTCCTCACAAATAGAGCTTTCTTTTGGTGGTATTGGATCACCTCTGCGGTTTTTATTTTTTGCGCTTTAAACAAAAATAGAGCGACAATTTTAAAAAAAATGCAATATTTTTTACTTTTTGCTATAATAAATATCCCCCAAAAATATATAAAAAGACATTTTTTTTCCTCAGTTTAGGCCGATACGTATTCTTCTACATATTTTTGGTAAAAAAAATCGCAATAAGCGTTTATCGGTTGGTTTTCGCAAAATTTATAGCGTTTACAAAATAAGGGATAGTTTTATTGCATTTTTATTAATTTTTTTTTTTACTACTAATAGCGGCGATCAGCGATTTTTTTCATGACTGCAACATTATGGCGGACACTTCGGACAATTTTGACACATTTTTGGGACAATTGTCATTTTCACAGCAAAAAATGCATTTAAATCGCATTGTTTACTGTGGAAATGACAGTTGCAGTTTGGGAGTTAACCACAGGGGGCGCTGTGACTTTGAGTGTTCCATGTGTGTGTGTTTACAACTGTAGTTGGGTGTGGCTGTAGGTGTGACGTCATTGATCGAGTATCCCTATAACAAGGATGACGCGATCGATGCTGCGGCCATCCCTGTTCTTCAGCTCCAGGGACGGATCGCCGCACTGCAGCGGCGATCAGGTCCGCGAGTCCCGCGGTCCCGGTCCTGGAGCTTTGGACTGGGTCACGGGAGCACGCCGCGGGCGCGCGCCCGTGACCCACGGCTGGGTACTAAAACCAATGTATATATACGTTGATGTGCCCAGCCGTGCCATTCTGCCGACGTATATGTGCAGTAGGCGGTCTTAAGTGGTTAATCCCTAAACATTCCTATCCCTGAAGACAAAATTCTTGCAGCCATTAAGACTATGTCGAAAGAGAAGTCATCGGGCGCTGATGGCTTTTTGGCCGGTGACCTCTACCGCTTTTCCCCCTGAAATGCTTAGGGCAGTCACTGTGCCTAAGCTCCCTACTGGCCTCAAAACTTCCATCCAGTTTCTTTACAAAAAACTATCTGAAATTGTATGCGAATATCATAGCTAACCCTTTAGTATATCATTCCATATGGTCAGCTGGGAGAAAGAAATTGGCAAAACGTTCTCAGATATTGAATGGCAGCATGTATTAGCTAACAATATTAGTGTGACCCACTGCGTTAAAAATTAGGACAATGCTCTTAAGATTCTATACTGTGGATATCTAACACCATATAGACTACTGTATATATAGTATCAATGACGGTCTCTTGCCATGACAGCTGTTAAATAACTGAGGGCAGGGCCACCTGTCACATGCTCAAGTGACCCTGCCCTCCTCTGACGCAACGGGGAAATGCTGTGGTTACACAATGACATATACGGGTGATCCTGCCCCCTCTGACGCAACGTGGGTACGAACAGGCGAACACCCGATGTTCGAGTCGAACTTACATTTGACTCGAACATTGGGCTCATCTCTACTCAAAACTACTTACTTCTGTTTGTAAACCAATGGCCTGGGGATTTCCTACATCTATACCATACCCTTAGTCTAAATAAATTTCTGGTGTAGATGTGAATAGGAACCTCAGGCAAAAAAAAATGGTTTCCTTAAATGAGGGTCTGAGATGGATTTTAAGGGAAAAACCCATTCAAAACACAAGAAAAAATGTTGGTCCCCTCAAAGTCCATACTGGACCCTGAACTATGCATGAAGTTTGGCTGACCAGGAAATAGGATCGAGCATGTCCCCCTTCATGAACAATACAAGGCCACGTGCCCTCAAAATGAAGGATATGTCACTAGAGGGAATCTCATGGCAAAGCACCTTGTCCCCATGTTGATGATTTCAAGGGTCCCTTCCCCTCAAAACTGACTCGGTGGTTGTGGGATCTGTAGGCAAGGGGTTTACCCTTCTATATATGGGCCCCCAGATAATGCATCCTCATCTGAATGAGTAAGGGGTACATAATTCACTCATTCACAAAAAAAAAATAAGAATCAGTATAAAAAGTTCCACAATGTAGATCCATCATCAATCACATGGTCCAGCAAGGTAGATTCCCATCAATTATAAAGAAAATTTGCCATGACAAAAAAAAAAACCTGTGTTAAGAACTGCTCCCATCAATCACTTAGCATAATTGATATCTCCAGGTCCTTGTCGCTAAATATAAGTATATGGTTGCCTGCTGGCTTACGAACAACTAGCCAGAAAGGAATGTGTCACATTTTGGGCCCTTTCACACGGAGCGGTCCGTTTTGCGGTCCGCTCCGTGTGTCCGTCGGCTCAGCGGGGGGTCTCCGCTGAGCTGTCGGGCGGACAGGGCGGTCCCCGCACACTATGCAGGGACCGCCCTGTCTCTCCTCCACTATCCCCTATGGGGAATCGGATGGAAACCGACCGTCTGTCCGTTTGCATCCGATCCGTTCCACTGGACGGAAGAAAAATAGGACATTCTTCCGTCCGAAAAAACGGATGCGGATCTTGCGGACGTTAGCGGATGCATCATCCGCTAACGGATCCGCTCCCATAGGGGCCCATTACAAGTCCGTTAACAGACTTGTAATTAGCGGACCATTCAAATTGTTGAGCAGCTCCCTGGTTCATAGGCAAACTTACTTTGGCTTTTCTGTTCATCACCATAATATCAATGTCTTGTGAGATTGTTTTTAATCTAGTTGCCAATACAATCTTCCTGGTCTATATTACTTGAAGGAAATAGTGGAATTTGTTTCTGTCTGACGATTATGCATTAACTGTCGATGTTACTATGGACCCTGGAATATTATTTATAATTGCCAGCTTGACTACCATCTTTCTTTTTTCATATTGTGTCTACCATTTTGTATAATTAAGTGCTTTATAATTTGTGTACATAAATGCATAATACACTGGCTTAGTGGTTAGCATTCCTACCTTGCAACATAGAGTCTTCAGTTTAAATTAAAACCAGGACACTACAGCATAGACTTTGCATGCTCTCCCTGTGCTTGCATGGGTTTCCTCCATGTACAGCAATGGTCATCAACCCTGTCCTCAGGGCCCACTAACAGGCCAGGTTTGCAAGATAACTGAAATACATCACAGGTGATATAATTTGCTGCTCAGTAATTGCAATATTCTAGTCTGCATCTCCCCAAGGTAATACATTAAACCTGGCCTGTTAGTGGGCCCTAAAGGACAGGGTTGATGACCACTGATGTACAGTATTCCAGTCCCACAAGTTGAATACATCCTGGTAGTTTAACGGCTCATGTCTCAATTGGCCCTAGTAAGAGTATGCATACATGTCAGGTAGAGGCCTTACGTTGTAAGCCCCATGAGGTCAGGGACTTCTTTGGCACAATATAAATACCTTGAATATTAAGCAATTTTATAAGAATTTGTTTCATATAATGACCTCTATTCCTTTTAATTGTAACACAAAAAAACATTGGTTTGCACTCCTTTTGAAGTACAACAGTTGTAACAGCTTGTAATGACTGCTGTCATCGACTAGTAATTTTATACAATTCAGTTTCATACAGTTATAGCAAATAATAGTTGTCATAACATATTGAACTGAACCTAACGTCAGTTTTTTGTAATGCATAGTTTCTTTGTACATCACTTTACTTTTGTAGCACTGACCCCCGCAGGAGCTGCTGATTAAATTTTGGGCCTGCACTCTAACTACAACCCCAATGATAAGGCTCAGTCCCCTTTACACAGCTGTGGTGCAATACAATACAATACTGTACAATGTGATACCAGATACCTGTTTGTAACTTCAGGATCCACGAGCGGCACCTAGAGTGAATAAAGCAATACGCCACAACCCTGGTATGCTTAAACAGTAGTATTCTTTTACTGTTGATAATTGGCAAGTAAAGAAACACCAGTACATAAACTGTGCTATCCTCCTAACATGGGATGAGAGCACAATAAAATTAAATCTATACAGCAATCAAATGGCAAACAGTATACCTGCAGGTATATGAATAAGAAAATAAAACTAAGCCTAGGAGCTCCCCTACTTTGTAAGGTAACCGTGAGATCTCACAAAAAAAACAAAACAGTCAGTTCTTGATCTTCTTTCTTCGCTAGCTAATAATGTTTCCCAAGTAATTTGTAATCCAAACAAAACGAGTAAACTTCCTGAAAAAGAAATGTCTCCGCAATGAGTGGGTTAACTGCCTTGGCCTTCTGGAGAGCGTCCCGAACAACTAGGCCTTCAGCCTTCTTAAAGGCAACCCCTCCGCTTCTTCTTGGAAGTATGTAGTGAGGCCTGTGTGTTAGTCTAATGGCGTGTGAGGCATAACAAACTGTGGGCCGTAACCCACTCACCTAACTGGACACAGGCTCCGTACAGTCTCGCGACCTCCTCCCGTTGCTCCGTCTGCTGGATCAAACACCAGGCCAACTCTGCTGGGGGACTCCCGTCCTCCGATGCTCAATGGAAATGTCCGTGGGCCTTGCTGTTCGGTCCCGTCTCCTCACAGATCCTCTCCGGCTGCCCATGCGGTTCCAAAAGGGACCTAAGATGGCTGCTCCCACTCCTTATATAGCAAATCCCAGCATGCACTGCCCAAGAAATTGTTCCTGGGTCTTTGATCAACTTCCTATTTACAAGGGTCAACTCTGAGAACCAATAGTCTTTCTTCTTTATTTCTCAGATAGTAGAAATCCTCCTTGCATTAACAACAATTGGCCACTAGATGGCTCCAAACACTCAACAATCTCAATGTCCATGAATGCCCTCTAGGGAATGCAATATACACATTTATGTACTATATATATATATACATCAGCGCTACACACTCCCCCTACTTTGTCTCTTTTGGTCCCCCAAAGAGGTCCAAATTGCTAATCCTATCTTGCATTCTAGTTTCTATACGTTCACACAAAACGGACAGAGGAGCTTCCCACCAATTGTCATACAGTGGGAAGCTATCCTGTGCACCCACAGCTGATACTACCATGTCTGGTACAGATGTGTCAAGGGGTGAGCTGGGGCTGTCCCTTACTAAATCAAGAGTAGAGGGACTAGGCAGTTCAAAGTTTCTTCTGCTCACAAACTGTGAGGCTTCAGAGCATTCGCCCAATGTGTCATAAGTCAGTCTGCGTGGTGGGCGAATGTCTCTCTTTGCTCTGGGCACTTTTGGAGTGTCCATTCCTTCTGGGCCAAGGTCATCATTCCGTTCAATGCTTAAGGGTGGGGAATGAATGGAAGCACTGGGCTCTCCTACAGAGTGAGTGGTCGGCACAAATTCCGGGGCCTCTGCCCTAAGAGTTCCATTATCATCCTCCTCTACCTCCGAAAGGACATCAGCATCTGTTTCTGAATCTTCAGGAAGCCACAGCCAGCTCATCTCCACTCCCTCATCCTCATCTATAGAAGGTGCAGGTTGGGACCTGGTTATTGGTCTACACACATCAGTGGGTGTGGATTCCTTCTCTGTGCTTGTCCTGACTGCCTCAGTGAGAGGTAAGAGGTGATTCCGGTGCCATGTTTTTACCGGCCCAGTTTTTCCTTCTGGCTTGATCTCATACACTGGGAGCCCTGGAAGTTTCCTGCACACAACAAATGGCTGTGATTTCCAGCGATCAGCCAACTTGTGTTTGCCTGGAATGCCTAAGTTCCTCAACAAGACCCGGTCACCTGGCTGAAGATCCTGGACTCTCACTTTCAGGTCAAAGTTCCTCTTGTTCCTCTCCCCCCTGGAATCCGAGGTGGCGTGAGCCTGCTCGTAAGCTGTCTTCAGGCTCCGCCGTAGTCTGTCCACATACCCTTTATGGGAGGCCTTGGAGGTGTGGTCCAAGGAGGAACCAAACGCCAGGTCCACTGGCAATCTTGCTTCACGGCCAAACATCAGTCGGTATGGGGAATATCCAGTGGCATCACTTTTGGTACTATTATAGGCATGGACTAATGCAGCAATGTGTTTACTCCAGTGAGGTTTTTGCTCGGCAGTCAAGGTCCCCAACATGTTCAAGAGAGTCCTGTTGAACCTTTCCGGTTGGGGGTCCCCTTGTGGGTGGTAAGGAGTAGTCCTGGACTTTTGTATGCCTAACAGATCCAACAGCCTTTTGATTAGTCTGCTCTCAAAGTCCCTTCCTTGGTCTGAATGTATGCGTTGAGGCAGGCCATAGTGTACGAAGAACTTTTCCACGAGAGTCTTTGCTACTGTGGTTGCTTGCTGATCCCTAGTAGGGAAAGCTTGAGCATAACGGGTGAAGTGATCTGTCACCACTAAGATGTCACCTTGCCCACTCAGATCGGATTCCAGACAAAGAAAGTCTATGCAAACCAGGTCCATTGGGCCCTGACTCTCTAAATGGCCCATTGGGGCAGCCCTCTGGGGCAATGTCTTCCGTTGGATGCATCTGAGGCAGGAGTGACAGTAGCTCTCCACTTCTTTTCTCATGTGAGGCCAGTAGAACCTATCCCTTACTAGTTGGAGAGTTCTCTCGGCTCCCAAGTGTCCATGGTGATCATGTAAAGCAATCAGTACCGTCTCTCTGGGCTTTTCAGGCAAGAGTAACTGCCACCTTGCTTCTGGATCATCAGAGGGGCCCCTTCGGTAGACCACCCCTTGCTGCAGCTGCAAATGATCCCATTCTCTCAATAACACCTGGGCTTCCCTCTCAGGACTCTTCCGCAGTACATCAGGCTGTCGACATTCCAATGCTTCAAGCACCAGCCCACACAGTGGATCTCCCTGCTGATCTCTCCTGAGATCCTTCCTGGATAACTTGGGTAGGCCCTCCTGTGTGACCTTGGAGACGTTACAGTAGCACCTGGGTACTGCCGCTGAGGATACTCCTACTTCTTCAGCTCTGGCTCCACCTCTCTGGTTCTGACTTGTGCCCTCCCATAGGGCCCTCACTCCTTCTGGAGTAAGCTGGGTCCATTCTTCCAAGGGGTCATGGGGTCTTCTTGACAGGGCATCCGCATCTCGGTTACCAACTCCTGGTCTGTACTTCAGGCTGAAGGTAAAGGCTGAGAGAGCAGCTAACCACCTGTGACCGGTGGCATCCAGCTTTGCAGTGGTGAGTAGATATGTGAGGGGGTTGTTGTCCGTCTTGACCACAAATTCAGCCCCGTAAAGGTAGTCCTTCAACTTGTCCACCACTGCCCATTTTAAAGCCAGAAATTCAAGCTTGTGAGTTGGATAGTTTCTTTCAGCAGGGGTCAGACTTCTACTCACATAGGCAACTGGCCGTAAGTGCTCTTCATGCTCCTGGTAAAGCACTCCCCCCAGCCCGTCGCGGCTGGCATCCACATGTAACTCATATGGTTTGGCAGGGTCTGCATAGGCCAACACTGGGGCAGTAGTAAGACTCCACTTCAGCCTCCTGCAGGCCTCTTCACATTCTGGAGTCCACTGATCCTGGATGGACTCTTTCTTCCTTCTAGACCCCTCTTTAGGCTTTTTCGGCTGACCCGCGCTTTCACCAGCTTCTTCCTGCTTCTTTAAGAGTTCAGTGAGTGGGTGGGCTATTTTTGCGAATCCCTCTACGAATCTTCGGTAGTATGAGCAGAAACCCAAGAATGACCTGAGCTCAGTTACGTTGGTGGGCCTGGGCCAGGAAGTGACAGCTTCTAGTTTCTTGGGATCAGTTGCCACTCCTTCTTCAGACACAATGTGTCCCAGGTAACTCACCGAGGGTTGGTAGAACTGGCACTTCTCCATAGAGAGTTTCAGGCCTTCATCATGAAGTCTCTTCAAGACCTTCTCAAGGCGTTCTTCATGTTCCTCCAACGTCCTCCCAAAGACTATGACATCATCCAGGTATACCAGAACTTCAAGGAGATTCATGTCACCCACTGTCTTCTCCATCAACCTCTGGAAAGTTGCTGGGGCCCCAGTCAGGCCTTGCGGCATCCGGTTGAACTCAAAGAACCCAACTGGGGTGATGAAAGCGGTTTTCTCCTTGTCTTCAGGGCACATAGGAATCTGGTAATACCCACTCTTCAGGTCCAGTACGCTGAACCACTTTGCTCCTGACAGACTCTGTAAGGCATCCTCAATTCGGGGTGTGGTGTACTGGTCTGGGATGGTCCTCCGATTCAGGGTCCTGTAGTCAATGCACAGGCGTAGGGACCCATTCTTCTTCCTGACCACTACTATAGGGGAGGCGTAGGGACTCCTGGACTCTCGGATAATGCCCGTCCTCTTAAGTTCAGCCAATTGTTCCCTCAAGTCTTCCAGATCTCCTAGGGGGATCCGCCGGACCCTTTCCCGAAATGGCTTGTCTTCCTCCAGACGAATTCGATGGGTGGCACTCTTTGCCAATCCTACGTCAAATTCACTTTTCGAGAAGGCTGCTCTCCATCTCAGCAGTTGGGCTGTGGCCCTTTCCCGCCATGCAGGAGTAAGAGGCGTATTTTTTGGGCTGAACTCTTCTTCAGGGATTTCTGGGGCTGACCCTCCTTTCAAACCTCCTGGTTCGACTGGAACAGCCGGACTGACCTGTCCCAACAGTAGCCTGGCTGGCACTCTCACTGGCACTGTCGCTGTGTTGCGGACACTGACTGGAACTTTGCCGTGAGTTCTCTCCAATACTCTGGTGGGCAACACTTCAGTGATGAGTTCTAGTCCGTTTCTCCCCTCTTTGCGGTTTTCCAGGACAATGAAAGGGCCTGGTTTCTTCCAGCTCAATTTGACCGAGGCTTTTAGGCAGATTACTTCACCCGGCTGGACTATTTTCTCTCCTTTGTTCAGCAGCCAGATTTTTCCCACTCCCTCTTCAGGAGCCTTCTCCTCCTGTATAAGGTCTCGGTATGTCTGGGCCAACATGGGATGTATTTCAGTGGGGCGGGTATCCTTCTTAATTACCAGCGGTGCAAGTAGTCTCCTCACTAAGTCAGTGTTTGTCCCAATGATAAGAGAGCTCTTGTCAGCTCCTGGAGGACGAGGACACACTATGGCCAATGTGTCAAAGGTCTCCGTCTCTCCTACTGTACTTGGGTCGAAGGTGAGTCTGACTGGCAGGTAACCATCATATGGAAAGTTCTGAGTGCCCAAACCCCATATCTCCAACTCCTCCAATTTCCGTAGTGGCAGGTGCTTGAGATGCTTGTCATAGAAGTCCCTGTATAATAAGGTTACTTGGGCTCCAGTATCCAGCAGGGCTTTTGTGTAGATCCCTTCCACTTGGATGGGGACAATTGGGGAAGGTCCCACCAGCTTGGGAGGAAATCCACTGGTAGCTGTACCCTTAGCCTGCTTTGTGGCTCGGACTTTGGCCTTTGAGGGCCTCTTTTTCTTCTGCCCCGCCTTGTTGGTGGCTCCAGTGGGCCGTGGCACGTGAGTCGGTGTGGAGTTCGCTACTGCACCCGGGCGCCCAGTTGACTCCTTCACTGGGGCCCTCTGAAGTTTCCCTCCGACTGATGTGGGTTTTCCTCGGGTAGTGGGCTGGGGCACACTCGCCTGAAATGTCCCATCCCTCCGCATTTGAAACAGACTCTTTGTGTTTGTTTCGGAGGGCTGGTAATGGTGGTAGCTTTTGGGACCTTCCTTGGCATAACTCCTTCTGCCTTTAGTTTCACCAGCTCAGTCATCATCATGGCCATCATCTCCAGTATCTCCTTCTGGGTCTGCATAAGCCTCTCCAGCTCCGTCTGACTCGCGGGTGGGTGGTGTACAGATGAAAACCGTGATCCCTGGTCAACGGTTGCCGCCAGCACATTCAACTCCTGGGTGTCTGAGGGGACACCTACCTGCTGTATTTTAGCACTTGTGGTGTTTGAAGCTTGAAGCTTTCTCTGTTTCTGGTCTCTCTCAATCTCCATCTTATCCACTTCGTTCACTTTTTCAAGAAGGACCTCGTCTGGAGTTAAGGGATCTTCCAAGTACTGCTTCAAGTGGAGCTTGACATAGTCGCTCCTCAGCCCCGTGGTCACGGATCTCCGGAATTTCTTCTGTACCAGCTCAGCTCCAAATTGTTCCCCGCTCCCTCTCTCTCCTGAGGTAAACAGCAGGCGGTCCTTGAGTTCAATGGCCCGAAACAGAAAGTTCTGAGGAGTCTCTTTACTGTCCTGTGCAATATTTATCAGTTGGTGGAATAGCTCTGTGGCATCTTCCTCCTCATAGTAACTTTTTAGAATCCTCTTAAGCTGGTTCAAAGTCAAATCACTCTTTCTCTCTAACATGCCCCTAACACTTGAGCCTGGGCTGATGGCGTGGATCACAGCCTCTCTGATTTCCGATTCCAGATATCCTTTTTGTAGCCCCAGCTCTATTTGGTGTAGGAGGCCGGTGTAAGACAGTTTGCCCTTCTGTCCCTTTTCTCCTATCTGGCCATCAATGCGGAAATCCTTCCTAATAGTTACTTCTTGCAGATAGCCCCTGCTGCGTCTTCTTGGCTCCCTCCTTGGGTTTGGTGTCATCTGGCCAGCTCTCTTGTCTTCTGAGCCGACGCGCAGTCCATCCATGCGATCTGCTATGATGCTGGATGTCTCCTGAAACTTTTCCTGTATTTCACGGTATTGTCGCTGTAACTCAGCCAGTTGTTGTTCCGCCTGCCGCTGGGCGGCGGCTCCTGCGTTCCTGTCTAGGGGTTCTAACTGCTTTTTGCAGGGGTGTGTCAGGTGGAACACTGTCTTCTCGGACAATTTTATGGTGGCACCGTGGAAATTTTCAGGAACACCCCGTCCCCACTCTATCAGGGCATAGGTGCAATCAGTCCCAAAGTCTGGTTTCACTGCAACCACGTAGGCCTTTCTGTCTGGAGACAATGTCTGTACCACCTCTTTGATTTGCTTCTTCTCCCAGTAGCTCCCTGGGAGTTCAATGGCCACGCTTGCTTCTGAGCGTGTCCCTTCTGCTTCGCACCAACGGACTACTGTGATGGGGTCCATGGTGACCTCAAGGGGGGGGGTGGGTTTCTTGTAGAGTGACAGGATCCCGGACGAGCCCCCACGTGTAGCACTGACCCCCGCAGGAGCTGCTGATTAAATTTTGGGCCTGCACTCTAACTACAACCCCAATGATAAGGCTCAGTCCCCTTTACACAGCTGTGGTGCAATACAATACAATACTGTACAATGTGATACCAGATACCTGTTTGTAACTTCAGGATCCACGAGCGGCACCTAGAGTGAATAAAGCAATACGCCACAACCCTGGTATGCTTAAACAGTAGTATTCTTTTACTGTTGATAATTGGCAAGTAAAGAAACACCAGTACATAAACTGTGCTATCCTCCTAACATGGGATGAGAGCACAATAAAATTAAATCTATACAGCAATCAAATGGCAAACAGTATACCTGCAGGTATATGAATAAGAAAATAAAACTAAGCCTAGGAGCTCCCCCTACTTTGTAAGGTAACCGTGAGATCTCACAAAAAAAACAAAACAGTCAGTTCTTGATCTTCTTTCTTCGCTAGCTAATAATGTTTCCCAAGTAATTTGTAATCCAAACAAAACGAGTAAACTTCCTGAAAAAGAAATGTCTCCGCAATGAGTGGGTTAACTGCCTTGGCCTTCTGGAGAGCGTCCCGAACAACTAGGCCTTCAGCCTTCTTAAAGGCAACCCCTCCGCTTCTTCTTGGAAGTATGTAGTGAGGCCTGTGTGTTAGTCTAATGGCGTGTGAGGCATAACAAACTGTGGGCCGTAACCCACTCACCTAACTGGACACAGGCTCCGTACAGTCTCGCGACCTCCTCCCGTTGCTCCGTCTGCTGGATCAAACACCAGGCCAACTCTGCTGGGGGACTCCCGTCCTCCGATGCTCAATGGAAATGTCCGTGGGCCTTGCTGTTCGGTCCCGTCTCCTCACAGATCCTCTCCGGCTGCCCATGCGGTTCCAAAAGGGACCTAAGATGGCTGCTCCCACTCCTTATATAGCAAATCCCAGCATGCACTGCCCAAGAAATTGTTCCTGGGTCTTTGATCAACTTCCTATTTACAAGGGTCAACTCTGAGAACCAATAGTCTTTCTTCTTTATTTCTCAGATAGTGGAATCCTCCTTGCATTAACAACAATTGGCCACTAGATGGCTCCAAACACTCAACAATCTCAATGTCCATGAATGCCCTCTAGGGAATGCAATATACACATTTATGTACTATATATATATATACATCAGCGCTACACTTTGTTTCTGTTTTAGGTCTGTTTGCAGTATATTAATATTTCTCTCTTGCATAATGAAACTCAGTTATATTTGAAATCGTGGCAAAGGTTGTTGAAGTCATCATTTCATGTTAATCCAGGAGATGAATAGGTCAGAAAAGTCATTGACTAGTTCTAACAATCAGCAAGAAAATGGTGGTTTTATTTTAATCTTAGACCTTGTAAAGATCCAGGATATTCATGTGAGATGAATTCATTTGAAATCAATTATTTATTCATCAATGAGGGCAGGGATCTTGGAGAGCAATCTTCCGTATTTGCATATAACCCATTTTCAATCAAATGTATGCTGCAGTGAAAATCCATTTGGATGGGTAGTTTGTGTCTTGTAGTCCATATGCTGACTTGCAATCAATATTACTTATGCACATTTTACTTAAGAAGAGATGTGTTTTACAAAATATGGGGAAAAGGAATGTGATGTAATAAACAATGATTATTGTGTGAATGAACGTAAATTTACAGTATGTATAAATTACTATGGCATTGGAAATTCATAACAATGTGGGGGGGGGGGGGCTGATCGCCGCCGTCCGTCTCCCATGGGTGGTAGGTTTGTTTGTCGTCCCCCCAAAATATTAAACACCGCCCACCACTGGCTCTATTATATATTATTGAAACCAATCAGCTTCAAAATGTTTTTGTCAAAGCTTAATTAACAAGCTGAAATTAGAAGCTGATTGGCTACCATGCACTCCTGCACCAGATTCTGTGTGCTTCACTTTTAGAAAATCTCTCCCAGTGTGTGCAAGTAGACAGGAAGTGCCTGATAAAGGATGGAGGAGATTAGCAGCTCTAAATTGCAAAAAAAGAAAAACAGGTTAAAAATAAACTAGTTCCACTTTGTTAACTTTTAATACCAAAGCAAGCAATAAAAGTCAATATTTGTGATCGCACATGACCGAATGTCTAAAATGAACGCAGATTTATGTTTATTTATTGAGTTGGAAAGTTGTTCGGCTCGAGCATTAGTTTGAGCTGAACATTGGCCAAATTTACAGGGTGTTCAGCGAGTATTCATCCTGCCGAAACCCAGCAATGTGCTGTGCGCTGCAAAGTGCATTTTGCTCCTTGATTAGGCAAAGCTTTGCCCAATTAGGGCACAGTATAAGCAATATAATCTGTTTGTTAAGAAGCAGGGCCCGAAAGCCAGCTGCAGCATCCTCAACCTCCCTGGCGGTATGATTCTGTCTGGAATTACGTACCAAAAGCGGTACAATTATTTGCATGGAAATTTGGCGTTTTATACTGTAGGCCTGCAATTCTTAGGAATAACTTGCTTAAATCTGTCCAAACCAGACATACCGGGTATGATAAAGTTTGAAAAACAAAATCATAATTTTTTATATAATAAAAAACTATAAATAATGATATCAAATTATAATGTAATTATAATAAAAAATATTCAATAATGTAATCAACTCAAAAACACTGAAATTTGCTCAGTTGCAGAATTGTCGCTGTCATTATTTATTTTTTTATGACGAATTTCCCCACAAATCGCTATCGCTCAATTTTGCAAGTGATTATAATTTTTTATCGCTGTTTTCTAGCTGATCTAAAACCATTTTTGACATAAAGGGACACTTTTGGTTGCTATGGACAATCTACAGTTTCCAGGCAGAAAGAACAGTTTTTATTATATAAAAGGACATGTAGGGCACAGGACAGACCACTAGGGACAAGGGGGGTATGTATTTTTTATATACAGTACTGTGATCTATAAGATTACATTGTACTGTATGTAAAGTGTTTGTTTACTTTTTTGAATTTGGCGCCGTTCTCCGCTCCCGTGCATCGTAACGATGCAGGGAACGGAGATCGGCGGCACACGGGAACGCTGTGTGAATCGAGCGAGCACCCGCTCGCTCACACAGCGTGGATGCATCGCTGGATCCAGGAAGAAGGTAAGACAGCGAGCGCTGCAGGCTCTGCATGGCTACCCCGAGCGTGACTCGGGGATTCCGATCTCTGAAAAAAAAAAAACACCCCGAGTCACGCTCGGGGATACCGCCAGGGAGGTTAACATCCGATGAGTTATCAGCTGTCAATGGGCTTCCCTGCTGACAGCTGAGTAAAAAAAAAACTGCCAGTAAAAAAAAGGAAAAAAAAGGTGTGGGATGCCCTAGTCCATACCAGACACTTTGGTTCTGTCCCATAACCCCAAAGAAACTTGTCCCTATGTTGATCCCCCCAAACTTGGCCGGTGGTTATGGGGGTCTGCGGGCAGGGTGCTTATCGGAATCTTTAACAAGGGGGGCCCCAGATCCCATCCTGTCTGTAAATGAGTATGGTGTACATAGTACCCCTACCCATTCACTAAAAAAGTGTCAAAAAGTAATAAAAAAAGAGAACGTTACATGCCGGCCGTCTGCCGGAACGTGGGACTGGGGCCATGCATGATGTCTTGGATTGCTGCCTTGTATGATAACCCAACCGCTAGACTGAAAATGAATGGCACTTTGTCTGAGGAGGTCAGGATCAAGAACGGGACTCGACAGGGATGCCCACTGTCACCATTACTATTCATCCTGACCCTGGAACCATTCATTAGAATGGTGAACAAGGACAGGGCAGTTTCAGGATTTGAAATTGCAGGGTCTGATTACAAGGTTGCAGCTTATGCTGACGACCTTTTGTTCTTTTTGACTAACCCCCAGACTACGGTCCCCAATCTGATGCGACATTTTACAGTATATGGCTTTATGTCAAACCTCAAAATAAATTTTGACAAATCAGAAGCAATGAACATCTCTCTGGGTGCGGACCCACTGCATAGAGCCGCAGCTGATTGCCCTTTCAGATGGGTCACTAACAAGCTTAAATACCTGGGTACATGGTTGACGCCGAAGCTGACGTCAATTTATGAGTGTAATTTCCCCAAACTACTATCAGAAATCCGGAGAGACTTGCAGAATTGGCAGCCTAAATTCTTTTCATGGTTCGGAAGGGCTGTGATTATAAAGATGGTCATCCTTCCGAGATTGTTGTACCCGTTTAGAGCCCTCCCGATTAAGATTCCTCAGAAATTCTTTAGCACTTTACAGTCTGCCCTCCTGCAATTCCTATGGAAACAGAAAAAAACAAGAATCTAATTCTCCCTACTCACCAGGCCAAAAGAATGTGGAGGTATGGGGTTGCCTAACTTCCACAGTTATTATTTAGCTTCGCACTTGACTAGGGTGATCGACTGGCACTGCCACGGCGATTCTAAGGACTGGGTGCCTCTTGAGAACGCCCTGACTCAGTTCCGCCTGAAATTCTCCCCATGGACGTCCTGGCAGAATCAGAGGGTCTCCCTTAAAAACACCTGTTGACAGGTACCACTCTTAGTCTGTTTAAGACAATAGCTGACAAAACTGACTTGACCTCGACTCTCAGCCCACTGTCCCTTCTGACGGACAACCCAGACTTCCCGCCCGGCATTAATAACACTAGGGACAGTAGGAGACCGCTCAAGATGGGGGACTGCTTTAGAGGAGGACAATTCAAGAGCCACATAGCACTTAGAGAGGACAACAACCTCCTGAAACTTCACTGGTGGACTTACCTGCAAATCTGCAGCTATGCTAACAATGTCTCAAGAGCACCTGACTTCTCTAGGACGTTGACTGCTCTGGAGGACACTTGTGCCAAGGGGATTCGATGTGACAGGGCGACCTCACTTGCTTACATCTGGTTGCAGACTTCCCACACCGACACTAACGACAGATTCCGCCAGTTGTGGTCCCTCACTCTTCGCATAGACATTACTGATAGACAGTGGACGACGGCCTGCATCCTCTCACACAAGTGCTCAATCAGCACCAAGACACAAGAAACCTCATATAAGCTCCTCAGACAGTGGTACACCACACCTGATAAACTTAGGAAATGGTACCCCTGCACCTCAAATCTCTGTTGCAGGTGTGGTAAGGAAACAGAAACCTTCATACATATCTGGTGGGACTGTGAAGTTTTGAGCCCATTCTGGGACAAGGTTAAGAAGGTGGTGGGGCAGATCACGGAGACCACACTGAACCTTTCTGCAGCATGCTGCCTACTCCATATCTCTGACTCCCCACTTAGACGTTATAAGCATTCCCTAACCAAACATCTGCTGAATGCAGCCAAGTCTCTGAAACCACTCCACTGGAAGAGTACTTCACCCCTCTCTGCAGGAATGGCTGAGGAGGGTGTCGGAGACTTGCTACATGGAAGATACCCTTGCCCAGACCACTGACGGAGCTGAGAGATACCATGACACGTGGTCTCCGTGGTTTGCTTTTAAATTTTCACACGAGTATGAAACGCTGATGGGCCTGTAAACTGAGAAATAGAAAGCGGACAGTGGTTCTAAACCTGCGACTGCTTGAATGGGTTTCCGAGGTTAGCAGTCCCCACCTGATGGTAATTCCCGGTCACACCCTATCGGGTTGTTCCCCTTTGATCCCTTCCTTCCCCCTCCCCTCTACTTCTCACTTTATTCTCTCTCTTCTTCTTGTTCATCTCTGCTCTTTCTGCTCCCTACTGACTGAAGTCAAAGCTATCAAACGTTTAATTAACATTTCTCTATGGATAGTAATGGTTGACGGACAAATAGTTAATCTATCATCAATCATGCTGCCCGCTGCATGCATGCACCAGTTCCTGACGTCAGAAGGGGGTGGTGACACCATAGATTACCTATATAAGAACTGTCAAACAGCGGAAACCTGCAGTAGGCGGCCAGCCTTCATGTTGGCGGGAGCATTTTTACATTTTTATATACAGTATATATATATATATATATTTTTTTTTTTTAATAAAGGAATAATAAAGGAATTGTCAAAACTGTCTTTTACTACTTTTTGACACTTTTTTGGTGAAAGCGTTTTTTGTTTTTTATACTGTACCAACATTTTTTTTTTTTACTCACCTGCTAGTGGGGAGCTGATGTAAAACATGTTGTGCTAATCTCTTAACTTGTAATTTTGATTAAAAAATAACTTAAAGTAATTATCTTTTAAATAAATAGATATGTAAATTGAACTTATTATACGTTTTTTTAAATTCAAAATCTTTCTGAAAAGCTTTGGAAAAAGATACATTTATTGGATGGACATCCATAATAGCATAAATATAAAAGTAAATGCAAGAGACAGCCCTTAGCATTGCTTCAGGCCTAGTAACCCTGTAACAAAGGTGGATTCTAGTTTCTTTGTTGCATTTCAAAATACACAATCATTTATAACCATGTAATTTATCTTTTATGATCTTGCTAAAATGTTTCAGCAACGATTAATATTTATTGCTGCAGCAATATTTCACTTCACTTCACTATGAATATCTACCTCTCACACATGTGTCCAGAGAAAGGCTCCCTGGCTCATGTAATGCCCTGTACACACGATCGGTCCATCCGATCAAAACGGTCTGATGGATTTTTCCATCAGTTATCGGATGAAGCTGACTGATGATCAGTCACGCCTACACACCATTGGTTAAAAAACTGATTGTGTCAGAACGCGGTCAGGTAAACCACGTACAACGGCACTCAGTGGCGTAACTAGAACCTTCAGGGCCCCGATGCAAGAAACCATGAAGGGCCCAAGTGGGTGGCTGCATATAAAGGAACCAATTTCTTAATTTCCCCCTACTTCTCCTTCTCTACATTTTCCTCCTCAGACGCTAAATGCCTGCGGGAGGGAGAGATCAGTTCCTCTATGACAGTGTTTCTCAATTTTTTTCCAGCCACTGTTCCCATCACACGCAGCCACCGTGCCCATTAAACACAGTCACTGTGCCCATTAAACGCAGCCACTGTGCCCATTAAACACAGCCACTGTGCCCATCAAACGCAGCCACAGTGCCCATCAAACGCAGCAACTGTGCCCATTACACGCAGCCACTGTGCCCATCAATAGCAGCCACTGTGCCCATCAAACGCAGTCACTGTGCCCATTAAATGCAGCCACTGTGCCCATTAAATGCAGCCACTGTGCCCATTAAACGCAGCCACTGTGCCCATCAAACGCAGCTACAGTGCCCATCAAACGCAGCAACTGTGCCCATCACACACAGCCACTGTGTCCATTAAACACAGTCACTGTGCCCATCAAACGCAGCAACTGTGCCCATCAAATGCAGCCACTGTGCCCTGAAATGCAGCCACTGTGCCATCAAACGCAGCTACAGTGCCCATCAAACGCAGCAACTGTGCCCATCACACACAGTCACTGTGCCCATTAAACGCAGCCACTGTGCCCATTAAACACAGCCACTGTGCCCATCAAACGCAGCTACAGTGCCCATCAAACGCAGCAACTGTGCCCATCACACACAGCCACTGTGCCCATTAAACACAGTCACTGTGCCCATCAAACGCAGCAACTGTGCCCATCAAATGCAGCCACTGTGCCCTGAAATGCAGCCACTGTGCCATCAAACACAGCCACTGTGACCCTGGCAGTGGCGGCCATAGATAGATTCATGCTATGCATGAATCTATCTATTGGTGATAGAGGGAGTGGCTGGAGAGAGGGAGCCGCGCCCGTTCACTTATATGGATGCACCACCACTGATATAAACACATACATGCACACACATAGATACATACATATGCACATGAGCGTGCACACACACACAGATAAACACACACACGAGAACACACACATGAACAACACACAAAAATGAACACACATACAGTAGATAAAAAACGGCAGTTCTTTTTTACTTCCTGCTCTTCCTGCCGGGTACTGCACTGCAGGGGGAGACAAAGAGCACAGCACACACCACTGCTTTCACTTTCAAATCAGTGTGAAGAGCTCCCCGCACAGTGCCGATTACAGTTCAGCTTAGGGTCGGGGTGCTCGTCTCCGGTCCTCCTATTGAAGTACTGTATACAGTGGGCCCTCGAGGGCCCCCTGCAGCAAGGGGCCCAGTCGCCATGGCGACCTTAGCGACCCCTATAATTCCGCCACTGACGGCACTATAAAGGGGAAGTTCAAATCCAATGGCGCCACCCTTCGGGCTGCTTTAGCTGATTTTGTGTTAGTAAAAGACGATTCACGTTTTTCTGTCTGTTACAGCGTGATGAATGTGCTATCTCCATAACAAACGCTAGTTTTACCAAAACGATCACTCCTGTCCCCTAATTTAGTCTGAGCATGCATGGATTTTTAACCTATGGACGTGCCTATAGACAATCGTTTTTTTTTCTATCCGTTAGTTAACTATCAGAATGTTTTACGCAAGCGACGCGATTTGTTTTTTTTCCGACGCGATGACGACGCCTATACTTAACATAGGATACTCCACTAGGGGGCTGCTTTATCTATACACCGCGTATCGCTTCCGGAAACGTCGTAAAGTCACTGCGTCGCGCCCGAAAAAGATCGTGAATTGCCGATTCCGCTCATTAACCACTTAAGGACCCCCGCACGCACATATACGGCCACAGAATGGCACGTACAGGCACAAGGGCGTAAATTTACGTCCCCGCCTAAGTGCGGTTCGGGGGTCCCATCGGGACCCCCTCCGCGGCGTGCGGGGGTCCCCCTGGCTCCGGGAGCGATCCGGGATGAGCGGGCGGATGTCGGCGTTTACCCGCCCCCCCGCGATCGCTCCCAGCCAATGCGCGAGCTCCCAGCTCCTGTCACTTCCTCCTCCTGTGTTTACACAGGAAGGAGGAAATGATGTAATCTCTCATCGCAGCGGTGTTTCCCACCGCTGCTGATGAGAGAAGACATCACAAGTAAGTGTGCACCAACACAACACTGACACACACTCACATAGGCACATTAACCCCTTGTGATCGCCCCCCCACCCCCCCTGTCACAGTGTCACTGAATGCAGCGATCTAATCACTGCATTTAGTGTCAGTGTGACAGGCAGTGTAAAAAACAGTTAGTGTTAGGTCCAGGATACCCCCCTCACCCCCCTAATAAAGTTTTAACCCCCTGATCACCGCCCTAGTTAACCCTTTCACTCCCTATTGCCAGCATCACTAAGCGATCATTTTTCTGATCGCTGTATTAGTGTCGCTGTTCCCGCTAGGTAGCTATTTTTTTTTATTGCGATTTTTTTTTTACTAAAGACATGTGGCTAAATACATTTTGGCCTAAATGTTTGACTAAAATTTAGTTTATTTGATTTTTTTTTAACAAAAAGTAGAAAATAGTGTTTTTTTTTTCAAAAATGTCGCTCTATTTTTGTAAATAGCGCAAAAAATAAAAATCGCAGAGGTGATCAAATACCACCAAAAGAAAGCTCTATTTGTGGGAAGAAAAGGACGCAAATTTTGTTTGGGAGCCACGTCGCACGACCGCGCAATTGTCTGTTAAATTGACACAGTGCCGAATCGCAAAAACACCTTGGGTCATTTACCAGCGTATTGGTCCGGGTCTTAAGTGGTTAACATATTTTTTGAGCGTAAATCGGCGGGAACGCCCCCGGTGCCATTTTTAAGTTGAAGTAACAAAGCGATGGTGAAATTCAATTGCGCCGATCGCATCGGAACTCCAACCCGGCGTTTCTTGTTTTCTGGTTACAGAAAACAAAAACGCCGGCTCAAAGTGACAGTTAGGCTGGAGTATCACTGATACTCCAGCCTAACTCTACCTGAATCTGGCCCTATGTCTCTATACCTTGTAAACAGTCATTTCAGCCTTAGTGACCCTTTAACCACTTAAGACCCGGACCAATATGCAGGCTAAAGACCCAAGGTGTTTTTACAATTTGTCAGTGCGCTGCTTTAACTGGTAATTGTGCGGTCATGCAATGTTCTATCGAAACGAAATTTGCGTCCTTTTCTTCCCACAAATAGAGCTTTATTTTGATGGTATTTGATTGCCTCTGCGATTTTTATTTTTTGCGATATAAACGGAAAAAGACCGAAAATTTTGAAAAAAAAAGATTTTTCTTATAACAACAAGTAAAAAATATCGAATAAACTAAATTTTAGTCAAACATTTAGGCCAAAATGTATTCAGCCACATGTCTTTAGTAAAAAAAATCACAATAAGCGTATATTTATTGGTTTTCGCAAAAGTTATAGCGTCTACAAACTAGGGTACATTTTCTGGAATTTACACAGCTTTTATTTTATGACTGCCCATCTCATTTCTTGAGGTGCTAAAATGGCAGGGCAGTACAAAACCCCCCCAAATGACCCCATTTTGGAAAGTAGACACCCCAAGGAAACTGCTGAGAGGCATGTTGAGTCCATTGAATATTTTTTTTTTTGGTCCCAAGTGATTGAATAATGACAAAAAAAATGAAAATAAAAAATGTTTACAAAAAGTTGTCACTAAATGATATATTGCTCACACATGATATGGTTATATGTGGAATTGCACCCCAAAATACATTCTGCTGCTTCTCCTGAGTATGGGGATACCACATGTTTGGGACTTTTTGGGAGCTTAGCCGCATACGGGACCCCAAAAACCAAGCACCGCCTTCAGCATTTCTAAGGGCGCAAATTTTTGATTTCACTCCTCACTACCTATCACAGTTTCGAAGGCCATAAAATGCCAAAATAGCACAAAACCCCCCCAAATGACCCCATTTTGGAAAGTAGACACCCCAAGGAAACTGCTAAGAGGCATGTTGAGTCCATTGAATATTTTTTTTTTTGGTCCCAAGTCATTGAATAATGACCAAAAAAAAAAAATTACAAAACGTTGTCACTAAATGATATATTTCTCACACATGCCATGGGCATATGTGGAATTGCACCCCAAAATACATTCTGCTGCTTCTCCTGAGTACGGGGATACCACATGTGTGGGACTTTTTGGGAGCCTAGCCGCGTACGGGGCCCCGAAAACCAATCACCGCCTCAGGCTTTCTAAGGGCATACATTTTTGATTTCACTCCTCACTACCTATCACAGTTTTGAAGGCCATAAAATGCCAAGATGGCACACAACCCCCCCAAATGACCCCATTTTGGAAAGAAGACACCCCAAGCTATTTGCTGAGAGGCATGTTGAGTCCATGGAATATTTTTTTTTTTGGTCCCAAGTCATTGAATAATGACCAAAAAAAAAAAATTACAAAACGTTGTCACTAAATGATATATTTCTCACACATGCCATGGGCATATGTGGAATTGCACCCCAAAATACATTCTGCTGCTTCTCCTGAGTACGGGGATACCACATGTGTGGGACTTTTTGGGAGCCTAGCCGCGTACGGGGCCCCGAAAACCAATCACCGCCTCAGGCTTTCTAAGGGCATACATTTTTGATTTCACTCCTCACTACCTATCACAGTTTTGAAGGCCATAAAATGCCAAGATGGCACACAACCCCCCCAAATGACCCCATTTTGGAAAGAAGACACCCCAAGCTATTTGCTGAGAGGCATGTTGAGTCCATGGAATATTTTTTTTTTTGGTCCCAAGTCATTGAATAATGACCAAAAAAAAAAATTACAAAACGTTGTCACTAAATGATATATTTCTCACACATGCCATGGGCATATGTGGAATTGCACCCCAAAATACATTCTGCTGCTTCTCCTGAGTACAGGGATACCACATGTGTGGGACTTTTTGGGAGCCTATCCGCGTACGGGGCCCCGAAATCCAAGCACTGCCTTCAAGATTTGTGTGAGTGAAATCAAAAATTTATGTCCTTAGAAATCTTGAAGGCGGTGATTGGTTTTCGGGGTCTCATACGCGGCTAGGCTCCCAAAAAGTCCCACACATGTGGTATCCCCGTACTCAGGAGAAGCAGCAGAATGTATTTTAGGGTGCAACTCCACATATAACCATGGCATGTGTGAGAAATATATCATTTAGTGACAATGTTTTGTACATTTTTTTTTTTTATTATTTTTTTTGGTCATTATTCAATCACTTGGGGCAAAAAAAAAAATATTCCATGGACTCAATATGCCTCTCAACAAATAGCTTGGGGTGTCTATTTTCCAAAATGGGGTCATTTGAGGGGGTTTTGTGCCATTTTGGCATTTTATGGCCTTCGAAACTGTGATAGGTAGTGCGGAGTGAAATCAAAAATTTGCGTCCTTAGAAATGCTGAAGCCGGTGCTTGGTTTTCGGGGTCCCGTACGCGGCTAGGCTCCCAAAAAGTCCCACACATGTGGTATCCCCGTACTCAGGAGAAGTAGCAGAATGTATTTTAGGGTGCAACTCCACATATAACCATGGCATGTGTGAGCAATATATCATTTAGTGGCAAATTTTTTATTTTTTATTTATTTTTTTGTCATTATTCAATCACTTTGGACAAAAAAAAAAAATCTATGGACTCAACATGCCTCTCAGTAGTTTCCTTGGGGTGTCTACTTTCCAAAATGGGGTCATTTGTTTTTTTTTGTGCTATTTTGACATTTTATGGCCTTCGAAACTGTGATAGGTAGTGAGGAGTGAATTTATATATGCCGAAGCATGGGGGCATCCTCCCGCAAAAAAGTTATGCCGCGTACACACGGTCGGACTTTTCTATGCCGCGTACACACGGTCGGACTTTTCTATGCCGTGTACACATGGTCAGACTTTTCCACGGGTAAGGCCTCCGTAGGTGGGTCAACCGTATGTACGCGGCATTAGGAGCAAAATCGCTCCTCCGCCCCTAATGCCCCCATGCTTCGGCATATATGCTCTTTTTTGGACTGTGGTGGTGAAGCACCTCCTACAGCGTTGGAGTCGCAGCTTTATATATATCGTGGGAGCAAACGCTGTTGCTGTCACGCTAAATAAATCCGCGCTGCAACTGAATGGCGTACCTGCTAAGCAAATGATGGTTAACATTAAAACAAAGTAACATTACAGTATAACAGTAAGATCATACCATACCTGCAAAGCAAATACCAATAAAAAAAACATAGTAAAAAATAAAACATTTTTTTTAACGCAACCTGTGCCTAATATATATATATATATATATATATATATATATATATGCCGAAGCATGGGGGCATCCTCCCGCAAAAAAGTTATGCCGCGTACACACGGTTGGACTTTTCTATGCCGTGTACACATGGTCAGACTTTTCTATGCCGTGTACACATGATCAGACTTTTCCACGGGAAAGCCTCCGTAGGAATGTCAACCGTATGTACGCGGCATTAGGAGCAAAATCGCTCCTCCACCCCTAGTGCCCCCATGCTTCGGCATATATGCTCTTTTTTTAACTGTGGTGGTGAAATCACCTCCTACAGCACTGGAGTCACGGCTTTATATATCGTGGGAGCAAACGCCGTTGCTGTCAAGATAAATAAGTCCGCGCAACAGCTGAATGGCGTACCTGAAAACAGTAAAGTAAATTACTTACCTGAAAAGCAAGCATGAAAAAACATAACAATAAAACTTTGCAGAATAAAATAGAGTAAAAAAGAGCAGAACAATAGAGAGAGAATAGAGAGGGAGAGAACAATAAAAACGACAACTATTTTTGTTTTTTTTATTTTATATTTTTTTTGTGTTTTTTTACTTTTTACTTTTTTTTTTTTTTTACACGTTTTTTTGTAACTGTAACTGTTCAACTTTTCGGTTCCAGGTTTGGGTCTCTCAAAATGCGATGGCATCTTGGGAGACCCTGTGTACGTGTGCCTAGCCTGTGATATGTTTTGCCCTACGCTAATACTTCACTAGTGTGTGGAAGCGTTCAAAACATTTGCCAATACAAAGACCAGGATCGGCAGGACATCGGGGACAAAAATAACGGGTGTCACACCTAAATCCGCGCTTGCTACAGACACGACATCTTCTTTGGGGGGCTCGTTGGGTAGGGGTACTCTCGAGGGCATATATAAAATGCCTCTCATGCAGTCGGCTTACTGCATTTGGTAGGGGATGGTGAGGTGGAAAACCTCCTGGATACAGGAGTCCGTTGATGATATCCTTCTGGAATTGGAGGAAGGATACATTCTGTCCTGAAGTTTTGTATAAGACAAAAGCATTCAGCAAAGTCAATTGGAATAAATGTAGAGACACTTTTTTGTACCAGCGTCTCGATTTACGGGCAATATGATACGGCGCCATCAACTGGTCGTTGAGGTCCACCCCTCCCATATTTTGGTTATATTCGTGGACACAGAGGGGTTTCTCCACAACACCAGTCGCCGTACGAATTTGTACTGTCGTGTCTGCGTGAAGGGTGGTAAGAAGGAAAACATTCTTATTGTCCCGCCACTTCACAGCGAGCAAATTATTACATCTGCAGCAGGCTCTCGCCCCCAGCTTTATACGGGCATCTACAAGCCGCTGGGGAAAGCCCCGGCGATTAGGTCGCACGGTGCCACATGCTCCAATCTGATGATCAAACAAGTGACTAAAAAGTGGCACGCTGCTGTAATAATTGTCCACATACAAGTGGTACCCCTTTCCGAATAAGGGTGACACCAAGTCCCAGACAATCTTGCCAGCGCTCCCCATGTAATCTGGGCATCCTTCTGGCTCTACGTGACTATCTTTGCCCTCATAAACCCTAAAGCTCCATGTGTAGCCTGTTGCCCTGTCACAGAGCTTATAGAGCTTGACCCCGTATCTGGCACGCTTGCTGGGAAGGAACTGCTTGAAAGACAAGCGGCCAGCAAATTTAACCAGGGACTCGTCAACGCAGACAACTTGCTGGGGATTAAACAAGGCTGCATAACGTTCGTTGAAATGGTTTATGAGGGGCCGAATTTTGTAGAGCCGGTCAAATTTAGGGTCTCCACGTGGACGACAGAGTGCATTGTCGCTGAAATGCAGGAACCGCAGGATCGTCTCGTATCGTTTCCTGGCCATGTGAGCAGAGAATATGGGCATTTGGTCAATTGGCTCTGTGGACCAATACATGCGCAATTGAGGAAATTTGTGTATGCCCATATTGAGGGTAAGGCCCAGAAAGGTCTTAAATTCGGAAACCTCAAGAGGTTTCCATTCTTTGGCAAGGAGGGTCTGGGGATTAGCGGCGATGTAGGTACCAGCATATAAATTAGTCTGGTCCACAATAGATCTATAGAGATCTTCTGTGAAATACAGCGCATAAAATTCGCTGTATCCACCTGAATTCCGGGTTTGCCAGTGAATGGGGGAAGTACGGGTGCTGCAGAAGTGGTGGGGACCCAATCAGGATAGGCGAATTCTGCAGGAAGGGCACTATGGGCACGACGGGCCTGTCTTTGTTTTCTTCTTGGTGGCAGCGGGTCACTACTTGTGCTTGCCACCTCGCCAGCTTGAACTGCACTTATGGGACTCGCCACGTCACCACGTGATACTGCAGTGCTGGATGAACGACCAGGGTGTACTAGGCCGCTGGTGCTTGCCAATCCACCAAAAGGAATAGCGGCGCTAGTACTCGCTCTCTGCTCCATACAAGGGTCCTGCGGTTCTTGCTCCTCAACAACCTTAGAACGGGGTCGGGTGCACCTGGCCTTAGCAGGGACCACTACTCCGTCGTCCGAGCTATCTGACATGGAGCCGCTGTCGTAAACAGGATCATATTCTGAGCCCGAATCTGTCAGATGCGTGACCTCCTCATCATCATCTGACGACATGCACATGAACCTAACAGCCTCTTCACCACTGTACATCCGCTTTGCCATTTTGGGCTCTAAATTTAGTTGTAGACTGGTGATGATTCACGGGTAAAAAAAGCACCTGGCTATAGAAAGGCAAATGTAGAAAACGCTTCAAAAAAACTGTTAGCGATCGCAGGGATCAGGCCTGTCTCTGCGAACGCTGCAGTTGTGTGTGATGTGTTTTTGAAGTGACAGTGATCGATCGATACTGCACTTGGGTGGGTTGGGCTGGGCAGAGGGGCAAAACGCAAGTGCTAGCGGGTATCTGGACTGATTCCGCTAACAATGCGTTTTTGGGTACCCTAAACTGCTGGGTACGCTAGTATAGATCTGATCAGATCAGGTATAGATCTGTTCAGATACTATACCACTAAGGGGGGTGTATGCTTTGCGAGTGGGTGTAAGCGTTACTGGCACTAACCGAACACTGCCTGGGGCGATGCACACCCTAACTGGCGCTAAAATTTAATTTAAATCACCCGCCGGGCGATCAGGGGGTTAAACCTTTATTGGGTAATATACGGCGGGTGCGCTGATGCTATAAACAGCAAACTAAGTAACCAGCGTCAACCGTAACACTTATACGGTGATCACTGGTGAAAGGGTTAACTAAGGGGCAATCAGGGGGTTAAAACCTTTGTATGGTAATATATGGGGGTACCTAACGCTTTCTAAAAACCTAAATAACTAACTGGCTAACCTGCGTCACCAGTGACACTTATATGGTGATCACTGGTGAAAGGGTTAACTCTAGGGGCAATCAGGGGTTAAAAACTTTATTTATGGGGGTACCTAGCGCTATATAAACCTGGCGGCGAACCTCAAAAAAAACTAACTGCCTAGCGGCAACAGTGACACTAATACAGCGATCAGAAAATCGATCGCTTAGTGACACTGGCAATAGGGGGTGAAAGGGTTAACTAGGGCAGTGATCAAGGGGTTAAACCTTTATTAGGGGGGGGTAGGGGGCTACCCTAGACCTAAAGGGGGCTAAGACTAACTGCCCTGATACTTTTTACTGCAACACTGACACTAAATGCAGTTATCAGAAATAAATGATAACTGTATTCAGTGACACAATGTTACAGTGGACTGGGGGGGGCGATCGGCGGTGACAGGAAGGGGTTAAGTGTGCCTATGTGTACCTGTGTCAGTGTGATGCTTGGTGCAACTTACTGTGTGATGTGTTCTCTCCTCAGCGTCGGACGAAAAGACCGACACGAGGAGGAACACAGCACTTCCCTCTTCCTGTGTTTACACTTAGCACAGGAAGAGGCTGGCGGGCGCGCGCATTGGCTGGGAGCGATCGCGAGGGGGTGGCTGAAAACGAGTAGCCGCCCCCTCATCCCGGATCGCTCCCGGAGCTAAAGGAACCGCCGCATGTACGGGGGGGGGGTCCGATCGGACCCCCGAACCCCCTCAAGGCACCAACGTATATATACGTTGATGTGCCTGTCGGTGCCATTCTGCCGACGTAAATGTACATGCGGCGGTCCTTAACTGGTTAATGCATTGAAACAATCACGACAAATCACTATATGTAGACAAACCAAATATTTATGAATTGCTAAAAAAGACCGCATTTTCCATTTCTCTAAATTCATCTTCCCCCAAATGTGATGCAACAGATTCATACCTACAATCTGTTCCAAAAAACACTCTTATGCCGCATACACACGATCACTTTATTTTTTTGCCATTAAAAGAAAAAAAAAAAAAAAACGAAGTTTTCTGTGAAGTAAAAAACAACGTTTTTGAAACTTCACTTTTTAAAGACGATGTTGCATACACACCATAATTTTTTCACAAAAAGCGAGGTTACGTTCACCACTCTTTTCCATTGAAGCTTGCTTCATAACTAGCTTCTGGGCATGCGCGGGTTGAAAAACGTCATTTTAAACTACGTTTTTTGCTACACACGGTGACTTTTTGTGAAACAAAAAAACAACATTTTGAAAAACGACACATAAAATTGAAGCATGCTTCAATTTTTTTTTTTGTTGTTTTTTACATGACATAAAACAACGTTTTCCCCTACACACAGTCAATGAAATTGAAGTTTTTTAAAACGTCATTTTTTTCATCACATAAAGAGATCGTGTGTACGCGGCATTAGTTAATCAGATAAGTAATCAGATCCACCTAACCATTGGAAAAAAAATGTTATGTTCAAAGAAAACCTACAGATTTACAACATATTACAAATTGTGGAATACCAGTGTTTTCCTAACTATTTATTTAAATCTGCCCAATCTAACTCCTATTCTGTAGAAATATAACAAAGACATCTAGCATAGATCAATATACATAAACTTCAAATATAAACAAATAAAATGAGTAGAGATTACGTGCTGATATCTATCATTTATCCCCTTTCCAAATTGAGGGGTAACTGGCCTTTATATTTAAACACCGGTAAGATGGCAACTTCCCAGCTTCCTGAGGATGCTCAATTGGGTAAAATGTTTTAAGGCAGGGCGAGGACTAAAAAAGTCCCTGCCTTTGCACGTAACGCCTATAGGAGCCTTGGGTGTCATGTCATGTTCCAGCCATCTTACCATTAAGCCGAAAGTCGGCATGCTTGTTAGATACATGCATTTGAGCTAGCACTGGCGGCAGTGCTCTGTTTTGTAAGTGCAATATTCTTCTTTTATTTATTAAACCTTTTTATTACACAACTATGTTTGCTGATATTCATGTTAATAATAAAATGTATGATTCCACAAAAAAAGCAAGATGTGGTAAATTCGGCTGATACAATAAAAATAGCCAATTGCAGATTGTAAATTAGGTAGATAATAGCCATTATAGCCGTTATGAATCCGCATATTGAAGGAGAAGTATGGGTTTCTTTTTTATTTCTGATTTACACTTACCTAGGTGGATGCAGCATCGCTCCCCTGGTGCCTCTGCACTAAAAACCGAGTAATCGAACATTGCCAATCACTTGTTTTTCATAGCTCTGTGAGCAGAAAGCTCTAGATAATCAGTCACAGCTCTCTGCTCATCTCCCTCTGCACTCACTGGAGCACTGAGCTGTGGAGGGGACTGAGTGGGCTATCTCTGGCTCTCTGCGGCTCGCTGAGAGGTTGAGATGGGTGTCGATCCTGGCATGTGGTGGATCCAGACTTTTTTTTTTTTTACCTTAAATCTTTATTTGTTTTCTGAAAAGTTAGGATATGAATAGAACAGATACATTCTCAAATTAAATCTAAGTTTACAGAGCATAAAACTCAGTCAGTGAACAAACATTTATTGAAATTGTACTTGTGTGTACATGGTAGTCATTTAGGAAAAACAAACAAACTCAAGAATAGCAATGTGTTTCTTATATTTAAGTTTACATCATGCTTAAATTATGGTCAAAACCAGTGGGTCAGTTGCTCTCAAAAATGTGTTCTAATGTTTAGTATCAAGAGAAGTATAACAATGGTGATGAGGTTAAAGAAAGAAGCCAACGTGTAAAGGATGGGTGAAGATTAGTTCCTGAGGAAAGCTATAGGGTCTGGAGTTAAGGGCAACAGTCCAAATGTATGCTTATGGGGGCTTTGAGCCACGGTTCCCAGTCTGTATATTTTTTTGGTAGAAAGATTGGCTTTGGAGAAGAAGAATTCCATTTTGAGATGGTTGTTTAAGATTGTGAACAGATCTTGGAGTGATGGTGACTGCAAAGATTTCCATTTCCTGGCTATTGCTAGTCTAGCAGCAATAAGGATAAGGATATAAATGACTTCAGCAGGGAGCGGACTTCAGTCTGCTCTCTGCTGAAAATGGGTCACCGGAGTGCAAAACAAACTTTGGCTGGACTTCTCCTTTAAATACTCTAACAATATTATTAAATATAAATTGCTAAAATGTGGAAATCAAGTAAAACATTACTCTTAGGTAATAGGTACAGTATGTACAGTACAAAATGTTTACTCTTTTTTTTAAATAAAATACTGTTTAAACTTAAGTTGACAGTTTGTGGACCATAACTCTTATGCCGTGTACACACGATCGGTTTGTCTGATGAAAAACGGTCTGATGGACTGTTTTCATCAGACTAACCGATTGTGTGTGGGCCTCATCGTTTTTTTGACTATCGGTTAAAAAAATAGGAACTTGTTTTAAAATGATCTGATGGTTAAATAAGCGATAGAAAAAAAAAAAAACGATTGTATGTAGGCACATCCATCGGTTAAAAATCCATGCATGCTCAGACTAAATTAGGGGACGGGAACGCTCGTTCTGGTAAAACTAGCGCTTGTTATGGAGATAGCACATTTATCACGCTGTAACAGACAGAAAACCGCAAATCGTCTTTTACTAACACAAAATCAGCTAAAGCAGCCCCAAGGGTGGCACCATTGGATTTGAACTTCCCCTTTATAGTGCCATTGTACGTGGTTTACCTGACCGCGTTCTGACACGATCAGTTTTTTAACCAATGGTGTGTAGGCACGACTGATCATCAGTCAGCTTCATCCGATAACTGATGGAAAAATCCATCAGATGTTTTCATCGGATGGACCGATCATGTGTACAGGGCATTACATGAGCCAGGGAGCCTTGTTCTGGACACATGTGTGAGAGGTAGGTATTCATAGTGAAGTGAAGTGAAATATTGCTGCAGCAATAAATATTAATCGTTCCTGAAACATTTTAGCAAGATCGTAAAAGATGAATTACATGGTTATCAAAATTATTGTGTATTTTGAAATGCAACAAAGAAACCAGAATTCACCTTTGTTACAGGGTTACTAGGCCTGAAGCAATGCTAAGGGCTGTCTCTTGCATTTACTTTTATATTTATGCTATTATGGATGTCCATCCAATAAATGTATCTTTTTCCAAAGCTTTTGAGGAAGATGTTGAATTTAAAAAAGGTGAAATAAGTTAAATTTACATATTTATTTAAAAGATAATTACTTTAAATTATGTTCTAATCAAAATTACAAGTTAAGAGATTAGCACAACATGTTTTACATCAGCTCCCCACTAACAGGTGAGTAAAAAAATAAAATGTTGGTACAGTATAAAAAACAAAAAAATGCTTTCACCAAAAAAGTGTCAAAAAGTAATAAAACACAGAGACAGTTTTGACAATTCCTTTATTAAAAAGTAAATATATATATATATAAAAAATCCTATTCTAAAAAAAAAAAAAAAAAATCACGGTTTGCACAAATATAACAAAGACAGCTAGCATAGATCAATATACATAAACTTCAAATATAAACAAATAAATGAGTAGAGATTATGTGATGATATCTATCATTTATCCAATTTCCAAAATGAGGGGTAACTGGCCTTTATATTTAAACACCGGTAAGATGGAATCTTCCCAGCTTCCTGAGGATGCTCAATTGGGTAAAATGTTTTAAGGCAGGTTGAGGACTAAAAAAGTCCCTGCCTTTGCACGTAACGCATATAGGAGCCCTGGGTGTCATGTCATCTTCCAGCCATCTTACCATTAAGCTGAAAGTCGGCATGTTTGTTTGATACATGCATTTGAGCTAGCACTGACGGCAGTGCTCTGTTTTGTAAGTGCAATATTCTTCTTTTATTTATTAAACCTTTTAAACGGAGAGCATTAGATCTTGTGTGCTTCCTTTTTGTTCCCATATACATTGGGTGTTCCTGAGTGCCTGATGACCTGTGTACCCTTCCTATGGGAAAAGAGCAGTCAGGATCTGCCAAGCATCTGTCAGAGTTATTATCCCTGAGGGGAACACCACTTACGGTAGTTTAACCTTCTGGTAACACAGGGGTCATCTCTTTGAGGTGAGCGGCCAGTTTGTATGGTGGTGGAACACAAAGCACTTCTATTATTTGTATCACAGTATCACAGTGGTGATTGAATATACTGATTGTGAACTAACATATTTGTTGCACATTATAATTGCATTAGATGATCATAGCACATTTTTTATATTTTGGTGTTGATATCAGTAAAAGAGATGTATTTCTGTTGCGCTGCAATGTTTTCTATTTATTTAAGATCACTGTACTAATATCAGAGCTCTTCAGTTTTTCAGTCATGCGTAGTAGATTTAACACTGTGGAGGACACTTTCATTGACTGTTGGTTTTAAACTTGGCATGAATATTAACTGGTTGCTGACCAGCCGCCGCAGTTCTACAGCGGCAGGTCGGCTCCCCTGTGCGAGAGCCCGTAGCTCTACGTCATCTCTAGAAGTGGCCACTCGGGCACGTGAGTGCCACCGGCGGTGCGCGCGCGCCCCCCGCTCGCCCCCGAGTCCCGTGCTCCACCGGGCACCCGCGATTGCTCGGTACAGAGCGAGGACCGGGAGCTGCGTGTGTAAACACACAGCTCCTGGTCCTGTCAGGGAGAGAAACGCTGATCTTCTGTTCATACAATGTATGAACAGAAGATAAGTGATTTCCCTGAGTCCGTCCACCCCCCATACAGTTAGAACACACCTAGGAACATACTTAACCCCTTCCCCGCCCCCTAGTGGTAACCCCTTCACTGCCAGTTTCATTTTTATAGTAATCCAATGCATTTTTATAGCACTGATCGCTATAAAAATGCCAATGGTCCCAAAAATGTGTCAAAAGTGTCCGAAGTGTCGGCCATAATGTCGCAGTACCAAAAAAAACGCTGATCACCGCCATTTCTAGTAAAAAAATAATATTAATAAAAATGACATAAAACTACCCCCTATTTTGTAAACACTATTACTTTTGCGCAAACCAATCAATAAACGCTTATTGCTCTGGTCTTTGGGCAGCAATATGGTCTGGGGGTTAAGTGGTTAATGACTGTTTCTTATCATATGGGAAAATAACATATATAACAGAAGTACTTTTTGGTGCTGCAAATGTACTATTAGTTAACTCATATTCTAGTGAAAAAGGAGGG